>SJXQ01005518.1:618523-695706 GCA_006408695.1 Aepyceros melampus | reverse complement strand
GCGTTTTCCCGGGACACCCGGCGGCGAGCCTATGCCCAGGGGTGAGGCGACCTGCGCAGCCCGGAACTAGAGCGCTGAGGCTTCGCACCGTGAGGAGTAGGGATTTTCCAGGCTAACGCCGGAGGGGCAGGAGAACGGAGAGGAGACAGGGGAACCGGGGATCTTACATTTGGAGAGAGGAAGTTGTGGCGTTGTGGGGAAAGGTCTTTGGGGAGAGCCCCGACCTCACAGTGGAGAACTGAGCGTGTGCGTCCGGGGTGACGAGGGGAGGGAGAGTCTCTGCGCTCGGCCCCTGGGGGGAGGAACGGCGCCATCCCAGGAATCCCCTAGGAGATCCGGATCTTCGCAGATAGGATGTCAGAGTCCGGGAACCCCTCTCGGCGCTGAGGAGCTCCCTCTGCGGGGAAATGGCTGCGGCCGAAGCCTGTGTAACCATCGCCCTACGGCAGCTCCTTTGCGCCCCTTCGGAGCCGATCCACTCGCCGTCAGCTCCCACACCTCTCAATTCCATTCACTGAGGCGGGTCCCTACCGCCCCTCTAGAGTAAGTCCCGCCCCTTTCTCCTGGATGTCCTCCATCCGAACCCGCTGGGTCCGCGCTCTTCGCGCCCCGCCTCCGGCTCCTCTCGGTACACGCTGCTTTCGAGGAGTCCAGGAGGCCTTACCCAGCCCCCGGCCGCCCCGAGTCTCCTCCGCCGGCATCCTTTTAAGTTTCAGTAACTTTTTGGAACAAGGACTCGTTGGCTGCGAGAGGAATTATCTTAGGCACTGCAGGGAGGTCAGAGAGGGCTTTTGGTGAGTCTTCAGTCGGTAATACAGCAGCTGTGAAAGAGGATACACTCCAATTGTGAAACTCGCCTTGCGCATCGCCGTTCTCTTTCCTTTCCAGAGAGCTCTCCCCGCTCGGACCGGCTTTCTGCGACGCTCCATCCTTTCCAAACACCCCTCCCCCAGCTCTGGTGTGCTCAGTCCTTAAAGTTTAGGAACGTATTGAGACGAGGCTTTTTATACATCTGGTCAGACGGGGGAAAGCACGTTACGGAAATACCTGTGAGGCGTCCTTGGAGAGTAGAGAGGGTAGCGTTTGCGAGCTTTGAGAGCCCAGACCCAAGGAAGTGACAGCGTGGATTACTGATAGAAATGAACTCTAGTGAATAACTAGAGTTTAAATACAGTTTAAATACAACAGAAAATCTCACAGTGATTCACAGGCTATTAAAAACTGCGAACAAATACGCCTTTAAAGATACATTTGTCTTTACAACGTATTTTAAGCCCAATAGTTTTGGGGTTGAATTTTGCTTTTGCCCGATTTACAAGTTGGCTTCATATCTCCAGTTCGGTTTAGAAATGGTGAGAAGTCCTCAGTGACTGAAATTTTAAAAAAAATTAACTACAATGCAGTTTAATAAAGAAAATTAAAATAAAATAAAGACACCTCTGTGGTCCAGTTTCAGGCAAGTCTGCTCTTAGCGGCCGGGCTGTCTTGTGGCTGAGCTGCGCGGTTTCTGCAGCCTACCGCGGTCCGGGCGCACAGGTGAGGCAGAAAGAACATCCCTCCCCACGTTACACAGCCCTCGCCCCTCGGGAGTTTCGGAGGAGGGCAACAACCGTTTTATCCGTTTCTCTTCTGGGGACAAAAAAACGAACACTCCAGAGAAGACCATCCTCGTTGCTGGGACCACTCCGCTTCGCTCCGCCCTAGGCCCAGGGCGGGCTGGACCCGCAAGCCCCGGGTCAAGTGTAAGGGCAGCGCACGCGGGAACGGATCACCGCCAGCCGGCGCAGCCTCTGTGAGTCACACCCCGCTTTCGCTCAGGTCCCGCTGTCCATCCTTGAACAGAAGCGTTTCCACTCTGGCTTCCTTGGGTTAGGGCATCTCTAGGCCCGAACATTCGTCGCCTGAGCGCGCTCCTTGCCTCTCAGCCTGGGCTCCGCAGTGTGGCCAGATGCTGGCAGTACTGAGCTGGGAAAACCGGTAGGAGGCGGGCACCGAATCGCCGGTCTAGCCACTGCCAGGAAGCTGGAAACCTGTCCCTGAGTCCTTCCTAGTAACCACCTCCTATCCCTCGTACCTCCTCAGGTTGACATTTTAATTCTACGTTGGTCATGAACTTTACTTTTCCCACAAATGCAGGAAAAAAAAAAAAAACTTTCAGAATTAGCAAGGCCCAATGAATTGTTATTTTTCACAAGCATTATAGGAGCAACGATTTCCCACATTTTGAAGGAAGGAAGAAAAGAGAATGTGAGGTCAGCTGCCCCAGGCTGCTTTCTGTTCACATTTCTCAATCCTCTCTTACGGGAAACAGGTTTTTAAAACATCACTGAACCTAACGAATGGTCCAAGGGACTCTCAAGAGTCCTCTCCAGCACCACAGTTAGAAAGCTGTGTTTTGGTGCTCAGCTTTCTTTATGGTCCAACTCGCACATCCATACATGACTACTGGAAAAACCACAGCTTTGACTACATGGACCTTTGTCAGCAAAGTAATGTCTGTGCTTTTTAATATGCTGTCTAGATTTGTCATAGCTTTTCTTCCAAGGAGCAGGCATCTTTTAATTTCATGGCTGCAGTCATCATCTGCAGTGATTTGGAGCCCAAGAAAATGAAGTCTGTCAGTGTTTCCATTGTTTCCCCATCTATTTGCCATGAAGTGATTGGACCAGATGCCATGATCTTTGTTTTTTGAATGTTGAATTTTAAGCCAGCTTTTTCACTCTCCTCCTTCACTTTCATCAGGAGGCTCTTTAGTTCTTCACTTTCTGCCATAAGGGTGGTGTTATCTGCATATATGAGGTTATTAACATTTCTCCCAGCAATCTTGATTCAGGCTTGTACTTCATCCAGCTCGGCATTTTTTCATGATGTACTCTGCATATACGTTAAATAATCAGGGTGACAATATACAGCCTTGACTTACTCCTTTTCCGATTTGGACCAGTCCGTTGTTCCATCTCTTGTTCTGACTGTTGCTTCTTGACCTGCATACAGATTTTTAAGGAGGCAGGTAAGGTGGTCTGGTATTCCCATCTCTTTAATAATTTTCCACAGTTGGACTGCAAGGAGATCAAACCAGTCAATCCTAAAGGAAGTCAGTCCTGAATATTCATTGGAAGGACCGAGGCTGAAGCTGAAGCTCCAGTACTTAGGCCACCTGATCCGAAGAACTGACTTATTGTAAAAGACCCTGATGCTGGGAAAGATTGAAGGCAGGAGGAGAAGGGGACAACAGAGGATGGGATGCTTGGATGGCATCACTGACTCAATGGACATGAGTTTCAGCAAGCTCTAGGAGTTGGTGATGGACGGGGAAGCCTGGTGTGCTGCAGTCCATGGGTTCGCAGAGTCTGACCCAGCTGAACTGAAGTGAACTAAGGGTACTGACTGCACAGGAGCTAAAAGGAATGCGGAGAATTGGGCCAGTGAGCATCAGTCCTGAATTTAGGCAGGAAAAAATCTTCCTCCAAATCCAAAGTCAAGAGAGGAAAGCGAAAAGTCAGCAGTACATCCACAGCATCTTCAGTCTTTTCTGTATGTCTGAAAAGCTGTCATTTACATGTGGGTGGTATTTATCAATCTGATGAGGTCGCTTCTTGTTTCTGTGTTGAGGCGAAAGTAAAACAAGTAAATTTAACTCCTCTACTCTTCCAGCCATTCAAACTGCCAAGACATTAGCAGGGTCAAAAGAGTCAGGTTTTGATTCAGAACCTTGGGGATAGGTTACAGGTTGAAGGAGAAAACTGGGAGGAAAGTTTCTCTCCTCTTCTCTCTCTCTCGCTTCCTCTTTCACAGTTATTTTAGGAGAAGAGACTACAAACCAAACAGTTGAACGTCTCAGAACTTGGATCCTGAGGAAAAAAATATACTAATATCCCCAGAAAAATCAGCTGTTTTGAATTGCGTCTAATCTAATTGTCTCTTAGTTTCCTAATTGGGCTGAGGGAATATAAAACTACTTTTAGAAAGGAATTCTACTTTATGATAGCTTCATGGCAATTTATTGAGCTGCCAAAGTTGGGGGTGGGGAAGTTGCTATATGAAAATTAAATTAATTCCATCAAAATTTCCTTTGAGTACCCTAGTTCTCATGTACAATTCTAATAATATTTATAACTGTGAAAATAAAAGGTGTCTTTACTCTCAAAGTAAATAAATGAAGCCAAGTTACCTTTGAGTGAATACATTTCAAGGTAGCATCACAATGAAATTTCCTCTTCAGAAGATCTGCCTTTCATTTTTTAATAAGCCAACTGACTTCATTACCTTCTGAATTTTTTCTGTCCACCTGTATTGTCTCTTATTCTGAAAACTGCAAAGAAGCTGCTTTAAAGGAAAAATGTATGGAATAGAACTAATTTGGAGCACTGACCTGCAGCTAGCCCAACCCCTCTCTTGGACGTGGTTTATTTGAATCATTGAGTGCTGGCATTTTATGCTACCTTATTCTGCCAGCCAAAGAGGATGAACACATGGTAATCTCACAGGCTGTTCCCACCCCCCTCCCCCCGCCCCCTCTAAGCACATCATTGCCTGTTTTACCGAGCAGAGATGTGTTTGGAATTTGGAGAGTAGCTGACAAGATTTTGTGGATTCAACTTATTATAGTATTAGTTGAAGACACGTCTGCAGAAGCAGCTTTTTCAGTGTTACTTAGTAGTGATACTGTAGTGATTAATGGAGACTCTGAATGGTGATTTTATTTTAAAGAAATAAAAAGAAATTCCTGTTCTCTGAAATCTCACTAAAATGCTAAGTGGAGGAATTCCAGTTTGCCTAGTGAAAAACCAAGAGAAAGAGTGTTCAATTATTTTCATATAAATTAAAGTAGCTCTTAATAGTGTTTTCAAGTAAAAATCCTCCATGGTCTATCCTGATAAATAGATGAGGCTACCTTGTATTGATTAATATATATTTGATTATTATAAGAATGTTAAACTTTTCCTACTTTATATTTTAATGACTATTTTCATGTTAGGTGTAAAAACTTTAGCTTAGGCTGAATAATCACAACTTTCTGAGTTTTTTGTCTTGAATTCATGTTGACAATAATCAACAGTTTTAGGACTTTAAGACCAAATTCATCTTTCAGAAATGAGTTCTTTTTACTGGGTCTCTATGAGATGTTTAGTATAAAGGTATTATTATACAAATATAATTGACAAGACCCAAACCTTTAAAACGATAACAAATGACAAAAAGGTAGATTTGGAATAGCTGTGTGTAGAATATTTTGACTTGTTAAATTTTTACAAAAGGACAAATATTAGAAGGAAATTTACATCCTCTGATAGTTGTTTGGACACAAAGAGTTGATTTAGAGAATATGTATAAATTGTTTCTTAATGGGAAGAGTTTGTTTTTCATCTTTTGCTTAACAGGAAAAGTTACCTTGTCTTTTATTTCTGACCATAGTCTCTGACTCACTCATAGGAATTTTTTTTTTTCTTTAAAGACACACAGTCTGAAGATAACAGCCTAGACACAAACATAGGCTGGAAACTAACATGTGTGTGAAGCCTGTTTTGTAAGATGCAGAGACATAGAGGATTTTGCACATGCTGAAGGTGTAAGTAGATTGAAGGATTTAAATTGTTGACTTAGATATTTGACAGTATTGGTGTTGATCCATCCCCAAACTTCTGTTTATAAACTTCATTCAGCAGGATGCTAAAGGGATTAAAAGGAGACCACAGAAATAACAGACAGAAGGTGAAGATACCCATCTGAGTGTGATGTCCTGTCACATGCCTCAAGAGGTCTTGAAACAGCTTCTTAGAAACTCACTCATAGCAAGTTTCTCTTGGCATGTGTGGAAGAAATTTTAGCACTGAATCCCAGGCTGGCAATTTTCTGTTTTTAACTTCTTTGGTTATCATGATTGATTTTTAAGTATATTTCATCATGGTATAAATAAGTTGGCTTAACTATGTTTTAAGTATAACATGTGGAAAGAAGATCGATAGTGCACATAGCCTAGCGGAACTCAAGGCAGACTTCACATTTAATTTTGTTCTTAACTTTATGCTCTAAATACTGGGCATCATATTTGAAAGTAAAAGTTCAGCTATTGACCATGACTTTTTAATCTTTCTTTATGAGAGGAATGAATCAATTTGTAAAATAACCTAATCCATGACATGAACTAAATAGACATTTCTCCATAGAAGACATACAAATGGCTAACCAACACATGAAAAGATGCTCAACATCACTTATTATCAGAGAAATGGAAATCAAAACCACAATGAGGTACCATTTCACACCAGTCAGAATGGCTGTGATCCAAAAGTCAACAAGCAATAAATGCTGGAGAGGGTGTGGAGAAAAGGGAACCCTCTTACACTGTTGGTGGGAATGCAAATTAGTACAGCCACTATGGAGAACAGTGTGGAGATTCCTTAAAAAATTGCAAATAGAACTGCCTTATGATCCAGCGATCCCACTGCTGGGCATACACACCAAGGAAACCAGAATTGAAAGAGACACGTGTACCCCAATGTTCATCACAGCACTGTTTATAATAGCCAGGACATGGAAGCAACCTAGATGTCCATCAGCAGATGAATGGATAAGAAAGCTGTGGTACATATACACAATGGAGTATTACTCAGCCATTAAAAAGAATACATTTGAATCAGTTCTAATGAGGTGGATGAAGCTGGAGCCGATTATACAGATGAAGTAAGCCAGAAAGAAAAACACAAGTACAGTATACTTACACATATATATGGAATTTAGAAAGATGGTAATGATAAACCTGTACGTGAGACAGCAAAAGAGATGCAGATGTATAGAACAGCCTTTTGGACTCTGTGGGAGAGGGAGAGGGTGGGATGATTTGACAGAGTGGCAGTGTAACATGTATGGTATCATAAGTGAAATGAATCGCCGGTCTAGGTTCGATGCAGGATGCAGGATGCTTGGGACTGATGCATGGGGATAATCCAGAGAGAAGGTGTGGGGCGGGAGGGGGGAGGTGGGGATCAGGATTGGGAGTTCATGTACACTCGTGGCTGATTCATGTCAATGTATAGCAAAACGAATACAGTATTGTAAAGCAAAACAAACTTAAAAAAATTAATTAAAAAATAAACATTAAGTTTATAAAAAAAATTGAAATGTACACTTTTAGAACAAACAGTACATCCTATTCAATTTATATGCCTCATGCAAGATGTTGCCACACAGTGAATCAATGTGAAAATTTGGGGCTTCCCTGGTGGCTCAGTGGTAAGGATTCCCCCTGCCAGTGCAGGAGACATAGGTTTGATCCCCAGTCTGGAAAGATGTCACATTCTGTGGAGCAACTAAGCCCATGTGCCGCAATTATTCACCCTTTGCTCTAGAGCCTGGGAGCTGCAGATATCAAAGCCCACACACCTAGAGTCTGAGCTCTGCAACAAGAGAAGCCACCTCAATGAAAAGCTCACATACCCAACTAGAGAGTAGACCCCTGCTCACCACAGCTAGAGAAAAGCCCCCGCAGCAGCCAAAAATAATAAATACATAAAAGTATATAAAAAGAGAAAATTTGGTAGTCATCCAGCTACTTTGGAGTGAAAACCAGCTAAATATGACCATGTCAGAAATCAAACTGGGAAATTCAAATCTCAAAGTGGGCTTTCACCAAAGAAGTTTCTTATTCTTCTGAGTGCTTATACTCTTGAGCACAGCTAATTCTCCAAAGAAATCATGTACTAGAATGTGGCCATGACATCTGTTGGTGTTTGCAAATATTTTAAGAAGATGGTGATTCCGAAATGGTTGAAAATGAACATGTAGTTTTATCTTTTAGCTTTCTTTTTCTCTGCAAGAATTCAGTGGTTAAAATAAATTTGAATCCCTGACCTGCATCAATGTGTATAGCTTTGTTTCTGGGCGTATGAGGGAGTAGCGAAAAAGCAAGGCACTGTATTATTTTTGTAATGGATGTGGTAAAACAGCTTTTCAGAAATAGTGTAGGATAACTCTGTTAGTAAATACGTATTGGAGTGGTAAAGAATCTGCCTGCTAATGCAGGAGATGGAAGAGACATAGGTTCAATCCCTGGATCGGGGGAAAGACCTCTGGGAGAAGGAAATGGCAACCCAGTCCAGTGTTCTTGCCTGGAAAATCCCATTGGCAGAGGAACCGGTGGGCTACAGTCCATGGGGCTGCAAAGAGTCGGGCATGACTGAGCAACTGAGCATACTCACAGTCACTAGCTATTAGAAAAATAGGCTGCAGCTGTATATTTAAAACAAAGGACTGTCAATAAATTAGGGACTTCCCTGCCAGTCCAGTGGTTAAGGCTCTGTACTTCCAATGCGGGGAGCATGAGTTCCATCCCTGGTTGGAGAACTGAGATCCCATATGCCAGCATGCAGCTGAAAAGTTAAAACATGAAATAAAACCAAATGCTAAATTAAAGAAACTCTCCCAACAAGATAAAGAGAAACCAAGATCCTTTCCTCCTTTTTTTTACCCTGGATAATAGACCTGAAAACTACACAGAGTTATTTCAGTAGAAAGAAAATTCCAATGGCTGATGTAAAAAAAAAAAAAAAGACAGTGGGCTTCCCTGGTGGCTCAGTGGTAAAGAATCCACCTGCCAGTGCAGGAGACACGGGTCTAATCCTGATCCCACATGCCCTGGAGCAACTAAGCTCATGCATCATAACTATTGAGCCTGTGCCCTAGAACCCGGGAATCACAACTATTGAGCATGCGTGCTACAGCTGCGAAGCCTGTGACCCAAGAACCTGTGCTCCTCAACAAGAGAAGCCACCGCAATAAGAAGGCCTCCCACTGTAATGAAGAGCTGCAACTAGAGTTGCAAGTTGCAATGAAGAGTTGCCCTGCTCATCAAAACTAGAGAAAAGCCACTGCAGCAGTGAAGACCCAGCACAGCCAAAAATAAATAAGTGAATACTTAAATTAGAAAAAGAAGACATTTCAGGGCACATGTTGTCAAATAGTTATGTGAACAAGCAGTTGAAGAGCTGGAGAGATCCCTTAGCTCTTAAAAGGAGAGGGGAAAGGTGGAAGGGCATGTTGCTGATTGCCACCTTTGAGGCACAGAATGCTGCAGGCTTAATCCCTGGGTGCCTGTAGCTGCAGAGGTCACATACTTTGGGATCTTGGCCCAGTGGCCGCATTTCATGGGACATTGCCCTGTCTTCTCTCTGAAAGTAATACACCCTCAACCTGATGACACTATCTTAGTTACTTTCCTAAGAGTGGAGGAGGCTAATGAGTAGCATGGAAGGAGTGATGGACTGGGTATGAAGACACTGGGTACTGACCTGTGGTGTGAAATGTTGTCACCTCTCAAGCCTTCAGTTTGCTCATGTCTACAAAGTAGAAACTGGACTAGGTGATCTCTAAGGAAGGATGTTTATGATTTCAAACTCTGAAATAGGAACAAACTCACATTTGATTTGAAAATAGTGTATAGTAGTTTTTAAAAATTTCTACTATGAGTGTTACTTCCAGCTGAAGATCCTGTTTGAAGATGTAAAGATCAACTTTACTTGAAAATGTCCCGTGTTTCCCAAATCTCACCAAGCAAGGGCCTGTTCTTAAATGTTGGACAGAATTAGTTAGCTAAGGAGCCTTTAGAATTCCAGGGAAATGTAATACAAAAGGGAACTGTGTCTTCCAAGCATCAGATGAGTAAAGCTGAGCTCTCTGGCATACAGTATTGGAAGCAAACCTCTCATTACATTTGCTTTCTGTGGGCCTGAGTACATGTATGTATATATGTGTCTGTTCCTTGGGAAATAAAAGTACAGCCTTTCTGAACTTGAGACCAGGAGCAGAAGATAATCATGTTTTTTTTAATCTGGTAAAGCTGAGACTTTGAAACTAGAACTTTTTCAGTAATATTTAATTACCATAATTTTAATGTGCAGTAATATATAGCTAACAGAAGCAGAAGATATTAAGAAGAGGTGGCAAGAATACACAGAAGAACTGTACAAAAAAGATCTTCACAACCAAGATAATCACGATGGTATGATCACTCACCTAGAGCCAGACATCCTGGAATGTGAAGTCAAGTGGACCTTAGAAAGCATCACTATGAACAAAGCTAGTGGAGGTGATGAAATTCCAGTTGAGCTATTTCAAATCCTGAAAGATGATACTGTGAAAGTGTTGCACTCAATATGCCAGCGAATTTGGAAAACTCAGCAGTGGCCACAGGACTAGAAAAAGATCAGTTTTCATTTCAATCCCAAAGAAAGGTAATGCCAAAGAATGCTCAAACTACCACAAAATTGCACTCATCTCACATGCTAGTGAAGTAATGCTCAAAATTCTCCAAGCCAGGCTTCAGCAATATGTGAACTGTGAACTTCCTGATGTTCAAGCTGATTTTAGAAAAGGCAGAGGAACCAGAGATCAAATTGCCAACATCTGCTAGATCATGGAAAAAGCAAGAGAGTTTTAGAAAAACATCTATTTCTGCTTTATTGACTATGCCAAAGCCTTTGACTATGTGGATCACAACAAAGTGTGGAAAATTCTGAAAGAGATGGGAATACCAGCCCACCTGACCTGCCTCTTGAGAAACCTATATGCAGGTCAGGAAGCAACAGTTAGAACTGAACATGGAACAACAGACTGGTTCCAAATAGGAAAAGGAGTACATCAAGGCTGTATATTGTCACCCTGCTGCAGAGTACATCATGAGAAACGCTGGGCTGGGAGAAGCACAAGCTGGAATCAAGATTGCCAGGAGAAATATCAATAACCTCAAATATGCAGATGACACCACCCTTATGCAGAAAGTGAAGTGAAAGTGAGGTCGCTCAGTCGTGTCCGACTCTTTGCGACCCCATGTTCTGTAGCCTACCAGGCTCCTCCCTCCATGGGATTCTCCAGGCAAGAGTTCTGGAGTGGGTTGTCATTTCCTTCTCCAGGGGATCTTCCCAACCCAGGGATCGAACCCGGGTTGCCCACATTCCAGGCAGATGCTTTAACCTCTGAGCCACCAGAAAGTGAAGAGGAACCAAAAAAGCCACCTGATGAAAGTGAAAGAGGAGAGTGAAAAAGTTGGCTTAAAGCTCAACATTCAGAAAACGAAGATCATGGCATCTGGCCCCATCAATTCGTGGGAAATAGATGGGGAAACAGTAGAAACAGTGTCAGAATTTATTTTTTTGGGCTTAAAAATCACTGCAGATGGTGACTGCAGCCATGAAATTAAAAGATGCTTACTCCTTGGAAGAAAAACTATGAGCAACCTAAATAGCATATTGAAAAGCAGAGACATTACTTTGCCAACAAAGGTCCATCTAGTCAAGGCTATGGTTTTTCCTGTGGTCATGTATGGATGTGAGAGTTGGACTGTGAAGAAAGCTGAGCACTGAAGAATTGATGCTTTTGAACTGTGGTGTTGGAGAAGACTCTTGAGAGTCCCTTGGACTGCAAGGAGATCCAACCAGTCCATTCTAAAGGGATCAGCTCTGGGCGTTCTTTGGAAGGAATGATGCTAAAGCTGAAACTCCAGTACTTTGGCCACCTCATGCGAAGAGTTGACTCATTGGAAAAGACTCTGATGCTGGGAGGAATTGGGGGCAGGAGGAGAAGGGGATGACAGAGGATGAGATGGCTGTATGGCATCACCGACTCGATGGACGTGAGTCTGAGTGAACTCTGGGAGATGGTGATGGACAGGGAGGCCTGGCGTCCTGCAATTCATGGGGTCGCAAAGAGTTGGACACAACTGAGCGACTGAACTGAACTGAACTGAACTGAATATATAGCTTACTTAATGGAGGAAACAAATCACTAGAATTATTACTATAATATCCAGCTTAGTGAGGACCCATGAATGCCTTCTCTCAGGACAGGTGAAATGATGAAATGGTAGATTACTGGAAGAAAAGAAGCAATAACACACATTATGTTAGGAGTGTTAGTTTAGATAGAAATTGTGTTATTTGGTTTTTCTTAAAGCACACATGAACATCACTTTCTGGAGAGATGAGAGTGAATTAACCATTAGATCCATTCCTTTTGCTTCAACCATATACAGATAATAAAGAAAATGTAAAAAGAAGTAACCAGAAAACACAACAGGGACCCCCAAATGCATTCTAAGATAAAAAGTAACAAAAACTCAAATCTGTGTGCCCTGGGTGCCTCCTAGTCTGCAACCTGGTCTTAAGTGTGATTTTCAGAGCTCCTGCTGCTCTTGGATAACAAAGACAGTGTGGATCTAGGCACTGGGTAGAAAGCCATCTGGCCCAGTCCTTGTTCATGAGGCTGTGCCTGTCTCTCCCTTCCCCTGCCCAGCCAGGATGAGAGCTTTAATAAAGATATAGCCATTTCTCCTTTCAGCTTCTTTGTGGGTATGAAAGCCCTAGAACAAGCCTTGGTTTAGGTAGTGAGGCCAGCTCAGAACTTTTCATCTGGTTTCCCTTCAGGAATCAAGCACCTGATTGCCAGCTTCCAGCCCAGAGCCCAGCAAGCTTATGGCTGTACATTTTTGTGGGTAGGTAAGTAGTACAGTTGTCCCTCAGAGCCTTTGGGATATTGCTTCCAGGATACCCATGGATACAAAAATACATGGTGCTCAAGTCCCTTATCTAAAATGGTGTATTTTATAACCTACAGACAACCTCTTGTATACTTTAAGTCATCTCTTTGGTGGTGTTCAGTCCCTAAGTTGTATCCCACTCTTTGCGACCTCATGGATGTAGCCCACCAGGTTTCTCTGTCTGTGGGATTCTCTGTCTGTGGGAAAGAAAGGCAATGCCAAAGAATGCTCCAACTACTGCACAGTTGCACTCATCTCACATGCTAGTAAAGTAATGCTCAAAATTCTCCAAGCCAGACTTCAGCAATATGTGAACCGTGAACTCCCTGATGTTCAAGCTGGTTTTAGAAAAGGCAGAGGAACCAGAGATCAAATTCCCAACATCCGCTGGATCATGGAAAAAGCAAGAGAGTTCCAGAAAAACGTCTATTTCTGCTTTATTGATTATGCCAAAGCCTTTGACTGTGTGGATCACAGTAAACTGTGGAAAATTCTGAAAGAGATGGGAATACCAGACCACTTGACCTGCCTCTTGAGAAATCTGTATGCAGATCAGGAAGCAACAGTTAGAACTGGACATGGAACAACAGACTGGTTCCAAATAGGAAAAGGAGTACGTCAAGGCTGTATATTGTCACCCTGCTTATTTAACTTATATGCAGAGTACATCATACAATTGCACTCATCTCACATGCTAGTAAAGTAATGCTCAAAATTCTCCAAGCCAGACTTCAGCAATATGTGAACCGTGAACTCCCTGATGTTCAAGCTGGTTTTAGAAAAGGCAGAGGAACCAGAGATCAAATTGCCAACATCCGCTGGATCATGGAAAAAGCAAGAGAGTTCCGAAAAACATCTATTTCTGCTTTATTGACTATGCCAAAGCCTTTGACTGTGTGGATCACAGTAAACTGTGGAAAATTCTGAAAGAGATGGGAATACCAGACCACCTGACCTGCCTCTTGAGAAATCTGTATGCAGGTCAGGAAGCAACAGTTAGAACTGGACATGGAACAACAGACTGGTTCCAAATAGGAAAAGGAGTACGTCAAGGCTGTATATTGTCACCCTGCTTATTTAACTTATATGCAGAGTACATCATGAGAAATGCTGGACTGGAAGAAACACAAGCTGGAATCAAGATTGCTGGGAGAAATATCAATAATCTCAGATATGCAGATGACACCACCCTTATGGCAGAAAGTGAGGAGGAGCTAAAAAGCCTCTTGTTGAAAGTGAAAGAGGAGAGTGGAAAAGTTGGCTTGAAGGAGTGGCTGGGAGGGGGCAACCTAAGCTGATATAAAGCAGAGAGCAACAGCTAATATGAAACTTCCTCCTATCCCTTAATATATTATTAGTTTGCCTTAATATGTTCTTATACATTAAATAAAAGGGATATCTGCCTATCCCTTATCATTTAAAAATAGCAATATGGAACAGAAAAACCTGAAAACAAAAGTACCTTGAAAAAAGTCCTCTCTCCACATAAAGTGATCATCTGCTGGTAACAAGCAAATGGACAGTGACTCAAATATGGTACCAATCATTCTTTTTTTTTTTTTTTTTTAATTTATTTGGCTGTGCCAGGTCTTAGTTGTGGCATGCAGGATCTTTAGTTGTAGCATGCTAACTCTTAGTTGTGGCTTGTAGGATTTAGCTCCCTGACCAGTGATGGGACCTGGGCCCCCTGCGCATTGGGAGT
This sequence comes from Aepyceros melampus, assembly GCA_006408695.1. Classification (NCBI taxonomy): domain Eukaryota; kingdom Metazoa; phylum Chordata; class Mammalia; order Artiodactyla; family Bovidae; genus Aepyceros; species Aepyceros melampus. The sequence continues at coordinate 681,475 of SJXQ01005518.1, read as the reverse complement.
GGGAAGTCTTAGCCACTGGACCACAAGGGAAGTCTTCAGCCATTCTTTGAGTTATTAGAAAAACTGTTTTCCCCCCAAACCTTTTCTAAAGAGATTATTGTTAACTGTTTCAATTTTACACACAGATGAAGAAAGAGAGAGAGGGAGGGAGAGAGGAAAGGTAGAAAAAAGTAACTTGATTAAGGTATTCCAGCAAGTCAGCTCCAAGTCAGGAGCAGTATCATCAGTTCAGTTCAGTTCAGTCGCTCAGTCGTGTCTGACTCTTTGCGACCCCATGGATCGCAGCACGCCAGGCTTCCCTGTCCATCACCAACTCCCGGAGTTCACTCAGACTCACGTCCATCGAGTCAGTGATGCCATCCAGCCATCTCATCCTCTGTCGTCCCCTTCTCCTCCTGCCCCCAATCCCTGCCAGGATCAGAGTCTTTTCCAATGAGTCAACTCTTCGCATGAGGTGGCCAAAGTACTGGAGTTTCAGCTTCAGCACCATTCCCTCCAAAGAAATCCCAGGACCATCCATTAATATTCTCCTTCTTCAAAAAAGGATGCCTAAAGACACAAAAGGATTGACCCCACAGAACCACAAAATTCAATGCTTCATTAAACATAGTTCAGTATTGTGTCCTATTTGTTTCACAGGTTAATCTTATTTCCTTAAATGAGGGAATGGGCTAGCATTTAAACACAGCTCCCCACCCCTACAAACAAACAGAAAACATTCCTAATGTTTCCTTTCAATGCTATTCTGTAACAGAGCTCTGAATACAATTGAAATAATGCCAAAATAAAAAAAGAAAGCAGCAGTTATTACCATTATAATTTCCACTGGACTCTTTTGTGACAAATCATACATATAAACCACATTTCATTAATTATGAATGAGTCTGATATCTAAGGAAATTAATAAAGAAAGCATTTTCTCAGTGAAAAGAGAAGAAACAAACTGCATAGGCAAGAGTAAAAATGATAAATTTTTGCATGCTGTTGCACTCATGGGGATGAGGTGGGGTGGACATTTTCTGTATATTTTCTCCCTGAAATAATATGACATCCTAACTTCTATCTACCTTTTAATGGCTTTTCACTTTGCAATGAAGATGCCACTTATGACTCAGACAGCTATAACTCTACACTCCCCTTTCTGCTGCTCCACGTCTTGATTTTCCTTTACAGACAAATCAGACTTCCTTCCTCCCATTCACTCCTCAACCCACTGTAATCTGGCTGCCAGTCCTTATTACCCCTGGAAACCTCTCTGGCCAAAATCAATAATGACCTCTTTGTTGCTAAATTCAATGGACACTTTTCTGTCTCCATCCCACCCAACATCACTGCAGGATTTGACATGGTTGACCACTCTCTCCCTCTTGAAAGTTTCTCCCCTCTTCGTTTCTATGACAACTTCTTCCAGTCATCCTCCTCTTTGGGCATTACTTTTCAGTCTGTTTCCCAGGTTTTTATGTGACTATCCACTCTTCAAATTAGTGATCACCAGAAATCTATCCTAAGCTTTATTTTGTTCTTTATTCTTCTTAATGTAACCTCACCCATTCTCGTGGCTTTCATGCATATGCATAATTGAAGAAGACTCCCAAATGCATTTCTCCAGCTTTGAGTTCTCTTTTGACCCCAGACCTTCTGAACAGCCAAGGACCTACTAGGGCAGCCCTTCTAACTGGCCCACAGACTCCACATACTCAATATACATAAATTGAAACTCACCCTCCCATCCCACTCTGTCCTAACTTGTTCTTGTCTCCTATAGTCTCTGCTTCAGTGTTACCAGTCAAACAAGCCAGATGTAGGAGTCTCACTTGATTTCCCCTCATCCCTTATCCCACACATTCAAACAGTCACCAAATCCTGACAACTCTTTCCAAAGTGTTCTCTAATCAGTCCCTTTCCTCTCCACCCACATTACCAATATCCTTAGTTTAAGGTCTCAGTGATTTTTATCTGAACTATGTCAATTGCCTCTAAGGTCTCCCTGCCTCTGGACTAACCTCTTTCCCAATCCATCTTCTATGGTAATATTATAAAAATTTGAATCATTGCTAGGTTTTTATACAAGACTGTGTTCATGCTTACCTCTCCAGTTTCTTCTCTCATTGCCACTCCTTCCTCTCTACTCTTTAGGCAGTTCCATCACCATTCTTTTCAAGTAATTTTACATATGCACTTTCCTTTGCTCAAACTTAACTATCTCCCCCATCCCACTCCAAACAAAACTCCCTTCATCTGGTTAATTTCTACTCATTTCTTCTGTTTTTCTTATCTTATTTAACAGACCATAATACTGCACTTGCTATGTACCAGGCATTGTTTCAATGGCTTTATGAATATTAACTCATTTTTACCCTCATTTTATAGATGAAAAAACAAAGCACAAAAAGGTCAAGTAATTTGTCTAAGACCATACAGCCAACAGTGGCAAAGTCAGGATTCAAACCCTGGTGTTCTAGGTCAAGTTTCCACTTAACCACCAAGAAGACGTTTGTGTTCCTACAATATTCAGTGCATACCTCTATCATAGTGCCTTGACTAACTACTGGATTTTCCTACCCTAATGTCCCTCTCATCCATGAAACAGTCAGTGTCTTGAAGTCATAAATTATATTCATTTTGCATGTCTAATGGTTATCCCAGCTGCTGAATATAGAGACTAGATATTTGTTCAACAAATGAATAAAGTAGAAAAAAAGGTCACAGTGCATATGCAAATCTTTCTAAAACTTAAACAAGTTTTCTTTTCTTAAGCTCTTCCAAACTTCCATTCTACTTTATTTACAAGTCACTTAATATTAATCCCTAGAACCTATTTTTAAAATTTTGTGTTTTATAGTACCAGAATACCCAATCAAACAAGAAAGTTAACCAAAATACTACTAAATGAAAGTATTTTGAAAGACAGATGTCTTGAACTCATCAAAATATATTCATTTGATAAATTATTCTTTTTATTTTAGAATAAAATTACAATTAGAAGCTATCAGAGCTGTGAGAAAAATTGCTGTCATTCATTAGAATAGAGAGAGAAAGGATACAACTGTTGAATACCTTAGCATCCAACTCTGGTAGATCACAGAGAAGAAATATCATCAGAGCACATTTCTCACAACAAAAAATTGTGTCATACTCTGAACAAAGGATGCCATGTCTTTTTAACAGATAAAATGATACATGACAAAGGTTAAAAGTCAACTTGCCTTTCCTTGAGAGTATTTACAGATAGTACCCCAGAATTAAAGAACTTATATGAGAGAAAAAAGTATCAAATGAGGAAGGGTCTCATGCTATCTACACATGACCTTCCAGGTCAATAGCCAACAGTCAACAGAGAGCCAGTAGTGTCTTGGTCAATTACAGATACTTGAATAGCATGGGCTATTGCTGAAGATGTTATGGGTTTTCAACGAAAGATTTAGATGTGCCATGAAACCAAATCATAGTACATGTCTTTTACTTAATTTCTGTGATGAGGGAATATTCTGACTTTGAACTCTTTTCTAAGCACCATTTTGCCTCATGCTAAGTAGAATTTGGCAGGCATATGTTGCCCAACAAATGTCTGACATGCAGAGTTACTAAATTTTAATGAGTCCAAAAGAATTCTGTATTTCAGGCTAATATTCAAAAATCTCTGTCCTGTCAACCAGAATAAGAACCACAAATCTATCTCATAAGCCCGAGGTAACCACACAACCTGGTGTCCTTGTTCATGCTGTTGTTCTATTAACAGCACAGTTATTAATAGTATTCTCTTTCACTTCCTTGAGTGTCCCTATTAGAATGAGAAATTATATGGTCATCTAAAAGATGCCTTATCTGTTACATGCACAGAAACTGGATGGAAGACATCACGGAGTCCATACTTAGTACTATCCAGAGGAATAATGAATGGAAAATCATCATTCCCAGTTACATAGACACAAATAAAGCTGAACATTTATGACAGCTATAATAATTTCAGCTCAGCATCAATATTACTATAACCAACACTGATAACACATTAATATTCCTTATACTAGAAACAGTACGTAAAAAGAGGAGTCTTCTCTTACTTTCTTTCCAACTCTTCTATTCTCTTTAAATTATTTATCTCTTCTAAAATCATTACAGATTTATCTAATGACCATCAGGGAGAAATGTCCTGCCTAAATTCCATAAACTTATAAACTTATCATATGCCTAAGACTGAATGAAAGTGAAAAGTGAAAATGAAAGTTGCTCAGTCATGTCCGACTCTTTGCAACCCATGGACTATACAGTCCATGGAATGCTCCAGGCCAAAATACTGGAGTGGGTAGCCTTTCCCTTCTCCAGGGGATCTTCCCAACCCAGGGATCAAACCCAGGTCTCCTGCATTGCAGGCGGATTCTTTACCAGCTGAGCCACAAGAGAAGCCCCTAAGACTGACTAACAGGAGGCAATGTAGCCCAATGGTTAACAGGCAGGCTCTACTGTCAACTGCACCAGCTTTCACACAGCTTTATTATCACACACTACATGACTCTGGAAAAAGTACTTAGCTTCTCTGTGTCTCAGTTTCCTCATTTATAAAATGAAGTAATATTAGCAGGGCAGTTATGAGAATTAAATAAGATGTGTATGTAATTAAACTGCTTAGCATGGTTCTAGAAACATAGCAAGTGGTCGATAAATGGAAACCATGAAGGTGAGTAGCTGTTTTGGACCTCATATCTGATTCTAAGCACCACTACAGTATTTTATGTGGAATGACCCAATGGCACAAGTTTTATTTATTTATTTTATTATTTATTTAGGCTGCACTGGGTCTAGTTGCAGCTGGTGGGATCTTCATTGGGGCATGCAGCATGTGTGTGGGATCTAATTCCTCAACCAGGTGTCAAACCCTGGGCCCACTGCTTTGGGAGAGAGGAGTCTTACTGGACCACCACAGAAGTTCCTGTACAAAATTTTAGAGTTGTTATGGACTGTAAAACTCATCAACTAAAATCTCCCATCTCTAGAGAGGAATGGCAAGGTAAGATAGGTAAGTGTCTTGGCTTAGTTTGCATGGCTTGCCAATGAGAAAGCCATGAGTAAAATGAGGTTTTTTCAAAAGTTTCTCTTTTAAATTTTATTAAAAATTTTCTTAAGTAGTAATTACTATAGGCAAAATTCCAATGTATGTCACTGTAAACATATATCCACAACATGTTACAAACCTATATTGCACTTTGTCTTAAGTTAAACTGGTTCTTTTATCAATGACAACATAGTATTAAGGAAAGTTATTCATACTTGTATGAAGGTGATCATTTATAGGCCTCAGTTTTCTCTTATGTAAAACACGAATAATATGCAATTCCCAGGGCTGTTACGAAGATCAAACAAAATAACATGCAAAAGCACTTAGCACAGTGCCTAACTGTGATGTCCCAAAGTTTACCACGCTGCTGATGATCCCTATTTTTCCACACAAATTCACCTAGAGTGACACAAAATTTTGACAAACCTTTTCCACTGCTGTCATTTAAAAAGCATTCTTTAATTTAGAGCATAGTCAGGATGTTCTGAAGAAATCATGGCCTCGATGCTTAATGGACTGGCTATGTTCCAGCATCTTTTTGTTGGGAACTCTTTCCTGCAACTCAGTGTTAAATACAGATCACAAGGGAGTCTGATAAAACTACTCAAGAAGGCAAATTTGACGTCTTTCTTTCTTATGCACAAAACTCCAGGGAGCTTCAAGGCCCATCAGTAATGTCCAGAGGAATACAAAGGGCAACATATACAATTCCCTTCAGAACTTCCAACTCTTCCAATCTTATGCTTAACCATCTGCTTAGAGTCACCTGGACAACAGAAATTTAAGGTCTTCATGCTCAGGTTTCTGAAATACATTCATGAATTCAATCAATGTGACATATGAGGCATGCCCACCCACTGGACAGCATGAGGCTCCTGCATCCAGTTCTTTGTCCCAGCAATCTCAGAGAGAGAATGAAGATGCTGCAGACATGGGCTTCTGCTCTATTAAGCAGTACTGTGTAACCCTGCGATTAGATCACTACCATGTACTCTACCACAAACTCTGGAACACCTGGAATTGTGCAGCTGAGTGAAATAGATGGATACTGAATGAACTATTCACTGAATGTACATTGGAACAGATAGTTTTTTACAAAAATAAAACGCTGAAAAAACTGCTTTAAAAACAATTGACTTCCAGGTCTTGCAAGTTGGCATAGACTGTGTACAGGAATTCAAGTAGATGGACGTTCGCTGACGGGTAGTTTAAAACATTAGCCCCAAGTCCCATTCTTGTCCTTGTGAGACATGCAGAGAATATACATATGAGAGCCACAGTTTCCTTTATACTGTGCAATGGTCCTCATGTGTATCTTTAATCAAAGTATGAGGTAATACATCACTGCCTTAATCCCAAACTAGAAGACAAGTGGAAAAGAGGGACCCACAGAACTCAACTCATCCAGACATTGCAAGCTTTTAGAGAACTTCTTTGGTTCAGAAGATGGTGAATAGACGCTCAAAAGATATTATTTGGCAACTACTTTCTTCCATACACACCACATGGAGGGAGAAAAAAAGATTCGAGGAGCTTTACCTCAAAAACAAACAAATTCATAGAAGAAGAGATCAGATTTGAGGGGGGGCTGGAACTGGATAAAGGAAGTCAAGAGATACAAATTTCCAGTTATTAATATAAGTCAAATAAGTAGCAGGGATATAATGTACAATACGCTAAATATAATTAACATTGCTGTGTGTTACATATGAAAACTTTTAAGAGAGTAAATTTTGAGCTCTCGTCACAAGAGAAAATATTTTTTCTCTTATTTTGTATCTTTATGAGATGATGGATGTTCACTAAATTTAGAGTGGTATTCTTTGTTCATCGTCTCACCAAGAGCCTAACTTAAGGTTAACTTCATAGCACATAGTCCATAATTGATGTAAATAATTTATCATCTCTACATATAAAATCTTCATATATGCATTTTATATGTAAATATACTTTTTTTGTAAATATACTCTTAAATGGTTGTAAGTCTTAAAAATATATATGCTGATGCTTTGCTGCTGACATTGTCTCTTTCAGTTCAATTCAGCTGCTCAGTCATGTCCGACTCTTTGTGACCTCATGGACTGAAGCACGCCAAGCCTCCCTATCCATCACCAACTCCCGGAGCTTGCTCAAACCGATGTCCATTGAGTCCATGATGCCATCCAGACATCTCATCCTTTGTCGTCCCCTAAACCTTTTCCACTGCTGTCATTTAAAAAGCATTCTTTAATTTAGAGCATAGTCAGGATGTTCTGAAGAAATCATGGCCTCGATGCTTAATGGACTGGCTATGTTCCAGCATCTTTTTGTTGGGAACTCTTTCCTGCAACTCAGTGTTAAATACAGATCACAAGGGAGTCTGATAAAACTACTCAAGAAGGCAAATTTGACGTCTTTCTTTCTTATGCACAAAACTCCAGGGAGCTTCAAGGCCCATCAGTAATGTCCAGAGGAATACAAAGGGCAACATATACAATTCCCTTCAGAACTTCCAACTCTTCCAATCTTATGCTTAACCATCTGCTTAGAGTCACCTGGACAACAGAAATTTAAGGTCTTCATGCTCAGGTTTCTGAAATACATTCATGAATTCAATCAATGTGACATATGAGGCATGCCCACCCACTGGACAGCATGAGGCTCCTGCATCCAGTTCTTTGTCCCAGCAATCTCAGAGAGAGAATGAAGATGCTGCAGACATGGGCTTCTGCTCTATTAAGCAGTACTGTGTAACCCTGCGATTAGATCACTACCATGTACTCTACCACAAACTCTGGAACACCTGGAATTGTGCAGCTGAGTGAAATAGATGGATACTGAATGAACTATTCACTGAATGTACATTGGAACAGATAGTTTTTTACAAAAATAAAACGCTGAAAAAACTGCTTTAAAAACAATTGACTTCCAGGTCTTGCAAGTTGGCATAGACTGTGTACAGGAATTCAAGTAGATGGACGTTCGCTGACGGGTAGTTTAAAACATTAGCCCCAAGTCCCATTCTTGTCCTTGTGAAGACATGCAGAGAATATACATATGAGAGCCACAGTTTCCTTTATACTGTGCAATGGTCCTCATGTGTATCTTTAATCAAAGTATGAGGTAATACATCACTGCCTTAATCCCAAACTAGAAGACAAGTGGAAAAGAGGGACCCACAGAACTCAACTCATCCAGACATTGCAAGCTTTTAGAGAACTTCTTTGGTTCAGAAGATGGTGAATAGACGCTCAAAAGATATTATTTGGCAACTACTTTCTTCCATACACACCACATGGAGGGAGAAAAAAAGATTCGAGGAGCTTTACCTCAAAAACAAACAAATTCATAGAAGAAGAGATCAGATTTGAGGGGGGGCTGGAACTGGATAAAGGAAGTCAAGAGATACAAATTTCCAGTTATTAATATAAGTCAAATAAGTAGCAGGGATATAATGTACAATACGCTAAATATAATTAACATTGCTGTGTGTTACATATGAAAACTTTTAAGAGAGTAAATTTTGAGCTCTCGTCACAAGAGAAAATATTTTTTCTCTTATTTTGTATCTTTATGAGATGATGGATGTTCACTAAATTTAGAGTGGTATTCTTTGTTCATCGTCTCACCAAGAGCCTAACTTAAGGTTAACTTCATAGCACATAGTCCATAATTGATGTAAATAATTTATCATCTCTACATATAAAATCTTCATATATGCATTTTATATGTAAATATACTTTTTTTGTAAATATACTCTTAAATGGTTGTAAGTCTTAAAAATATATATGCTGATGCTTTGCTGCTGACATTGTCTCTTTCAGTTCAATTCAGCTGCTCAGTCATGTCCGACTCTTTGTGACCTCATGGACTGAAGCACGCCAAGCCTCCCTATCCATCACCAACTCCCGGAGCTTGCTCAAACCGATGTCCATTGAGTCCATGATGCCATCCAGACATCTCATCCTTTGTCGTCCCCTTCTCCTCCCACCTTCAATCTTTCCCAGCATCAGGCTCTTTTTCAATGGGGTCAGTTCTTTGCAACAGGTGGTCAAAATATTGGAGCTTCAGCTTCAGCATCAGTCCTTCCAATGAATATTCAGGACTGATTTCCTTTACGATGGACTGGTTGGATCTCCTTGCTGTTCAAGGGACTCGCAAGAGTCTTCTCCAACACCACAGTTCAAAAGCATCAATTCTTCAGCGCTCAGCTTTCTTTATAGTCCAATGCTTACATCCATACATGACTACTGGAAAAACTATAGCTTTGACTAGATGGACCTTTGTTGGCAAAGTAACGTCTCTGCTTTTTAATATGCTGTCTAGTTTGGTCATAGCTTTTCTTCCAAGGAGTAAGCGTCTTTTAATTTCATGGCTCCAGTCACTATCTACAGTGATTTTGGAGCCCCAAAAAATAAAGTCTGACACTGTTTCCACTGATTCCCCATCTATTTGCCATGAAGTGATAGGACCACATGCCATGATCTTAGTTTTCTGAATGTGAGCTTTAAGCCAACTTTTTCACTCTCCTCTTTCACTTTCATCAAGAGGCGCTTTAGTTCCTCTTCGCTTTCTGCCATAAGGGTGGCATCATCTGCATAACTGAGGTTATTGATATTTCTCCCGGCAATCTTGACTCCAGCCTGGCATTTCTCATGATGTGCTCTGCATAGAAGCTAAACAATCAGGGTGACAATATACAGCCTTGACATACTCTTTTTCTGATTTGGAACCAGTCTATTGTTCCATGTCCAGTTCTAACTGTTGCTTCTTGACCTGCATATAGATTTCTCAGGAAGCGGGTCAGGTAGTCTGGTATTCCCATCTCTTTTTAAGAATTCTCCACAGTTTGTTGTGATCCACACAGTCAAAGGCTTTCACATAGTCAATAAAGCAAAAGTAGATGTTTTTCTGGAACTCTCTTTCTTTTTTGATGATCCAGCGTATGTTGCCAATTTGATCTCTGGATTGTCTTTTTAGCAAGGCACTTCTGTGAATATATCCCCCCCTACGCACACTCCTTCTCCTGGTAGCTCCGTTTCTCACTCTTTGCCCACATTTTAACATTACTGCCACATCAAGCATATCAGAATGAATCTCTCATATTTTAAAAATCCTAGAATCTAAAGCCAATGCTGAATAGGGAAAGGATGAAGTAAAGATGCTCTCTATATAACACCATAACTTTTAACATGATAAAGCTGAGTCTGGGACAAAAATATATGACCAGTGTTCAATAAGCTGAAGAAGACCCATTCTGTCCTAAGATGAGAGCCCAGCAGAGAGTGGAGTTGGCGGACATCACATAGGATGAAGGCTAAGTAGGGTTTGAGGCTTTAGCGGTTCTTAAGATAAGCCAACAAACAAAAGGACAATGATTCTCTGGCAAGAAATGTTTTTAAAATACATGAGTAGTTGAAGAGGTTGTGGCAGGTGGCTTGACAGGAAAAAACTGGGCCTTCCTGCTGTGCAAGAAGGATTCTTCTCTTCCCTTAGGGATGAATTATATTTGCCACTCAATGTCATTTTCAGTGTTTGTGGGATTATATAACTATAATCAAGGTACTCTTGCAGAGTATTCCCCTGGAGTGGGTGCCTGAGTGATTAGTCACCAACAGAATCCAAAGAAGTGGACAGAGCCGGTAAACTAAGAAAGCCTTAGTCATTCAGTAGCTTTGGAAGATCACAAGCATCTCTTTTTGCAAGTGAACTGAGAACGTTTTCCTCCAACAAAAAAAACTCTATGGATGACCCTGAAATGGACACAAATGCGAACACAGAAAAAGGAGATGATGCTTTCTTCTGATGTAGGAGGAAGTGAATGTGGAACAGGCAAGAGCCAAACAGAGAAGATGTATTCATTTTTTATTATTACTGCATAACAAATTACCACAAATTTAGCAGCTTAAAACAGCACCCACTGTTTAGTTCATAGCACCATGGGTCACAAGTCTGGTACGATGTGGATGGGTTCTTTGCTCAAGGTATCCCAGGATGAAACAGAGATAATGACCACATTTTCTTATTTGGAAGCTCTGGAGAAGAATCCACGTCCAAGCTCATTCTTGTTGGTCAAATTCAGCTCCTTGTGGTTGTAGGACAGAGGTTCCCTACTCCTTGCTGGCTATCACCCAAGGAATGTTCTCCCACTCTCCTTGCCATGTGGTTTCTTCCATCATCACATGGTTCCTTAAAGTCAGCAAATCCTTCTCATGCTTTCAATCTCTGACTTCCTTTCTCTCACCTCTAGATCCAGATTTAAAGGGTCAAAGTCCACAAAGATTATTTCCCTGGCTGAAGGTCAACTGATTTGGAACCTTAATTATGAGTGCAAAATCCTTCCACAGCAACATCTAGAGTAGTGTTTGAATGCCTGAGAAAACAAATGTATACACCAAGGGCCAGGAATCGTGAGGGCTTTTTAGAATTCTGCCTACCACAGGGGAAACCTGCTATCAGGGCTCATGGTTTCAGGTGAGACCATGGGATCCTGGTTTAGAAAAACAGGGAAAGAACCAGTGCAAACCAAAGCACTTAGAGAGAAGGGTTCTTGAACAATGGCAGTTTTCAAGGCTTTACATTCACAAAGAACTCTAGATTTTGACTAGCAGTGCATGCATCTGTCTAACATTCATTCTATGATCTACAACAGAGTCAGGAATGAGGCAGGAAGGAACCTGGAGCTGGCTCTGCCAGAACACACAAAGCATATAATAGGGTGCTAAGTAAGGATCTGCTGAAAGAACGAAGCCCAGTAGAGGGCAAACATTAATTAATGCTAGAATTACAAATCTAAACCTATCATATTTCTATGCTTCTTTCTTCCACTTCTCTAAGTTTGTTAAAAAAAAAAAAAAAAAGCCTGAACTAAGGCTTTTCCCTACTTCTCCATCAGAATGTTAACAGCACCCAGTGTTCCTCTGATGGCCAAGCATGCTAGTGGCAAGGACAGTGTTGCAAGAGGGATGATTCAGGGTTGGCCATGGTGATAATCCCTTTACACCTGAGCTTCAGCTCCACACCATCTGCCCAACTGTATCATGGTTAATCAAATTAGGCCTTGAGAGATAAGGAAAGAGAGACGGGGAAGTGATAACATTTGAACATCTCCTGTGTTCCAGACACTTCACATAAGTTCTTACACAATTCTCATACTCAACTTATGAAAAGGATATTATTTCTAATGAAGAAATAAAGGCACAAAGATGGGATTTGAAATTTAGGTCTTTCTCTCTGAGCTCCAACCACTGTTCCAATCTTGTTCTATGTACTTGTTCTATGTACAAGTTAACTTGTAATGATTTCTTTCATAGTCTTTTAAGTTTAGATTCATCTTTTACTGACTCTAGGTTTCATCTCTCCTACTTTTCTTTCTTGAACTTTGAATTCCCAATTTGATCAATCCCTACTGAGGCATGACCCTCCCAACCACCAGTCTAGTTAGCTTTTATTCTTCTGTCGAGTTAATTTTCAAGTGGCTGCCTAAAGGCCCAATAAGATTACTGATACTGGAGTAGAAGTTTTTTACCTGGATAATGTTCTCTTATTTCAAAAGCAAAAATAAACAATGGGACCTGGTTAAAATTAAAAGCTTCTGCACAACAGAGGAAACTATAAGCAAGGTGAAAAAACAGCCTTCAGAATGGGAGAAAATAATAGCAAATGAAGCAATGGACAAACAATCTCAAAAATATACAAGCAACTCCTGCAGCTCAATTCCACAAAAATAAACGACCCAATCAAAAAGTGGGCCAAAGAACTAAATAGACATTTCTCCAAAGAAGACCTACAGATGGCTAACAAACACATGAAAAGATGCTCAACATCACTCATTATCAGTTCAGTTCAGTTCAGTCGCTCAGTCGTGTCCGACTCTTTGCAACCCCAGCACTGCAGCACGCCAGGCCTCCCTGTCCATCACCAACTCCCGGAGTTCACTCAGACTCACGTCCATCAAGTCTGTAATGCCATTCAGTCATCTCATTCTCAGTCGTCCCCTTCTCCTCCTGCCCCCAGTCCCTCCCAGCATCAGAGTCTTTTCCAATGAGTCAACTCTTCGCATGAGGTGGCCAAAGTACTGGAGTTTCAGCTTTAGCATCAGTCCTTCCAAAGAACACCCAGGACTGATCTCCTTTAGCATGGATTGGTTGGATCTCCTTGCAGTCCAAGGGACTCTCAAGAGTCTTCTCCAACACCACAGTTCAAAAGCATCAATTCTTCGGTGCTCAGCTTTCTTCACAGTCCAACTCTCACATCCATACATGACCACAGGAAAAACTATAGCCTTGACTAGACAGACCTTAGTCGGCAAAGTAATGTCTCTGCTTTTGAATATACTATCTAGGATATACTATCTAGGTTGGTCATAACTTTTCTTCCAAGGGGTAAGCGTCTTTTATTTTTATTTATTTTCATTTTTTGGAGGTATCCAAAACGTGTTTATTGGGATGGTTTCCCGTTCATCTTGATACAGGGTACTTTTAGTGCTGCTTCCGTCTGAAAGAGCATCCTTCTGTAAGCCTTGCTTTTCCTCCTGTAGGCTGGCAGAGGACAGTAGAGCAGCCAACACACAAAACTACTGTTTGTGCAGGCTAAAGACGGTGGTGATTTTATAGCATCCTGGGCATTTTACATCCATGAAATAGGAATTGGGGCTCTGCACCAGGTGCTTCTTCTTGCGTTTCCTCTTCTCTTCTTCTGGAGAGGGATGAAGAAGATCCTTTGCGAGAAGCATGTTCTCGTGAGGAGGTCACCACTGCCAGAAAGCTCGTCTTTTAATTTCATGGCTGCAATCACCATCTGCAGTGATTTTGGAGCCCCCCAAAATAAAGTCTGACACTATTTCCACTGTTTCCCCAGCTATTTCCCATGAAGTGATGGGACCGGATGCTAGAGAAATGCACATCAAAACCACAATGAGATACCATTTCACGCCAGTCAGAATGGCTGCTATCCAAAAGTCTACAAGCAATAAATGCGGAGAAAAGGGAACCCTCTTACACTGTCAGTGGGAATGCAAACTAGTACAGCCACTATGGAGAAAAGTGTGGAGATTCCTTAAGAAACTGGAAATAAAACTGCCATATGACCCAGCAATCCCACTGCTGGGCATACACACTGAGGAAACCAGAACTGAAAGAGACACATGTACCCCAGTGTTCATCACAGCACTGTTTATAATAGCCAGGACATGGAAGCAACCTAGATGTCCATCACCAGACAAATGGAGAAGAAAGCTGTGGTACATATCAACAATGGAGTATTACTCAGCCATTAAAAAGAATACATTTGAATCACTTCTAATGAGGTGGATGAAACTGGAGCCTATTAAACAGAGCAAAGTAAGCCAGAAAGAAAAACACCAATACAGTATATTAATGCATATATATGGAATTTAGTTAGATGGAAATGATAACCCTGTATGCGAGACAGCAAAAGACACAGATGTATAGAACAATCTTATGGACTCTGTGGGAGAGGGTGAGGGCAGGATAATATGGGAGAATGGCACTGAAACATGTAAATTATCATATGTGAAACAAAAAAAGAAATGTTCTCTTATTTCTAGTGAGTCACCTTTTCTTTGGGGACCAGAGAAAGGCTTATGAGCTGAGTCTCTTCTGCCCAATGAGGTTCTTTTCCCTTCACTCACAAGGCCCCTCAACACTAGATACATTTTGCAGAGCCAGGCAAATGACCCAAGAGACTTATTCACATGTACCCTCAGGGATTTACAGTCTATATTTTAAAGTGAAAAATCCCACAAAAAAGACAAGTTTGCAGAGGGAGCCATGAAACCAACACCAAGTGACGTGTCATTCTGGGGTCTGGTCAGTCTCTCAGTGTGCACTGCACTGTATCAGCATTAGGGAAAATTAAGTGAGAAAAACATGACAACAGCCCAGGGACACTTCTACCTAAATTTTGTGATTACATTTTAAGTGCTCTCTGTCACAGATATCATAAACTGATTAAATCATTTCATGCCTGACCCCTACTGACTATGCTAAGTGAAAAGAGAGGGCTATTAATAACTACCCATTTCTGACAGCTGCCCAGGGGCAATGCTGCCTTTTGCAGCAGTGAAATGACTCCCCAGCTCACTTACTGAATGCTGAATATTGATTCATATTATGAGTGTTGTCAAACACAGAGTGCAGTGCTGCAGATCCGTAGTGGCAGGTCATCAGGAATAGCATTAGCAAATGTCAGGTCAGGAATCAAAGGCCTGCTGGACTCTTTAGGGATGAGATTTATCGATTCCATAAAACGTGAAACAGATCAAGTACTTGTGATGATGGAAACGGTCGTGGCAGAATGAGGCTGAGCCTGCTCTGATGTAGACCTCAGGACAGATGTGGCACACAAGTGACCACGAAGAAAATGCTCAAAGTTGGAATGCCTGGTACAAGGACAACAGCAGCTCTGGGCTAAGGAGATTTTAGGGCTAAATGTCAGATCTCAGATATGAAACTGGTCAAAGGTATATGGGGGCTGTGTGTATAGGGGTGTGTGTGTGTGTGTGTGTGTGTCCTAGCAGTCTGTGTTTTCAATAGGCAAATCTGTAAGAATATGATTAGATGCCAGTGAACATTACATGCATAAGATAATTCTTTACATATGTAAAAGGTGCATTTGTTATTTTACTGACATATCCTTTCAAAGATACTTAAAATATCTAGTTTCTAGACTTCATCATTACAGTTAATTTTTGAATCAAATGCTCTATTATTCCACAAGGTATCCATTAAAACTGTGCCTTTATAATTCCATTCTCCCTCTAGTCCCTTCATCTTGATAAGTTTTTTAAAAATGCCCTGGACTAGAAATCAGAATACTAGATTCTTTTAATCCTTCTTCTGCCACTTATCTTGTGACCTTAGGCAAGTCACAACCTCCCTGTATCACAATTTCTTCTCTTGCCAAAAGAAAGAAAGTGAAAATCAATCAAACAAAAACTATATGTGTACTAGTTCTGCACAAAAGGTTTTGTAGAGAGGATCAATAACAGATCAAATTTTCATGACAGAGTGAAGGGTACATGTATTATCACTCATCTCAGTATTCTCAATACCCAGTTAAGTGACTAGTTCTTAATAGTGATTTACTTTCTAATTTAGCTAAATAAAAGATGGATATACTCTGAGACTGTAAAGGTTTACTAAAGTGTATGTTGCTTTTATTATTATTTGTGTTTACTTTCTAAGTATGCGGTACTTATTCTAGCATCACTGAAAATGCTTTGTCTGTTTTTTTATTATTATTATTGAAAATACAGTTGATTTACAATGTTGTATTAGTTTCAGGTCTAGAGCAAAGTGATTCAGCTACACACACACACACACACACACATATATTCTTCTCTAGATTCTTTTCCATGATAGGTTATTATAAAATATTGAATATAGTTCCCTGTGCTATACAGTAGGTCCTTGTCAGTTATTTATTTTATATATAGCAGTGTGCATCTGTTAATCTTAAACACCTAATTAATCCCTCCCCACCTTTTTCCTTTGGTAACTATGAGTTTGTTCACTGGAAATGTCTTGAAACTCGTATTGCTAAAGGGGGTTTGCAGAAGCCATACTTTGCTTTCACCTCTTCAAAAGCACAAACCACAAAGCCTTCCTCAATTTTGCCCCATACTGTGATGAACCTTGAGCTTTACATCAGGGAAAGCTAACAGCTTCGAAGTTCTAATTGTTTACTATATTTCAATAGGTAAACATAAGCTGGTTGTTATTTACAGCTTGAAAGAGTTTCTGCTCTCTACAGAAAAAATGCTTCTGACCACTGTAACATGTCCTCAAGGATTAGCTTTTATCTACAAAATGCATTTCAGAAAAGTAAAGGCAACGATCCTTTAAAAATTTTTATAAAAACCTCATCATTCTTGGATTATAGCAGCTCATCTTTTTACTTAATTTTTAAGAAAAAAATTACTTATAGTTTATTTTTCCTTTGCTTCAGCCTTACTTAAATTTTACATTTTCCTCTGATAAGAAGAGAAAGGAAAAAAAAAATGGTATTAGGATCTCATTGCCTGCCCATCAAAGGATCACTCTAGTCTTGTTTTAAGTGGGTTGATGAGAGAAAATGAACAGGTGCTACAGGTTACTCAGCTGTTCTAAAATTAAAGATTGATATTTTTCCTCTTGTTCTATTAGCAGACCTTTAGTGACATGTTAGCACTGGATAATGGTTGCAGCAGTTTAAGCCTCATGCTGTGATTTTTAACAGAAAGCCTGGCTACAGCAGCAAACAATGACATCTCCCCAATGCCAGTAACCTAATAAGGAAGCATTTGCAGCCTTAGGCAGCTTGACTAAACAGCAAGAGAAATCTGACTTCCAATGTACTGACTCCACTTTAAAGACAATGGCCTGGCTTAATTAACACTGTATTCATTTGTAACTCAATCAATTTAGAATTTTTGTCCTTTAACCATTGACTCTGTGAGCTTAAAAAGAAAAAGAAGGCTCAAGCTGCTGAAAATCCTTCTTGATTTGTATAAACAGGCATTTCTGAAACAGCAATAGAATATATAACCCTTGAGTTAATTGCTAGATTTCCCAACTGCCTGGTAACCATAAAACCATATTTTAAATAAGAAGAAAATTTCATTGACTACTTTAGGAATAAATATGGGATATATCTAATATAATACAAAAACTGAATTATTTTTCATACCCTTCTTTTTAGGGGTACTAAATTAAAAATATCAAGCCTTACCCCAAACATATCTATTTCAAATTATCATCTCCAACACCAAGTGTTGCCAACAGAAGCTAACTGATTTTGTCTAGTATACTTACAGGATTTCATCAACTTCATTTGGCCTATTTTAGCCTCTTGGCTTTGGTGTGACCAATATATACACCTTGAAAAGAAATTAAATAAATGCTAACTCAGATTATTCACCTACATTGATTTTCATTTTTGAAACAGAACAGTCAACAAGTAGAGTTAATTAGAGAAGACTAGACTAAAATGGTCTTCCCTCATGACTCAGACGGTAAAAAATCTGCCTGCAGTGCAGGAGACCCAGGTTCAATCCCTGTGTTCGAAGATTCTCCGGAGAATTCCATGGACAGAGGATCCTGGCAGACTATATCCATAGGGTTGCAAAGAGTTGGACATGACCGAGAGACAGGGATACTACTATTGAGACTGAAATAGTTCTATAGATACACATAAAAGAGAAATAAAATATATGATTATTGCACTGGGTCGACTATACTGTGTAAATATTTGGTAAAGATTCGCATTTGCTGCCTCATAAAAATAATTCCCTAAAAAATCTTTTCATTCTACAAAATTAGGCACTAAAAAAATAATACAGCTTTTGAGAAAAGTGGTTCACACTGCTCAAAACTTTTCACCAGAGAATAAAATGAAAATAATAACAATCCTAATAGAAATACAAACATAGTTCACCTCCAAGGATATTTGCACTTAGAACAGAGTCAATTCTTTACAGCCTTAAACCTTGAGGCTCATGCTTCCTCCTTCTAATTATAGGTCCTAGAGGGTGTTTGAGTCTAAAGAGATAATTTTCATTAAAAATGAAAAGTATGAATAATCCAGAGCAGAGCATTCTCCATTAACTTACTGTTTCAATATACAGGAAATGTCTTTGCAGCCTCTTCTACACGGGCAGCTACACCAGGTGACTTATCACAGTGAAAGGAATAGAGGTCATGAAGTCACTAAATGAGCCACTATTTGCACTAAAGAAAGGCACTTCTATAGATTTTTAGTTTTTCTCCTGAGGTCTTCATAAAGTGATCAGGTTTTCTTTTTAACTGGGAGAAAATTACTTCAAACATTAATCAAAAAATGGGAAAATCACTCATAAACCAACACAATTTCCATGTGTTATTCCTATTTCATTCCCCTATTTACCAAATAATAAGAGATAATTTGCACCAAAAAAATTGTGTCCATCAAAGAAATCATGTTCTGTGTGATAATAATAAAGGAAATGGGGCTTTTCAAAGCTAATGAGGGTAGGGAATGGAAGAGGAAGGGAAATGGTGTCCTGGATCTCTAACCTAGTACCAGGATCTCCACAATCCACCATTAGTTTGGGTTTCCAGTTTGAACTCCCACACACAGCTCTCCAAACGAAGCCACCTTGGACTGACCTTTTATTTAGTCCTTGCCTTACACATTTGCTGGGGCTCAGGGAAGGCCACCTCAAATACTGATCATTTTGAGTTCAAGTTATTTAAGAAGTGGCCACTACAAGTGGGACATTTGACCCTCCTCTCTGTCTCCCTTGAAAGCAGGAAATAAATCTATCATGAAAGGTGTGCTCCCTGCATCTGAAGGTATCACCAGAGGTAGGAAATCTGGGCTAGCAGCCTGTATAAACAAAACTTGTTACCTCTTTAACTCACTACCCCAACCTCAAATTCTGTTTAAATTCATCACTAAGCACCCCAAACCTAAGTTTCTTTGTCCTGTCAATTTCTCACAAATTTATTGTTTGTCTAAAAAGCATAAAAGTTGCCTGCTTTGGCCACTTCTTAGGTCCCATTTCTATGTGACCCCCATGCAAGAATTAAAATGTTTCTTTTGCTCCTATTCATCTGTCTTATGTCAATTTTATTATTAGTCCAACCACAAGAACTTGAGGGAGACGGGGAAATTTCTCCAACTAGGCACATTCCATAACTGCTATCCTGAGACTAGGGACTCTGAATACCATGCCTATTATAGGCCTGACAGTGGTCCTCCTCCATGAACCCCCCTCTCCTACTTTCTCCTCTGACCTTTTGTCTTAAAACTGACTCATTTAGTTCCTTCTATACAATGCCTTGACTTCCCAAGCAAGTTTATATATATGTAGAGATAGAGAAGAGAAAGAGAGATAGAAAATCTTATTTCCTGAGATAAACTCTTGGCAAGTTGAGGTCTTCATTTTTTCCTTTGTCTTTTTATTTTTTTGTAATCTCCAAGTGCCTGACTATGTTTCTACATTGCAACAGCTTAACAAATATTTGTTCCATATTTTTTAGCTGATTTTTGAGGACTTTATATAGAATTGTAGAGTAACCACTTTACATTTGGTAAGTATACTCCAAAAGATTGGAAAAACAGTTATGCGTATAACAGTATCTAAAAATAATTTATACATACAGACTTAGGTTTGAGCTGATTATATTCACAGAGCTAAGGATGTGGCTGCTTTCAGAGGCTATTGAAACAAGAGAATCTTTATATAAATTTATATATATATATAAATTCATATATATATATGTATATGTATTTATATATGTATATATAAATTTTAAAATTCAGTAAGGTAGGATATAAAATTATGAGAGACAGAGACAGTGCACTAAGTTGTGTCCAACTCTTGTGACCCCATGTACTGTATCCTGCCAGGCTCCTCTGTCTATGGGATTCTCCAGGCAAGAATACTGGAGTGGGTTGCCATCTCCTTCTTCAGGGGACCTTCCCGACCCAGGAATCGAACCCAGGTCTCCAGCATTGCAGGCAGATTCTTTACCGACTGGGGTGGGGGGCCGGGTATAAGAACAAGAAAGCAAATAGAACAGGGTGCACAAAGAGTGGAATGATTAAGATTAATGGCGGCTCTAACTGGATCCATTTTGCCATGGCCCCTGGCCCTCACAGGCTCTCAACAATCACATGAGATTTTAGGAATGCACCACACAGAATTGATTAGTGAAAGGATATATCACATAGAACTGATTTGTTAAATATCACCCCTCCTTACCCTCTGCCTCCAACATACTCCCTAGAGTACTACAGGCAGGGAAGACCTAAACTATTGGGAGGAATCCCTAACACTTTTGCAGAGTAGAATTCGGCTAAGTCCAAATATTAATAGTCTTTAAATACACATACGAACTTCCCCAGTGGCTCAGCAGGAAAAGAATCTGTCTGCTATGCAGGAGACAAAGGTTTGATCCCTGGGTCAGAAAGATCCCATGGGGGAGGGCATGGTAACCCACTCCAGTATTCTTGCCCGGAAAATTCCATGGACAGAGGAGTCTGGCCAGCTACAGTCCATAGGGTCCCCAAAGTGACATGACTAAGGTGACTGAGCATACACATATATAATGATAACCAATTCAAGAATATAATGGTAGAGAAAAGCCTCTCTTAATAGCAAGGAAAAAGATAAAATATAAATAACGTTTACAAGAAATGTGCAAAATTTATGTGAGGAAAACTTTAAAATACTCCTGAAAAAACCCAGAGTAAACTTGAACAAATGGAAAGCCATCCCCTACACTTGGACAGAATGATTCAACTTCATAAAGACATCTGTTTTTGCTAGTTAATGATAAACTCAGTGCAATCTCAATAAAATAGTAACAATTTTTATGGAACTAGATAAGTTGCTAATAAAGTTTGTATTAAAAAAAATGTCAGATTAGTCAGAAAAACTTTAGGGGAAAAAAGCTATGAGATGGGATTAGCTATATCAGATACTAAAACATAAAACAAAGCCTCTACAACTAAAACCTTATGGCAGGAAACTGAAGAAGAACTAAAGAGCCTCTTGATGAAAGTGACAGAGGAGAGTGAAAAAAGTTGGCCTAAAAATCAACATTCAGAAATGTTGATGGCCACCAGAAATTTCATGGCATCTGGTCCCACCACTTCTCGGCAAATGGAGGGGGAAACAACAGAAACAGTGAGAGACTTTATTTTTTCTTGCTCCAAAATCACTGCAGATGGTGACTGCAGCCATGAAATTAAAAGATGCTTACTCCTGGGAAGAAAACTATGACCAACCTGGACAGCATATTAAAAATCAGAGACATTACTTTGCCAACAAAGGTCCGTCTAGTCAAAGCTATGGTTTTTCCAGTAGTCATGTATGGATGTGAGAGTTGGACCATAAAGAAGGCTGAGTGCAGAAGAATTGATGCTCTTGAACTGTGGTGTTGGAGAAGACTCTTGAGAGTCCCTTGGACTGCAAGGAGATCCAAACAGTCCATCCTGAAGGAGATCAGTCCTGGGTGTTCTTTGGAAGGACTGATGCTGAAGCTGAAACTCCAATACTTTGTCCACCTGATGCAAAGAACTGACTCATTTGAAAAGATCCTGATGCTGGGAAAGACTGAAGGCAGGAGAAGGGGATGACAGAGGATGAGATGGCTGGATGGTATCACTGACTCAATGGACACGAGTCTGAGCAAACTAGGGGAGTTGGCGATGGACAGGGAGGCCTGGTGTGATGCAGTCCATGAGGTTGCAAAGAGTCGGACACGACTGAGCGACTGAACTGAACTAAACAACTATAACACTGTGATACTGACACATGTTCAGACAGACCAACGGAATAGAATAAAAGATTCAGAAACAGACCAAGTAAATATAAAATTAGTATCTATAAAAAAGTGTTGTGTCAGATCACTGAGATAAAGATGGACCTTTCAGTAAATGGTGCTGGGATTATTAGAGGGTTAATCAGAAAAAAGATAGAATTAGAAACATATTTTGCATTATATAGAAGAATAAACTTCAAATGGACCAGCAGTTTAAATGTGAAAAATTATACCATGTAAACAGTATAACAAAACATGGGTAAACTCCTTTATAATTGGAATGTAGGGAAAGACTGACTCAAAATCCAGATATAATATAAAAAAAAAAATTTGAAAATCTGCATAAAAGTTAACTAAAATTTAACTTCTGCAGAGCAAATAAAGACACTCACAAACACTACAGCAAAATAAATTGGTAGAAACATCTATAACACACATAAAAGATAAAAGATTCTTAAAAATTGAGAGGAGAAAGCTTCCCGGATGGCTCAGCAGGTAAAGAATCCACCTGCAATGCAGGAGACGCAGGAGACCCAGGTTGGATCCCTGGGTCAGGAAGATCCCCTGGAGAAGGAAATGGAACCCACTCCAATATTCTTGCCTGGGAAATCCGATAGACAGAGGAGCCTGGCGGGCTACAGTCCAAAGGGTTGCAAAGAATAAACAACTGAATAACAAAGCATGAGGGGAGAGAAAGACCTAAAGTCACATTTACATTAGATAGATAGATGGACAGATAGACATCTCTTAAATACATGAAAATATGTTCAACTTAACTCAAAATAAATATAAATTAAATCTACACTGAGATAGCATTTCTCACCTATTGCATTGGCTGCAATTAAAAGGTTTGAGCAAATCTGGTGGCAAGGCTGAGGGAAAGCAGGCACTCTCACATACTGCTGGTGAATATGGAGGCTAGACCAACCCTTACAGAAGGGAATTTGGCAATATGTAATATAACTAGATTTGTATTTATCTTTTCACCCACCAGTCCTACTTCTCCAAACTCAACTCACCCTAAAGAATTTAATCCACTGAACAAAACAATTCATGAGTCCACACCGAACTATTAAAACACACATGATGTGGATGTCATTCAGTCACTCAGTTGTGTCCAACTCTTTGCGACCCCATGGACTGCAGGCCTCCAGGCTCCTCTGTCCCTAGAATTCTCCAGACAATAATACTGGAGTGGGTTGCTATTCCCTTCTCCAGGGGGTCCTCTCAACCCAAGGATGGAATCTGGGTCTCCTGCACTGCAGGCAGATTCTTTACCATCTGAGTCACAATACATACAAATTTACATACCTACATAAGGGAGAGAAAATAGGAAATTCTTCCTTTCAATAGAATGTCAACCAACAAATTTAGAAGGAATGATTTGAATAGTAGTTCAGTAGTTGCAGCTCATGGGCTCAGTAGCTCCAGGGCATGTGGGATCTGAGTTCCCAGACCAGGAACCAAACCAAGTCCCCTGCATTGCAAGGCAGATTCTTGCCCACCCCCACCCTTCAGCCCCCACCACAGTGAAGTCCCTAAATTTCCTGATCTTGATTACTGTCCTGCGGTTATATAGGGGAAAACTCTTGTCCTTAGAAAATTCACAATGAAATACTTAAGGGTAAAGGAATATCACATCAGCAATTTACTCATAAGACAGATGATACATAAGTAGACAAATAGGTATTAGATATAGATATAAAAAGATAAGATATATAGACAGAGGTGTTATATTTATATAAAGATTATATGCATATATACAGAGAAAGAAAGAATGTTAAAGTAAACAGAGCAAAATATGACTGGTATTTCCAAGTTAAAGGATATAGGAATTCCAGTAAAGGGTATGAATTCTTTCTCTAAGCTTGAACCAGAAAATTGTTAAAGTGTGTATATAAATACATAATTCTGGGGGGAGGGGAGAAGATGTGTATGTATATAAACATGGCCTACATAGTTCTTCCCTGGGGAGGGTATGCAGACAACCATCATTTTCCAGTGAGAGACTCAGGGTCAGTTAGAAGATAACTTTGAAGAAAAAAAAGCCAACCTATCCCCAAGGAAAGGAAATCCATCAGAACACAATGAATAAACTGGTCTCCTTGGTATAAAATAAAAAACAAAAGGAAAGGAAAGGAAGCAAAACAAAAGATCAGATGGACCACAGACAGAATCAATCACCCATAGGAAGTCCCTCTGAAAACCAGTTTCAGAAAGAAGAAAATATTCATAGAAACTCTGAAATGGCAGAATAATGAGTAATCATGGGTCTTTGCTTTGCCCAGGACCCTACTTAGGCCTGTGGTCCTGGCATGTTATTGATGGGGCCCAAAACGTGGTCAAGTTTGAATGATAAAATATATGACCAACCCACAGACAACAAACTATCTCTTTAATTTTGTAATGGCTTTTATTTTATTTCTTCTTTTCTGAGCTTTTTGAAACTCATGTTTCATTTTCTTCAGTTGAATCACTATAGCCTTTTTTGTATAATAATTATGCATCCTCAGTTCAATCAGTTCACTCAGTCTTGTCCAACTCTTTGAGACCCCATGGACTGCAGCACACCAGGCTTCCTGGTCATCACCAACTCCTGGAGCTTGCTCCAACTCATCCATCGAGTTGGTGATGCCATCCAACCATCTCATCCCCTGTCGTCCCCTTATCATCCTGCCTTCTGTCTTTCCCAGCATCAGGGTCTTTTCCAATGAGTCACTTCTTCGCATCAGGTGGCCAAAGTATTGGAGTTTCAGTTTCAGCATCAATCCTTCCAATGAATATTTAGGACTGATTTCCTTTAGAATTTGATCTGGTTTGATCTCCTTGTAGTCCAAGGGACTCTCAAAAGTCTTCTCCAACATCACAGTTCACAAGCATCAATTCTTTGGCGCTCGGCTTTCTTTATAATCCAACCCTCATACCCATACATGACTACTGGAAACACCATAGCTTTGACTATACAGACTTTTATCGGCAAAGTAATGTCTCTGCTTTTTAATACGCTGCCTAGGTTGCATATCTTATTATATCTTCCATGAACTGTCATTATTTATTTGCATGCTAGGTTTCTCCAACACTAAGTTCCATTAGGACAGGCACATTGTCGTTTTCATTTCATGTACCAAATATGGAACCTGACATGTATAAGAACTCATTGAATGTTTGTGGCACAAGTCTAAGTGTATTCCAAGTGCTGTAACACCCAAGCAGGTATGCAAACTTTTGAATTTCTTCATTCCTTCTAACCTGTTTTTCCTACTGTATTAACTATTTTCTTTTTCTACATCAACAGACCATCAGGTTTGCTTTTGAATTCATATGTCAACATAATCTATGTGTGATAATATTAATAATCGTGATTTTCTTAGACATTTGAAGATAGTAACTTTGATCAACAAAACTGCTTATTGTCCCAATATATTGATACTTCAAAACCAAATAGCTAGCCTATCTCTATGCTGTAAGTATCAATATTATTTTTTAGTGACTCATTAAGATATTGATAAAAAGTGAAATGGTTGGCAAGAAGCCATGCATAATGGAAAATGCATACACATACACATATACTGTACATAGGACTGTAGAAAAGCACTACAAAGACTACAATCAAGAGTTTTAATTCTCAATTACTTTTGACATGACATTTGTTTTAAATTGAATAGTCCCTAAAAATATACTTTCCCGCCTTCTATTTTCTAATGCCTAAACTCTTATAGAAGTTGTCTTAAAACAATGATCCAGCATTCCCCCTCCCCCAAATGCAAAAATTTTGCCTTTTACAACATCCTCAAAAATATCTGGCTAACTTTTTTAAAAGGGAATCTGTATGTAACTGAAAAAATACAATAATATTCTCATGATATTCAAAGGTTTATCAAAACCATCATGACAGGCAAATTTCAAATAAAATACATACCTATACATATCAAGGAGATTTGTGGTATTACTATTTATTAAACATAAAATAGATATTTGTTCAGTTGCTAAGTTGTCTGACTCTTTGTGACTCTTTGTAGCCCACCAGGCTCCTCTGTCCATGGGGTTTCCCAGGCAAGAATACTGGACAGGGTTGACATTTCCTTCTCCAGAAGATCTTCCTGACCAAGGATCAAACCTGTCTCCTGCATTGGCAGGTGGATTCTTTACCACTGAGCCATCAGGAAAGCCCAAAATAGACATATACATGATGCTAAAAAAAAAAAAAATAATAATCATAAAATAGGAAGTCCTAAGAAAAAAAAGGATATATGATTAGAACCAAAACACTAGCTCCTGTGACTAATATTGCTATGGCCTCTGATAAACCATGAATATGTCAGTTGTGTTTCTTATTCAAATGAAATTTTGTTATTCACTCCAGCACAACAATGGTGGGCTATCAGCCAGGATATTTAAAGAAACTTAAAACAGCTGGACCGTACAAAGAAATTCTTTATAATGTGAATGAGCAATCTCAAATTATAAATACTATAGTAAACAAGGAAATTTTGAAAAGGAAAACAATATTGTATAAGTAGAGACATATTATTTCTAGGATTTAAACTCTATGTAACCCTGCTGATTGGACTCACTATTTAAAAGGAGACTAGCTAAGAATTGGGCTTAATTCTTAATCTTAAAAACCAAGTGGAACAAAAACTATTAAAATTCCTTGAACTAATCTTCATAGAAATAGGTTTATTAACAAAGCTACCCAA
The DNA here is from genome assembly GCA_006408695.1 of Aepyceros melampus. Classification (NCBI taxonomy): domain Eukaryota; kingdom Metazoa; phylum Chordata; class Mammalia; order Artiodactyla; family Bovidae; genus Aepyceros; species Aepyceros melampus. The sequence continues at coordinate 654,431 of SJXQ01005518.1, read as the reverse complement.
CAGTACAGTCCAGAGGAAAAAAACTGATCCTCAGTTTATATTGAGACTAGAAAATGAGATTTTTATAAGCCATATATTTATTTAAAAAAATCAGTCTCTGTTCTTTATTCATATATCTTTATCAGTTCCATCACTCACTCATGTCTGACTCTTTGCGGCAACCCCATGACTTGCAGCACGCCAGGCCTCCCTCTCCATCACCAACTCCCGGAGTTCACTCAAACTCATGTCCATCAAGTTGGCAATGCCATCCAGCCACCTCATCCCCTGTTGTCCCCTTCTCCTCCTGCCCCCAATCCCTCCCAGCATCAGAGTCTTTCCAATGTGTCAACTCTTCGCATGAGGTGGCCAAAGTACCGGAGCTTCAGCTTTAGCATCAGTCCTTTCAACGAACACCCAGGACTGATCTCCTTTAGAATGGACTGGTTGGATTTCCTTGCAGTCCAAGGGACTCTCAAGAGTCTTCTCCAACACCACAGTTCAAAAGCATCAATTCTTCGGCCCTCAGCTTTCTTCACAGTCCAACTCTCACATCCATACATGACCACAGGAAAAACCATAGCCCTGACTAGACAGACCTTTGTTGGCAAAGGAATGTCTCTGCTTTTGAATATGCTATCTAGGTTGCCATAACCTTCCTTCCAAGGAGTAAGCGTCTTTTAATTTCATGGCTGCAGTCACCATCTGCAGTGATTTTAGAGCCCATAAAAACAAAGTCAGCCATTGTTTCCACTGTTTCCCCATCTATTTCCCATGAAGGGATGGGACCAGATGCCATGATCTTCGTTTTCTGAATGTTGAGCTTTAAGCCAACTTTTTCACTCTCCTCTTTCACTTTCATCAAGAGGCTTTTTAGTTCCTCTTCACTTTCTGCCATAAGGGTGGTGTCATCTGCATATCTGAAGTGATTGATATTTCTCCCGGCAATCTTGATTCCAGCTTGTGCTTCTTCCAGCCCTGTGTTTCTTGAGCTTTAAGCCAACTTTTTCACTCTCCTCTTTCACTTTCATCAAGAGGCTTTTTAGTTCCTCTTCACTTTCTGCCATAAGGGTGGTGTCATCTGCATATCTGAAGTGATTGATATTTCTCCCGGCAATCTTGATTCCAGCTTGTGCTTCTTCCAGCCCTGTGTTTCTTATGATGTACTCTGCATATAAGTTAAATAAGCAGGGTGACAATATACAGCCTTGACATACTCCTTTTCCTATTTGGAACCATATATATATTATATATATTCTGTCTGCAATGCAGGAGAACTGGGTTCAAATCCTCAGGAAAATCCCCTGGAAAAGGGAATGGCTATCCACTCCAGTATTCTTGGCTAGGAATACCATGGACAGAGGAGCCTGGCGGGCTACAGTCCATGGAGTCGCAAAGAGTTGGATATAACCAAGTGACTAACACACACACACACACACACACACACACACATATATATATATCAGGCCCCCAGCAATTTCATACACATGATGGAGAATGTCTTTGTCATCATTTCTTGTTCTCTCTAAGGCCATCACATTATTAAACTATTAATAATTTTAAAAAACAACCTAGACCTGGAAATACTGTGTCATGGTCAGAATTTAACAAATACTTCCACACATTAAAATTTTAGAAAGATTAAAAAAAAATAAGAATTTAAATGAATTCTTAAAATACATCAGATACCCTTCCCTTTCCTTTTCTCTAATATATAAGACAGGAGCATTGGGAAGGAACATCACCCATGACCATCAAAAACACTGAATCATTCATCAAGTGAAATGTGTCCTATAGTGATATTGCATGTACTTTGGCCCTTTAAGAACATTAAATTATTGTTTTTGAAATACATTGACTGAACACTGACAAAGTACAGTGCGGTTAGAATCATTCACATCAAACATATCATCAGGGATCTTCTAGATAAAATGCAAATAACGTAGCTAATCTTTTTGGTTAAACAATGCTTTTAGAAGTGTCTTAAGAGCTAAAATAATATCTAGAAATTCTTTCAAATGCTATAAGGCCATTTAGCAGACCAACACATTTGTCAACAATTTAATTCAATATTTTTAAGTCATCTCAAAGTCACATAGTGGTGGATTGTTTTCAAAGTATCACACTTGTTATTGATATGCTATGTAACAGATAATACATTCTGAATTTTTCTTTGTTTATTAACAAGCCCTTGTAATTAACTTGCTTTTAAATCATAAGTATGATACTATTTTAATTTCCCTCACACTCTCTACCCTATCATTTGAAATCACATTAAGCTGACTCTTAGAAGGCCACCTGGTGTAACACTATGACATTGAAGGGAGCTGTTCTGGTATGCAGGAAACACTGACAATCTTCTGTGCTAAATCCATTTCTCTAACTGATGACAGAACTAGGGGAAATTAATTTTTGCTATTCATAAATACCTGACAGGTTTAATGTAAATGTTTTGAAAAAGACCTCAGCATATGCTGCACATACATTATATATGCAGCACTACACTGGAATATTGTATTTGAAACCCATTCAATTTCAAGATCACTACTGCTGAAACTGTTGAAATTTCTCAAATTACTCACAGATTGCAATTTTCTCCATATACATGTAAATAACAACAAAAGTCCCCATGAAACCTTTCAGTCACTGGAAAAATCAGCAATTTGACACTTAGGACAAATTCCCTTGATAGAAAATATGATGAAAACGCAGGTAAACCTGACAAATCACTGAGCATTAGTCTGGCTCCCCTCCTGTGGTAAGAGCCAAAGAACTTATTCAGAGACCGTGCTCCTGTTCAAGGTACGGAAGGGCTGTTACAGAGTGGCTCTCACCTTAGAAATAACCCTAGCCCAAAGCAGATGACTTGGACCTCTTTTATAATGGCAAATATGTAACCACTCCTTAGGATACCATATATAGCCCCAGAGATACACACAGACATATACATTTAAGTATATATGCATAGTAAAGGACCTGTGCAGACTCAATCCACATTATTTATCAGACATTCCTGGAAAGACCATGTGTAACTACATAGGAAGTTTTTTATTTATTAAATTCTATAGGGGGGAAACCATTTGAAATGGAATCACCCTTAATGGATCCAATTTTTAAATTTTATGTTTATTTCCAAGCTTGAGTACTGGTTTGAAACACATCAAATAGGTTAAAAATCTATGTATTCATATTGATACTAAAAGTAAAACTAAATATAACCTGGTTGGTCTCCTTTAGCGTACACTAGGGAACTTATTATTTCTGAAAACAAGTAGATAAAGGGAAAGAAATCAAGCATTTAAATCTGCCTTTCCTATATTAACCACACTACAGGTTACCAGTAAGGAAAAGTTTCTCTTTATGGAGGTATTTCAGTGAATAAATGAAGAAAATAAAGGTATTAGAATACTACCACTCTGCAAGGCCATAATGAAATAATGGCCACTAATATCACAAAACAGTGATATCCATTTGCTAGGTTTAAATGAAAATGCAGAATACCACCAATGGAATATTCTTGCCAAAAAAAAATGAACCTGAATCAGATCAAACAGAATTCTCAAACCCTGGTGTCTAGTTTATTTATTTACCATATATGTACAGGTACTAAGGATACAGAAGTAAACAAGGTAGACTTAATGTTCCCCAAGGAGCTTCTCTCTCTGCTCTCCTGGTGGCTCAGAAACTTGTCTGCAATACAGGAGACCTGGTTTCAATCCCTGGGTTAGGAAGACCCCCCTGGAGGAGGAAATGGCAACCCACTCCAGTATTCTTGCCTGGAAAATTTCACAGATGGAGGATCCTGGTGGGCTACAATCCATGGGGTTGCAAAGAGTGGAACACAAGTGAGCGACTAACACTTTCACTTTCAAGGAGCTTCTACTCTAACAAGGGAAGTAGACAATGTAAACAGTTACATTAATGTTTAAAGTGTTAGACTAGGGTAGGTAATGGGTGTCACCACCAGTGCATGGCAGAAGAATCAAAAGGCAGTTAAGTTTGCATTGGCATTTTAAATTATTGTAGATTTTTGTGAGATAGGCAATTTGAGTTACTGAAAATGTTACTTTAAAATTTCCATTTAAATTCATACATGCGCCATCCTGACTCGAGTTCATTTCCAAATTTAAAAATTTCTTTTTTTTTTTTTACAAAGGCACTGTCTCCTTAATGGATTATCAGCTTAAAGTTTTAACTATTAAGCTGATTACTGATTATGTATCTGCTACCTAGATGGGTCCTAGTTTATTTCATACAATATAAATTGGTACAGGCTCAAACAATATGAAACAAGCAAAGCATAAGCTTAAAACAATGATATATGAGTGTTGATAACATTCTACTTCTCCACTAGCATGCATGACTGACAAATGACTCAATTAAGAGCTCAAGAAATGGGTGCCATAAACCTGACTTTTCTATACTCATAGAAACTCACAGTCTTCTAGTCAATACACTTCCCCCAGTTCCATTCACATTTTAAGTGATTTGCACTGACAAGAAGGTCTGTGTGAGGTTGGCAGTTTCCTTCTCTCATTTATTCCAGAAATACCATGTACTGGCTACCTGGGGCAACTGGGGAGTCCAAATCACTTCTCATATTTTATCTCCCTGGAAGTTAAAACAACAGCCTATATATTGTTTTATAAGAATTTCCTTCAACTTGACTCCTTACTGATACAGTGCACTTGCAGGATGACATGCTCTCCAACATTCATTCTAGCTTTTTATCCTGTTTATTTCTTCATTGTCTTCTTGTCCTCATTTTAGATTTTGCAGCTTGAGATATGTTTTAGATTTCAGATTGTCTTTAGGCCTACAACTAGTGAACAACAACAGCAAAAAGTGAAAACAGATACTAAGGGATGCCCAGAACATATTGCTGTATGATGATGAAGATAATGAGAGAGAAGGAAAGAGGAAGAGAAGCAGAGGAAGGAAAAAGGAGGAAAAGAAAGACAAAGAAGAAGGAGGAAGAAAAAGAAAGAGGAAGAAGATGAGAAAAATAAGTAGGAGAAGACCATTAGCAAAAGCAAGGCAATAATAATAATACCACCTTTGGATAGAAATGTTGTCATCCTAATAAAATATATAATATCAGGACTTCCCTCATGGCCCAGTGGCTAAGACTGTGCTCCGAATGTAGGGGGCTAGGGTTCAGTCCCTGGTCAGGGAACTAGTTAGATCCCATAGGCTACAATTAAGAACTCCTATGCTACAACTAAAGATTCCCCAGGCTGCAACTAAGACCCAGCACAGCCAACTATACTAAAAATAAAAAATACATAATATCTTTAAAACTGCAATTTGGTCCTGGAACAAAAAACTCCTGAATGAGGCATGGGCATGGGTCAGAGTCTGAGGTGTTGGAGGTAAGTTATTAGACCCCAGAGCCAGACTGTATTACCCCCTGAATTTTATCATCCCTGGGGTATTTTAAAACATGAACCCCAAATTCTTTGACACTCTTCCCATCAAGAGGTGCATTCTATATCCCCTTTCCCTGAATGTGGGCAGGCTTGTGACTGCTTCAACTAATAGGGTTGGGTGATTTCTGAGGCTAGTTAAGAAGTCAGACAAGCTGTGCCTGATCCTTACTCTTGGAATCCTTTCTCTCTGGAGGCCTCCTTGTAGGACCTTCCCTCCTAAAACCCAGCAACAGTTCATGTCCAACTCTTCTGTGACCCCATGGACAGTAGCCTGCCAGGCTTCTCTGTCCCAGGCAAGAAAACTGGTGTGGGTTGCCACACCCTCCTCGAGGGGGCCTTCTCAACACAGGGATCGAACTTGTGTCTCCTGCACTGGCAGGCTGATTCTTTACCACTGAGCCACCAGGGAAGCCCAGAGAGGCCATATAGAGGTATTCCAATCAACAATACCACGTAAACCAGGCTTTAAGTGGTCCCAGCTCAAGCACCAGACACATGAACAGAGAAAGCATTTTAAAAGTGGATCTTCCAGCCCTCAGTCATTCAAGTCTAACCAGTAAAAGTTCAAATGGAGCAGAGAAGAGCCATCCCTGCTGTGCTCTTCCCCAATTCTTCATCCACCGAATCTATGGGCATAATAAAATGGTTGTGGTTTTACACTGGCAAGGTTGGTATGATTTTGTAATGTAACAGAGATAATCAGATCAAATTTGGTTGCTTGGAGTATGGTACTGTGGAAACAAAATCTGAAACACATGGCACTGGTTTTGGATTAGGACTCTGCTGCTGCTAAGTCGCTTCAGTCGTGCCCGACTCTGTGTGACCCCATAGGCGGCAGCCCACCAGGCTCCCCCGTCCCTGAGATTCTCTAGGCAAGAACAATGGAGTGGGTTGCCATTTCCTTCTCTAATGCATGAAAGTGAAAAGTGAAAGTGAAGTTGCTCAGTCATGTCCGACTCCTAGCGACCCCATGGATGGCAGTGCACCAGGCTCCTCCGTCCATGGCATTTTCCAGGCAAGAGTAATGAGTGGGGTGCCATTGCCTTCTCCCGGATTAGGACTCTAGATAGAGGCTAATAGGAAAGGCTTAAAGGAAGAATATACCAGAGATATCACCAGAACCTCCTGGAAAGTAGACCCTTGCTGTGTAGTGGAAGTGTTGATGAATGGACTACTGCACAGTGATTTTAAATGCTTTGATTTCCTTGTGTACAAAAAAAAAAAAAGACTATAATAAAAAACTATCTCACTGGGTTGCTGGAATCAAATGAGGTAATGTTACATTGAGTTCTAAGCACAGTGCCTGACACCTAGCAAAAGTATTTAGTACATATACACCTTTTATGCCTTATGTAAAAAAAAAAATTTTTTTTTAATCCAAACCATGCTGACTAAACACTTTCACTTCTTACATCTTGTGGCGGAAGAAATTCACTCAAGGCTTGTGCTTAATTATCTTTAGTAAATTATTCTTGACACTTTGCTATATGTGTGCTAAGGAGGAGAGAGAAAAGCACTTAATAAAAATGAATATAAAGTATTTTCATTTATTAGATGATCTTTCAGTTCAGAGGAGGAGAAAATCATAATGAAAATTATACAGGTTCAAAATTACAAACTGGAAACCAGCTATTTTGAAAAAAGAAACATTTAAGTAATACACATAATACTCTCTATGAACACACATCTCTGCTTCAAAATATGTTCCAAAGGAAGAGTTTATGTCTCAGCTTATTTATAAACACATGTGCAGGGGGAAAAAAGTTCAATTTCCATCAGTGGAAGGAAGCAATCTATCTCACCATGGGTCTGGAACAACTTTAACAAGTCTGAGATATACAATAGCAGCAATTTCAACTTTCCCAGCACTCTATTATGAAGAAGCATCTCATGGTGTCTTGTGATAGTATTAATAATTTATCCATCCAAGAGGTTTAATAGTTAAAAATCAGTTCCATATCACTTTCATCATATTTGGCCCTAAAACAGCTCAAAAAAGGAGTGGTAACGGTTTACACTTTTCCAGCACTGTTGTAAAATAAGAGCAGAAACAAGGAAAGAGGTGTCACGTGGGAGGTGTGTCCTGAACGATCTTTCTCTGCAAAGCTGCAGCCTATCTTCCCCTTTCAGTTTTCAACTTGCAGTACTTCAAGGTTGTCTCTTCAGGATGACATGTTCTAAGACATTCTTCCCACTCACACTTGTCATGAACATGTACTCACTTGATCTCATCTGGGCACATCTACCCAGCTAAGCTCCATCCATCAGAAATATACATCGTAATCAGACAGTGAAGGGCACTTGTACTCTGAAGAATACCCATGTATCATTTACCTTGATGTCCTACAGGTTCAAGTGGGAGAGAAGTAGCTTTCCCACACATCTTTGGTATGTTTTTCTTTTTTTAATTCTTTGCAAAGGGAAATAGTTTAAGGCAGGGGGTTTGAGGCTTGTACAGGGGAAATTAGAGTAAACAATTTAACTGTGTTGACTAATTTTTTGAAAGTCTATTTCTATTTGCAAGAATATACAGTAGATTCATGCTTTCTATTGTCAGGCTGGATTATTCCTCCTACTGTCACAGCAGCTCTTAGAGAAGTGACCTTTAGTAAACATTATGTGTTTTATTTTCAAAAACAAGCACTGCAGATACAATATGCATATACAATATATGCTGAAGGTGTGCAGAAACCAATGAAGTCAGTAATATATAAGGAATAGTGCAAATAGTTATACCATATGACAGGTGTGACTACACATAATGGCTCCTTGATGGTCCTTCATGACTAGAGCGACCAAAGAGATAAGACTTGTTTTTGGCCTAAAGACAACAACAAAACACTACATTTATTCAAAAATAACAGTGTTTCCTTTTTTCTTTTCTATCTTCCTACATTGCTTTCTCCTCTAAAATTGAATAGTGGAGGAAGATCTGTAACTCTTCCCCCATTTTCCAAACCCAAGCCCCATCCCCCTAAGCCCCACCAAACACTAGCGGGCACGAGTCAAAATGGGTAGGTGATTTGTAAGTGAAAAGGAAAGAAAAATGGTTTCCTAAGAAAAGCAAAAGGAAAAAAAAATCAAGTGTATGGAGATGGCGTATTAAAAAATCACAGTGTAAAACATCCTTCACTTTAGGAAACAAATTAATTAAACTGCTAAATGTCAAACAAGACCCCTTATTATTCATGTCATCGAAATTTCAACTCAGTAAAAGGTGTGATAGAGATGTCACTAATTGTTGATGATCTTTCCAGCAAAATTGTTCTCACACAGTAGCATCAGGGCCTCAAGACATGAAATATTTATGGCTGTCAAAATCTTTCTCTTGGGGTTATCCATTTGGCCTGTAACGTAGGATACTGCCGTTTTCTACTTTGTTCCTCATTACACCTTTCAATACTTCTGACTACCTGGAGATTGCAAAAAGGCTGGACCGAGCTCTGTATAGGCTGCAAGTTGAAATCAGGAGCACCACTCCCTGTTGAGACCATGTACAGAGGTATTATAGAGTTCTGAGCAAAAAGAAAACCATCTTTGGGTTTCTTTTTTCCCTTTCAGAATAACATTTCATACTTCTAAAAGTATACCACAGGAAAATTGTAAGAGTCTGTTGAACATTCAATGGTGGAAAATTATTGCTGTAATTTATCTAACTTTATATTTCATTAACTCTTAAGTTGTTCAGAAAGTAAGTCAATCAAAATTGAAGATTTCCCACCAGACACAGATCATTTCCAGATACAATGCATCTTCTCCGGTGCATCTGTATATTGTCTCTACTCCCAGTTTTTTTCATTTTTTGGTTTTTAGTAACTGTTGTTAGTTATTGAAAGAATGTGCCTATAGTCTTTTTTTAAATGAATTTTTAATATCAGGAATTCTAAAGCACATGCACATTTATGATATAACAATTATTTAATTCTTCAAATGATGATTTGAGGCCCTTCAAGGTCTCAAAAAGCTTTCTTAATTATAAAGATTAATCTATATTTTGAAATATTTATTATTAAGCATGTTTATTTTTAAACAGTACACAACAATACTTTTCTTTAAAGGGACAGAATATTTAAAATTAAGCATAAAATAGAATTTTACAAACATTTAACAGTAATGAGTTAATAGTATGTCTCTTTAGTTGTATCCAATATAGCTATTTTGATATTTAGAATGGCAATCTTATCAAATAAAATTTTTTAACCTTTGAGAAAAAAAAGCGACTCTTCTTGATTATGTATACAAGACACTAAAGCCAAATCTCTCTCACACCCTGGCCTCTGTCTGCTAAACCACACTATCTGGCTAAAGCTCATGCCCAGATCAAAAGAAACCAACAAAAAATTAAGCTAGAAATGCATGCTAAAAATAATTCAATAGCTCGGCTCCCCCTCTGACCTAACATTCTGGCACTGACTTCATTAAGTGTTTCTAAAAAACTCCCAGTGGGAAAGGTACTTAATTTATTTACTGCATGAGTCTAACGAGAATTGTGAAAGAAATTTTAAGTAAATCGGCATGGCTTAGAGGATTGCTAGAACATTCTATGCTCTATATGAGGCTTTTTTTCCCCACCCATCAGCCATTCTGATGCATTTCTCCATAAGCAGTGAGACATTCTTGTTTGGCTCTGAGCATATATTTCCTGATAGAACCTTGAGAATAATGAGAAATTCTCAAGGAAAAAAAAAAGCAAAGAAAATTGCTTATCTGTGAGTCTTGTTCTTTAGCTTCTAACAAACAGAAGTCACTGCTTTGTATTCTCACCATTTCATTTATCACAGCAATGTTCTATGCTCTAAGATGACACATAGGTAAAAGGCCTGAACACCAATGTGCCTGCGAATGTGCTCAGCCACTTGCAACAGGCTAAATGTGGCATCTGCAGTTCGTTTCCCAGAGGGATGGAACAAAGAGCAAATGACCGCTAACTTGCCTTCTCACCTAAGCTTTCCACTGTTCTTCTTACTACATTTACTTACTACACATTTCAACATGCCATGTTATCACTTTTTAAACTCAGAACTTCTGAAACCAACATGACCATCCTTCCTCCCACATCAATTCCCCATTCCAAATTTCCTGACTCATTCATTGGCGCCATGATTCCCCCAAATTTCAAGTCATATCTTTGATTTATGTAACAATAGATCCATCAATTTCAGATTTTCCTAGACTCTGTGACTGACAGGTAAATTAACTGACTGTTCTGTTGGTCGTTTACATCCCCTAAAGCCCCATGTACTAGAATATTCAACAGACATTATAGATATCCCACCAGAGCCTAAAAGGCTACTTCTGTCAGGCTCTGAGTAGTGTTACAAGTCTCTTTATATATTCAAATCCAAAATTCTTCCTAAGCTCTCCCCAGCTCCTGAAAAGCCTCTACTCATGACGAGAGCCACTTTCCCCCAAAATTTTTCAGACACCAAGTCAGCACCTAAAGACCTGATCTAGCAGTAGATCAAATCTCCTCCTATGGAAATGGGAACCACAGGTGAAGCTCCATTCCCTTCTAGATATTAATCTTCATTGATAATATGATTGTGTAGATGATGTTACTTCCAGGGTCCTTTGCTATTTCCTAGCCCTCATTTCTCCAATCCCTAGAGTTTAAAATATAAAATATAGAGATTAAAATATAAAAGTACATGGGGTTAGTTCTATTACCATGTAGCATAGTAAAAATAAGCATGTGGTCTTCACAGGCTATGCAACTTCTCAGAGGTTATACAGGTCTCATACTCAATACATTCCTCTCTTGTAAATATACTAAACCATCACCATAAATCACAGCAACTATATCCTACGATCACCTGTTACACTCCTTCAATACAGACAGGAAGAAATCTAGGTACAAGACTGATCGATAAAGCAATAATCCTTGCATATAGCTGACCTTGCACTTAATCTGTCAGCAGGACAGATTAAGACCTTGCACTTAATCTACAATCATTCAAATCTATTTATTGAGCATGTACCATGTATCTGGCCCTAAGCTAAGAGCTAAAAACAGGGAAATGAATAAGACAGAAAAAGTCCCTGCTCTCACTACATTTATAATCTTTATTAGCTCTTCCTTTGTCTTTCTTATCATCTTGACATCCTTTGCTTTGCAGTTAGACACCTTTGATTAATCTCACAGCACTCCCTTTGACTTTCTACCTAGCACAAATTAGCAACTCCCATAAACCAGTACTCATTTGCTCTCAGAACAAGGCAGCACTAGATTTGTTTAGCCCTTAGAGGGCAGACTTTGGATATATTTGGACATTCTTGGCCATCTATGGCATACTACCATAAAAATAGTTAGGAAGTATCACCTACTCAATGGACATGCATTTAAACAAACTCTGGGAGACAGTGAAGGACAGGGAAGCCTGGCATACTATAGTACATGGAGTCGCAAAGAGTCAGACACAATTTAGCAAATGAACAACAACCTAAAAATGTTTCACATCATCAAGTTCATCCTTCTATCAATCTCTCTATCTAACTAGTCACCAAAGTCTGGCCAGAAGTATTTCTGGTTATATTACCTGGCACAAACATTAAGTAAATTTAGTCTTACTCCTAAAAATATTGGATACAGGATACAGGTCCTGCTGCTGCTGCTGCTGCTGCTAAGTCGCTTCAGTCGTGTCCGACTCTGTGCAACCCCATAGACGGCAGCCCACCAGGCTCCCCCGTCCCTTGGACTCTCCAGGCAAGAACACTGGAGTGGGTTGCCATTTCCTTCTCCAATGCATGAAAGTGAAAAGTGAAAGTGAAGTCGCTCAGTCATGTCCGACCCTCAGCGACCCCTTGGACTGCAGCCTTCCAGGTTCCTCCGTCCATGGGATTTTCCAGGGAAGAGTACTGGAGTGGGGTGCCATTGCCTTCTCTGATACAGGTCCTAACCCTGGACAATTAATTCAGTTTCTTCATCTCCTTTTGTGGTGCTTTTAAATGCAGGCTTCTTCGTAACCATTCACCTTCTGATTTCTCAAAGCTCTAAGGGATTGTCTGCTCTAAGGGATTGTCTCTTCTGTCTTGGAAGCTGGGGGAAACGTCTGTCCCAGCCTTTATGGTGGACTGTTATATACTGTCAGAATAAATCAAAGGCTGCAGGCTGCATTTAGAGGAAGGCACAATTGGAAGTGGTCAAACAGGAGATGGCAAGGTAAATGTCGACATTCTAGGAATCAGCCAACTAAAATGGACTGGAATGGATGAATTTAACTCAGATGATCATTATATCTACTACTGTGGGCAGGAATCCCGTAGAAGAAATGGAGTAGCCATCATAGTCAACAAGAGAGTCTGAAATACAGTACTTGGATGCAATCTCAAAAACGACAGAATGATCTCTGTTCATTTCCAAAGCAAACCATTCAACATTATGGTAATCGAAGTCTGTGCCCTACTAGTAATGCTGAGGAAGCTGAAGTTGAACGGTTCAATGAAGACCTACAAGACCTTTTAGAACTAACACCCAAAAAAGATGTCCTTTTCATTACAGGGGACTGGAATGCAAAAGTAGGGAGTCAAGAAACACCTGGAGTAACAGGCAAATTTGGCCTTGGGATGCGGAATGAAGCAGGGCAAAGGCTAATAGAGTTTTGCCAAAAGAATGCACTAGTCATCACAAACACCCTCTTTCAACAACACAAGAGAAGACTCTACACATGGACATCACCGGATGGCCAACACCGAAATCAGACTGATTATATTCTTTGCAGTCAAAGATGGACAAGCTCTATACAGTCAGCAAAAACAAGACAAGGACCTGACTGTCGCTCAGATCATGAGCTCCTTATTGGCAAATTCAGACTTAAATTGAAGAAAGTGGGGAAAATCACTAGACCATTGAGGTATGACCTAAATCAAACCACTTATGATTACACAGTGGAAGTGAGAAATAGATTTAAGGGACTAGTTCTGATAGATAGAGTGCCTGATGAACTAAGGACAGAAGTTCGTGACATTGTACAGGAGACAGGGATCAAGACCACCCCCAAGAAAAAGAAACACAAAAAAGCAAAATGGCTGTATGAGGAGACCTTACAAATAGCTTTGAAAAGAAGAGAAGCAAGAAGCAAAAAGCAAAGGAGAAAAGGAAAGATACACCCATTTGAATGCAGATTTCCAAAGAACAGCAAGGAGAGATAAAGCCTTCTTCAGAGATCAATGCAAAGAAATAGAGAAAACAACAGAATGGAAAAAAACTAAAGATCTCTTCAAGAAAATTAAGATACCAAGGGAAAATTTCATGCAAAGATGGGCTCAATAAAGGAGAGAAATGGTATGGACCTAACAGAAGCTGAAGACATTAAGAAGAGATGACAAAAATATACAGAAGAACTGTACAAAAAAGATCTTCATGACCCAGATAATCACGATGGTGTGATCACTCACTTAGAGCCAGACATCCTGGAATGTAAAGTCAAGTGGGCTTTAGGAAGCATCACTACGAACAAAGCTAGTGGAGGTAATGGAATTCCAATTGAGCTATTGCAAATCCTGAAAGATGATACTGTGAAAGTGCTGCACTCAATATGCCAGCAAATTTGGAAAACTCAGCAGTGGCCACAGGACTGGAAAAGGTTAGCTTTCACTCCAATCCCAAAGAAGGGCAATGCCAAAGAATGCTCAAACTACCACACAATTGCACTCGTCTCACACGCTAGCAAAGTAATGCTCAAAATTCTCTGAGCCAGGCTTCAGCAATATGTGAACCATGAAGGTCCAGATGTTCAAGCTGGTTTTAGAAAAGGCAGAGGAACCAGAGATCAAATTGCCACCATCCACGGGATCATCGAAAAAGTAAGAGACTTCCAGAAAAACATCTATTTCTGCTTTATTTGCAAGCCTTTGACTGTGTGGACCACAGTAAACTGTGGAAAATTCTGAAAGAGATGGAAATACCGGACCACTTGACCTGTCTCTTGAGAAACCTGTATGCAGGTCAGGAAGCAACAGTTAGAACTGGACATGGAACGACAGATTGGTTCCAAATAGGAAAAGGAGTACGTCAAGGTTGTATACTGTCACCCTGCTTATTTAACTTATATGCAGAGAACATCATGAGAAATGCTGGGCTGGAGGAAGCACAAGCTGGAATCCAGATTGCCGGGCAAAATGACAATAACCTCAGATAAGCAGATGATACCACCCTTATGGCAGAAAGTGAAGAAGAACTAAAGGTCCTCTTGATGAAAGTGAAAAAGAGAGTGAAAAAGTTGGCTTAAAACTCAACATTCAGAAAACTAAGATCATGGCATCCAGTCCTTTCACTTCATGGGAAATAGATGGAGAAACAGTGGAAACAGTGGTTGACTTTATTATTTTGGGCTCCAAAATCACTGCAGATGGTGACTACAGCCATGAAATTAAAAGACGCTTACTCCTTGGAAGGAAAGTTATGACCAAACTAGATAGCATATTCAAAAGCAGAGACATTACTTTGTCAACAAAGGTCTCTTTAGTCAAGGCTATGGTTTTTCCAGTAGTCATGTATGGATGTGAGAGTTGGACTATAAAGAAAGCTGAGCACCAAAGAATTGATGCTTTTGAACTGTGGTGTTGGAGAAGCCTTGAGAGTCCTTTGAATTGCAAGAAGATCCAACCAGTCCATCCTAAAGGAGATCAGTCTTGGGTGTTCATTGGAAGGACTGATGTTGAAGCTGAAACTCCAATACTTTGGCCACCTGATGAGAAGAGCTGACTCATTTGAAAAGACCCTGATGCTGGGAAAGATTGAGGGCAGGAGGAGACGGGGATGACAAAGGATGAGACGTTTGGATGGCATCACTGACTCGATGGACATGAGTTTGGGTGAACTCCGGGAGTTGGTGATAGACAGGGAGGACTGGCGTGCTGTGGTGCAGGGGTCACAAAGAGTCAGACACTACTGAGTGACTGAACTGAACTGAACAATTGGAACTGGCCCAAAATCCCAAGGGGACCTCTCCTTGTTTATATAACATAAACTTGAAACCAATCTTGCTTAAGTCTTACTGTACAAATATGAGAAGCAATTTATATTAATGTATCCATAAAGCAGGATAACCAAAATTTTAAAACAATTAGGAGTAAAGGGGAGGTAATATATAACATGACAAATATAATTAATATCACCATAAGTGATATATAAAAATAGTTGAGAATTCTAAGTTTTCATCATACAAACTTTTTTTTTCAATTTCTTAATTTTGTATCAATGAGTGAAGTCGCTCAGTTGTATCCGTAGCTAGTGGAGGTAATGGAATTCCAATTGAGCTATTGCAAATCCTGAAAGATGATACTGTGAAAGTGCTGCACTCAATATGCCAGCAAATTTGGAAAACTCAGCAGTGGCCACAGGACTGGAAAAGGTTAGCTTTCACTCCAATCCCAAAGAAGGGCAATGCCAAAGAATGCTCAAACTACCACACAATTGCACTCGTCTCACACGCTAGCAAAGTAATGCTCAAAATTCTCTGAGCCAGGCTTCAGCAATATGTGAACCATGAAGGTCCAGATGTTCAAGCTGGTTTTAGAAAAGGCAGAGGAACCAGAGATCAAATTGCCACCATCCACGGGATCATCGAAAAAGTAAGAGACTTCCAGAAAAACATCTATTTCTGCTTTATTTGCAAGCCTTTGACTGTGTGGACCACAGTAAACTGTGGAAAATTCTGAAAGAGATGGAAATACCGGACCACTTGACCTGTCTCTTGAGAAACCTGTATGCAGGTCAGGAAGCAACAGTTAGAACTGACATGGAACGACAGATTGGTTCCAAATAGGAAAAGGAGTACGTCAAGGTTGTATACTGTCACCCTGCTTATTTAACTTATATGCAGAGAACATCATGAGAAATGCTGGGCTGGAGGAAGCACAAGCTGGAATCCAGATTGCCGGGCAAAATGACAATAACCTCAGATAAGCAGATGATACCACCCTTATGGCAGAAAGTGAAGAAGAACTAAAGGTCCTCTTGATGAAAGTGAAAGAAGAGAGTGAAAAAGTTGGCTTAAAACTCAACATTCAGAAAACTAAGATCATGGCATCCAGTCCTTTCACTTCATGGGAAATAGATGGAGAAACAGTGGAAACAGTGGTTGACTTTATTATTTTGGGCTCCAAAATCACTGCAGATGGTGACTACAGCCATGAAATTAAAAGACGCTTACTCCTTGGAAGGAAAGTTATGACCAAACTAGATAGCATATTCAAAAGCAGAGACATTACTTTGTCAACAAAGGTCTCTTTAGTCAAGGCTATGGTTTTTCCAGTAGTCATGTATGGATGTGAGAGTTGGACTATAAAGAAAGCTGAGCACCAAAGAATTGATGCTTTTGAACTGTGGTGTTGGAGAAGCCTTGAGAGTCCTTTGAATTGCAAGAAGATCCAACCAGTCCATCCTAAAGGAGATCAGTCTTGGGTGTTCATTGGAAGGACTGATGTTGAAGCTGAAACTCCAATACTTTGGCCACCTGATGAGAAGAGCTGACTCATTTGAAAAGACCCTGATGCTGGGAAAGATTGAGGGCAGGAGGAGACGGGGATGACAAAGGATGAGACGTTTGGATGGCATCACTGACTCGATGGACATGAGTTTGGGTGAACTCCGGGAGTTGGTGATAGACAGGGAGGACTGGCGTGCTGTGGTGCAGGGGTCACAAAGAGTCAGACACTACTGAGTGACTGAACTGAACTGAACAATTGGAACTGGCCCAAAATCCCAAGGGGACCTCTCCTTGTTTATATAACATAAACTTGAAACCAATCTTGCTTAGTCTTACTGTACAAATATGAGAAGCAATTTATATTAATGTATCCATAAAGCAGGATAACCAAAATTTTAAAACAATTAGGAGTAAAGGGGAGGTAATATATAACATGACAAATATAATTAATATCACCATAAGTGATATATAAAAATAGTTGAGAATTCTAAGTTTTCATCATACAAACTTTTTTTTTCAATTTCTTAATTTTGTATCAATGAGTGAAGTCGCTCAGTTGTATCCGACTCTTTGCGACCCCATGGACTGTAGCCTACCAGGCTCCTTCGTCCATGGGATTCTCCAGGCAAGAATACTGGAGTGGGTTGCCATTTCCTTCTCCAGAGGACCTTCCCAACCCAGGGATCGAACCCAGGTCTCCGCATTGCAGGCAGATGATTTAACCTTTGAGCCACCAGGGAAGCCTGGTGTATCAATAGGGGATGATGTATGTTCACTAAACTTACTGTGATAATCATTTCATGACGTAGGTAAGTCAAATCATTATGCTGTACACTGTAAGTGTATACAGTGTTCTACATCAATTATATCTCCATTAAACTGGAAGAAAAAATTTAAATAAAGCAATATGGAACTCCCTGGTGGTCTAGTGGTAAGGACTCTGTGCTGTCACTGCTGACAGCATGAGCTCAATCCCCGGTCAAGGAACTAAGATCCCACAAGCTACACAGCCCAACAAAACATAAAAATAAAAAAATAAAAGCAACTAGGAGTAGAAATACAATATATCAAATTGCTATCTAGTTTGCTACAAATGAAGAATAAATTTAGCTCTGGCATTTCTAGTTTGTTCATTTGTTTATTCATTAACTCAACAATTATTGAGTCACTATTACATATTGGTCATACTCCTATGCTCCAAGCCCCTCTGCTTTGTTGTTGTTGTTGAATTGCTCAGCCATGTCCAACTCTTTGTGACCCCATGGACTGTAGCCCAGCAGGCTCCTCTGCCCATGGGATTTCCCAGGCAAGAATACTGGTTATTGTTCAGTCACTCAATTGTATCTGACCCTTGCAACCCCATGGAATGCAGCAGACCAGGCTTCCCTATCTTTTACAATCTCCCAGAGTTTGCTCAAACTCATACCCATTGTGTTGATGATGCTATCCAACCATCTCATCCTCTGTTGCCCCCTTCTCCTCCTGCCTTCAGTCTTTCCCAGCATCAGGATCTTTTCCAGTGAGTGGACTCTTCATATCACTTGGCCAAAGTATTGGAGCTTCAGCTTCAGCATCGGTCTTTTCAATGAACATTCAGGATTGATTTCCTTTAGGATTGACTGGTTTGATCTCCTTGTAGTCCAAGAGACTCTCATGAGTCTTCTCCAACACCATGGTTCAAAAGTGTGAGTTCTTCAGTCCTCAGCCTTCTTTATGGTCCAATTCTCATATCTGTACATGACTACTGGAAAAACCACAGCTTCGACTATGTTGACCTTAGTTGGCAAAGTGATGTCTCTGCCTTTTAATACACTGTCTAGGTTTGTCATAGCTTTTCCTGCAAGCACCAAGCGTCTTTTAATTTTATGGCTGCAGTCACTATCTGCAGTGATTTTGGAGCCAAAGAAAATTAAGTCTGTCACTGTTTCCATTTTTAAGAATACTGGAGTGGGTTGCAATTTCCTTCTTCAGGGGATCATCTCAGCCCAGGCATCAAACCCACATCTCCAACACTGCAGGCAGATTCTTTACCGCTGAGCCACCAGGGAAGGCCCCCTCCACTTTGGTCCCCACCTAATCCTGTGTGAAAAACGGAGGTGGGAGTGCAGGTGGGGGCAGGGCAGTAGGACAAGCTGTCTTTCTGTAGTGAGCTACTAAGAAGAGTTGCCTGAGGGCATTTCTCCCTCTGTATGGCTTAGAAATTATTATCAACCCAGTCAGCACCAGCTATGAAAATAAATACATATAAGAAGTTATCAAAGTGCTCATCAGAATGTTTTTTAATTCCATAAAAATGTATGACTTTTTGTGAATAACATTAACACTAAATGAAATTAAACAGGCTTTTTTCTGAACTGGCTCCACACACACAGAGGGAGACAGCAAGTCATATATCATTACAAGTCCCTCAGAAGATCCTGGAAATACTTACATTCATTTTTTTTTTTTTTTTTTGCTTTGAGAAAGGAAATCTGTTTACATTTATTTTATGTTAAGAAAAAAACAAAAAATAAAAATCAAATTAAAATTCAATTTTCAGCAAGTATAATAAAACCATCTTAAGTCAGCAATATATTATGCCTTTCAAAATTTTATACAGGTACAGATTTAGTATAGATATGTTTATGTCATCTTTAACCAGTTGGCCTTTCAATATAGAAAAACGACTACATTTACTTTATTGCAGTTCATACACATCACATCTCAGGAATGAGAAAGTGCAAAGAAGGTAGAGGACTCTTGAAAGTCTAGCAATAATAAAAGGTTGGGAAAATGTTCTTTAAACTTCAGTAATGCAGGTCAGGAGAAGAGGTATACTGTCAAAATAAGATAAATGAAAGTACAATTTTTTGCCATGTTTAAAATTCATCAATAGAAGCTAGATAATAATAATAATAGCTGCCACTCATTGAATGCTCACAACATGCCAGGTGCCATGCTAAGTGCTTTATGTGTGTTTTCTTATTTCATCCCTACAGCAAGCCTATGATTTATTAGCCTCAGTTTATGAAGAATGAGACACAGAAAGGTGAAATCATTTGTCCAAAGTCAAATGTTAAGGGGAGGACCTAATAATTTTATGCCCTATTTTTAACCACAATACAACTGCCTTCTTAAAAAGAAAAAAAAAAAAGATAAAATAAATTTTGTTTGATGTACAAATTTATATGGAAATGGCCAAGCATTGGATTTTGTCCTATAAGGTAGTGGCAGCCTGGAACCTCAGCTCTTGGAAAGAGGTAGCACCAGAAATTAATACAAGTGCCACAGCTGACTTAATTAAGGAAGGCGAAGGAAATAGCAACTTCACTGGGTGCGCCTTCCTCCACCCACCAGGAGAGAAAATTCTCAGAATGTTGTCATTCATATCTCACTTGTTCTAAAGTCTGAAATTAAAGGAGATACAAGAGGCAAAGCCTAAGTATGCAAATTGTATAGTGATGTTAGAGAGAAGTGCTATGGAAACGAGAAAAAGAAAAGCAAGGCAAGGCAGATGGGGGAGGGGAAGTGAGGACGACACCCACTTCTTCTGGATAAGAAAATGAGGTACAGTACCTTAACTCTAGTGGATATCCAGAATGGTCCCTTGTAGGCATGGATGTTTGTTCCTGCCCCTCCCTTCTCACTGTGGATGAAATATTGTATGAGGGCTTCCATATGAGGTTCAGAACTTTCAACCTGACATTCAACATTTAAGGGTGAGGAAAGTAGAAAAGCATGCTTTCCTGCAGTGACAGCAAGTCCATTGGGTGTGAAGACTGAAGGTTCTTAAACTCTGTAGAGGGGAAGCTCCCTTCCTGTGACCAGTTTTCCTAAAGGTATTCTGCCCCATAGACCTACAAGGTTACTCCCTTGCTCTAACTGGCCATTTGCAAACTGGTTAAAGCAATGGTGCTTATCCTAGGCAGGATTAATACCTAGATGTTTAGTTTACTCTGCAATTCTCCACCCTGGGGCCCTAAGTTTACATATATGCAAATCAGACAGTCCTCACATATTACTGCTGAATAAGATACTGGAATTCTCATTATAATCTAGAATCACAATTCATACTTGAATACGCTCTATACTAGTGCTACCCAAAGCACGGTTGGCTCAAACCAGTTCAAAAATTGTTATGAAACCATTTCTGTTTGTGCCTGATTGTCCCATCCCTTTAATGGGAAGAGATTTATTAACTAAGTTAGGGGCCACCCTGTTTCTGGAGGAAAAAAGGAACCACCCTCATCGCCAAATGATTCTAACAAAAAACAGAAAGAGACACTTTGACTATATGGACCTTTGTTGGCAAAGTAATGTCTCTGCTTTTTAATATGCTGTTTAGGTTGGTCATAGCTTTTCTTCCAAGGAGCAAGTGTCTTTTAATTTTGTGGTTGCAGTTACCATCTGCAGTAATTTTGGAGCCCAAGAAAATAAATCTGCCACTATTTTCACTATTTCCCCATCTATTTGCCATGAAGTGATGAGACTGGGTGCCATGATCTTCATTTTATGAATGTTGAGTTTTAACCAGCTTTTTCCACTCTCTTCTTTTACTTTCATCAAGAGGCTCTTTAATTCCTCTTCGTTTTCTGCCATAAGGGTGGTGTCATCTGCATATCTGAGGTTACTGATATTTCTCCCAACAGTCTTGATTTCAGCTTGTGTTTCATCCAGCCCAGCATTTCACATGATATACTCTGCATGTAAGTTAAATAAGCAGAGTGACTATATACAGCCTTTACGTACTCCTTTCCTAATTTGGAACCAGTCTGTTGTTCCATGTCATGTCTGGTTCTAATTGTTGCTTCTTAACCTGCATACAAATTTCTCAAGAGGCAGGTAACTTTGTGAGAGCAGTGACCCCACAAGAGATGGAGCCAGAGTTGCCTGTGAGTGTCCAGGAGTCTCTGGCGGAGGCGTGGGTCAACCATGGCCCGCGTGGGGTTAGGGGCACTGACTACAACAGTCCTGGGAGCCACAGGTGCTGGCATAAGTCCTTTAGAAGGAGGTCGCCATTACCAACATCCATACCCTTGGACTACAAGGAGATCAAACCAGTCAATCCTAAAATAAATCAGTCCTGAGTATTCATTGGAAGGACTGATGCTGAAGCTGAAGCTTTAATATTTTGACCACCTGAGGCAAAGAACTGACTCATTGGAAAAGACCCTGATCCTGGGAAAGACTGAGGTCAGGAGGAGAAAGGGGTAACAGAGGATAAGATGTTTGGATGGCATCACCAACTCAATAGACATGAGTTTGAGCAATCTCTGGGAGTTGGTGATGGCCAGGGAAGCCTGGTGTGCTGAAGTCCATGGAGTTGCAGAGTCGGACAGACTGAGCGAATGAACTGCACTGAACTGAGGCAGGGTCAATGCCCCTACTCAACCTTAACAGCAGTTACAGAAGATGGACCTCCGCCCTTCTGCCTCCCATAACAATATGGGTGTAAAATCTTGAGCAGGGAATGTAACAGGAGGGAAAGGGGCAGGGCACAACTTTTGAAAGAGTGACATAGCCCAAGGACACAACATAAACCAATTAGAATCAGATGGGTCCAAGATGCAGACAAGTCCACTTTTATTAGACCTTGATTCTCAATCAGCTAGCTAAATGACACACCCTGAGATGCCAGAACAGTTCCAAGGCACTGTCAAAAGACCAAGGCAGTGGCCCAATTCCTGGAAATCTCCACCCCTTCCCAAAAATAGTTGGAATAATCCTCCTGCTGTTGCTAAGTCACTTCAGTCGTGTCCAACTCTGTGCAACCCCATAGACGGCAGCCCACCAGGCTCCCCCGTCCCTGGGATCCTCCAGGCAAGAATAGTGGAATGGGTTGCCATTTCCTTCTCCAATGCATGAAAGTGAAAAGTGAAAGAGAAGTTGCTCAGTCCTGTCTGACCCTCAGCGACCCCATGGACTGTAGCCTACCAGGCTCCTCTGTCCATGGGATTCACCAGGCAAGAGTACTAGAGTGGGTTGCCATTGCCTTCTCCAATCCTCCTACTCATTCAGTTCAGTTCAGTCACTCAGTCGTGTCTGACTCTTTGCAACCCCATAAACTGCAGCACGCCAGGCCTCCCTGTCCATCACCAACTCCCAGAGTTCACTCAAACTCACGTCCATTGAGTCGGTGATGCCATGCAGCTATCTCATCCTCTGTTGTCCCCCTCTCCTCCTGCCCCCAATCCCTCCCAGCATCAGAATCTTTTCCAATGAGTCAACTCTTTGCATGAGGTGCCCAAAGTACTGGAGTTTCAGCTTTAGCATCATTCCTTCCAAAGAAATCCCAGGGTTGATCTCCCTCAGAATGGACTGGTTGGATCTCCTTGCAGTCCAAGGGACTCTCAAGAGTCTTCTCCAACACCACAGTTCAAAAGCATCAGTTCTTCAGTGCTCAGCTTTCTTCACAGTTCAACTCTCACATCCATACATGACCACTGGAAAAACCATAGCCTTGACTAGACTGAGTGAGTGAATTGCTCAGCCGTGTCTGACTCTTTGCGACCTCATGGACCGTAGCCTACCAGCTTCTCCATCCATGGGATTTTCCAGGCAAGGATACTGGAGTGGGTTGCTATTTCCTTCTCCAGGGGATCTTCCCATATGAAATTATCCAGCCTATAGAAACCAACCAAGCCACATTTCACTGGCCCTCTGCAATCGCCCATACTCTGTCTGTGGAGTGTGCATCTCTATGAATCTGAGTAAATCCACTTCTTACCTATCACTTTGTCTCTCACTGAATTCTTTCTGTGATGAGAAACCAAGAACCTGAGCTTCATTAGGTCCTGAAACCAGGTTTTGGCTGGGTTTGAGTCCCAGCCATGTGGAGTGAAGTCCCAAGTAGGGTTTTGGCCAGGTTCGAGTCCCAGGCACATAGTTTCAAGTCCTGGTCACATGGGTTTGAGACCCAAATTAAGTTTTGGCTGGGTTTGAATCCCATTTGTGTGGGTTCAAGTCTCAATTTGGGTAAATGGTTTCAATTACTGTTCCAAAACAAGGTAATTACAGAAAATGCATAGAAACTTTTGACATTACCACAATATTTTTGTTGTATTTTATAAAAATATTAATATTAGTCTACAAATTTTAAACATTTAAAAAGAAATTCACATTCAGGGATTCTTCATCACAGACAGTTTCGAGAAATACTATTCTGGAACACTGCTGCTCAAAGTTTGCGTACTCTCTGCTTCAGCTCTTCCCTGGAGTACTTAGATGATATATCTGATGCACATTTCCTGAGTTATTTCACAGATGTTAAATCCTCACCAAATGGAAGAAATTGATTACCTGATGACCATGATCACATAGACCCCAGACCTACTGGCACTTAAGGATTGATAATGTTAACCCTTGTCACACCATCCTGATAGGCTCCCATTAACCAAATCAGAGGAGAAGGAAATGGCAACCCGCTCCAATATTCTTGCCTGGAGAATCCCATGGACAGAGAAGCCTGGTGGGCTATAATAGTCTATGGGGTCGCAAAAACCTGACACGACTGAAGGAACTTAGCATGCCCGCAACCAAATCAGAGAATTATGTAGGAGCATCTTGCCCTTAAAATTCTCCATCAGGGGTTTTCAGGTTTTTTGAGCACAACCGGTCCCAGACTCCTTGTATGGTGCCTTATAGTTAACACTGCACTTTTCACCACCAAGGACTTCCTCAGTGGCTCAGACAGTAAAGCATCTGCCTACAATGTGGGAGACCTGGGTTCGATCCCTGGATCGGGAAGATCCTCTGCAGAAGGAAGTGGCAACCCACTGCAGTGGTCTTGCCTGGAAAATCCTGTGGACAGAGGAGCCTGGTAGGCTACAGTCCATGGGGTCGCAAAGAGTCGGACACGACTGAGAGACTAAACTTTCACTTTCACTTTCTTCACCACAACCTGATGTCAACAGATTTGCTTTACTGTATGCAGGCGAACAGACCCGTTTTGGTTCAGTTACATCCAGACTGGCAACGAACTGCTACTTACCAATCTGTAACTGGTATTCCTTGTATCAGAATGAAAACTGACTGTGTCATTAGGCATCCCATTTAGTTCAACAGATAATTTTTAATATTATGACTTTCTTGATAAAGGAAGCAGAAAGTTGATTCCATTCTGTACAAATTCCCAATTTCACTGCAGACTTGAACTTTGAGTAGCTCTGCTCTGCACTTCATCAATAAAGTGAAGATAATTAAAGTTATTTATCTCAAAGGGCTATTAAACATTTAACTTAACATCTGTAGAGTGCTTATAAAAAGCATTAAATAAATCTGAATTATTATTATTACTATTATCATAACAGAATATCTAAAGTGATGAGGAAATTAGAGAAAATAGTATAAGAAAAAAAATGAGATGAAATCAGCATAGTT
Source organism: Aepyceros melampus (assembly GCA_006408695.1). Taxonomy (NCBI): domain Eukaryota; kingdom Metazoa; phylum Chordata; class Mammalia; order Artiodactyla; family Bovidae; genus Aepyceros; species Aepyceros melampus. The sequence continues at coordinate 629,236 of SJXQ01005518.1, read as the reverse complement.
ACAAAAAAGGCATACCACACAGTGCGGTGCTGTGCTGTGCTTAGTCACTTAGTCGTGTCTGACTCTTCGTGACCCCATGGACTGTAGCCCACTATGTTCCTTTGTCCATGGGGATTCTCCAGGCAAGAATATTGGAGTGGGTCGCCAGCCCTCCTCCAGGGATCTTCCCAACACAGTACAGCATAGCAATACAGCCAACCAATTTGGTTCAGTGTGGCTTTTTTGGTAGTCAAGAAAAAACAGAAAATGTTATGTGTTGTATGATTTATAGTGTCCACACTACTTTTTTAAATGCTCCAAAGAAGTACAACCAGTTCTTGTTATGCATGAAGGTCACTAAAGATTTAAAGTCTGAATTTCAAAATTGAAATTAAAACTACTTTGCCTTTTGCCTTCAATTTGTAATGACAAAAAGAATTTACTGAAGCAAGCTAGAAGTTTTAACAGACTTGTTAGAGAAGAAAATTTAGCCATTAATCTGTCATTTCAGTCAAAGCTAAGCTCATTAATAACTTCTATTCAGCTCCAAACTGCCTTCATTTTTCTATTCCTTCCTGATAATAAGGACCCACATAGTCAAATTTCAAAAAAAGTGAACAAATTTTATGAATTCCAAAATGAACAGGTAAATAATATTGAAGATAATGCTTTTCCTGTAGGTACTACCTTTCTAAATGCCTGTGAGCTTTTAAAATTAAAACATTTTAAAGAGTATGTTTGCCATTCTGTCACATAGTCATTTTTATAAACATTTCAAATTTGAAGATTTTTGATCAGCATAAATTTGCAAGATAAAAATGATACCTTGATTATTTAAAGTAATATTACCTAACACATTTTGAAATATGACAAAAGCAAGAATGGTTTAAACAGAGTTAATTTTGGAGGAAAATTAGTAGACTTATTACAGAAACCCAATTTGGTATATGAGATGGATATCTTGAACTATTCATATTACTAGAAATACCTCATTATTACTAATGATTAGAACTAAAATTTTAGTTTTGTAGGCATCTATATTTATAAATGGAGAAGGCAATGGCAACCCTCTCCAGTACTCTTGCCTGGGAAGTCCCATGGATGGAGGAGCCTAGTGGGCTGCAGTGCATGGAGTCGCTAAGAGTCGGACATGACTGAGCGATTTTATTTTCACTTTTCACTTTCATGCATGGAGAAGGAAATGGCAACCCACTCCAGTGTTCTTGCCTGGAGAATCCCAGGGATGGGGGAGCCTGGTGGGCTGCCGTCTATGGGGTTGCACAGAGTCGGACACAACTGAAGCAACTTAGCAGCAGCAGCAGCATATTTATAAATACCCTTGTAGTAAGAAATGGGGCTTAATTCTGACTAGATTATAATCAGGATTTTAACATAATTTCAACCCCAACAAATAAAGAATAAATTACATAATATTGACTAAAAGAAACTATTGTTATTCTCGAATGTCAAAAATCAAGTATAATCAGGAACACCTAAGAAAAATTATATATTATATTTAAATTAAAATCTCTGAAAACTGTTTCATATATCAGGAAAAGAATCAACCACATATTACAAAATCCTTGAAGAATCAGAAAAAGTCTTAATAGAAATGAATACATTCTGCAGAAAGGATGAGTTATACGAATAGTTCTCAGTCCTTTCTTCTTGAATTTTAGCTTTCCTTATTCAATTATCTCTCTTTTATACTCCTACCATATAGCCATATAGTCATTTTCTGTTTCCTCCTTTCTTGGAATGAATGCAGATTAAAACTTCTTGTTTCTCCTTAATTTTTATCTGAGACAAGCCAACACTCAAAATGCAACTGTATTTAAAAGCTTGAAGGATCAAATGGACCTCTATCAAAAAAAAAAAAAAAGAAAATCAACCAAAACTTCAAACCATAAACAAAAATTAACTCAAAATGGAATATGGACTTAATGTAAAATATAAAACTATAAAATTTAACCGAAAACATCTCAGGATCTAGGGCTAGGAGAAGAATTCTTAAACTTGATGCCAAAAGCACAATCCACAAAGAAAAACGGATAAATTGGACTTCATCAAAATTGAATAGTTTTGTTCTGCAAAAGATTCTATTAGAATGGAAAGATTAGCTGCAATTTAGAGAAGAATATTTATAAGCTATATATCCAAAAAGAACTAGCATGCAGAATATATAAAGAATTCTTGAAACTCAAGAAAATTAAGCCAATTAGAAGATGAGCAAAAGACATGAACAGACATTTTATCAAAGAGAATATATAGATGTCAAATAAGCACATGAAAAGATTTTCAACACGATTAATCGTTGTATGCTTAGTCACTTATTCATGTCGAACTCTTCACAACCCTATGGACTGTAGCCCGCCAGGCTCCTCTGTCCATGGGGATTTTCCAAGCAAGAATACTGGAGTGGGTTGCTGTGCCCTCCTCCAGGAAGGCTTCCCAACCCAGGGATTGAAACTAGGTCTCCTGCATTGCAGGTGGATATATTACCATCTGAGCCACCAAGGAAGCCCATTAAGGAAATCATTAGCCATTATGGATTAAAACCATGACGAGATATCACTATACACCTATTCAAATGACTAAAATAAGAAATAATTATAATACCAAACGCTGACAAGATTTCAGAATACTCAATCACACATACATTGGGAACGAATAATGGTACAGCCACTCTGGAAAACCTGGGCACTTTAAAACTAAAATGCAATTGCCATACAATCCAGTAATTACACTATACTATTGAGTATTTATCCCAAAGAAATAAAAACATATTAAAAAACTATACATGAATTTCATAGCAATCATTCACAAAAAACTCAAAAGTAGAAACAACCAAGATGTCCTTAAACAAATGAATGGCTAAACAAATTTTGGTACATTCATATTGTGGAATAAAAGGAACAAATTGTTGTTATATACAACAATGTGGATGAATCTTAAGTAACAAAAAACCCAATACCAAAATGCTATACATCATTTGATTCCAGTTATATAACATTCTTGAAATAACATCATAGACATACAGAACAAATATATCAGAGGTTGCTAGAGATTAGGGTGAGAGGAGATAGATGCAGTTATGAAAGAGAAACATGAGGGATTCTTGTGGTGATTCAAGTATTCTGTATCTTGCCTATGGTGGTATCATATGTGGGTATCTGATACCTACATATGATAAAACTGCATAGAACTAAACACATATGCACATGCCCACATACAAAATACATGTAAAACCAAAAAACCTGAATAAGGTTAGCAGATTACATCAATATCAATTTCCTGGTTGTAATATTGCACTATTATTTTGCAAGGGTTACCACTGGAGGCAATAAGGTAAAGGGTATATGGGATCTCTGTAATATTTTTTACTACTGCATGTGAATCTATATTTCATTTAAAATTCTAATCAAAATAAAAGGAAAAAGGAAATAAGTAAAAAAAAGTTTTAAACCATTGAACTAACATAATAATTATTTTTGATGTTAATAATTTCAATAAAAGCAGCAAAAAATGAAAAGAGAACCTTACCAGGTACTATCCTTTTAAAACAACCACTATAGATTGGCCAATGTATCTCAGTAAAAGTTTTTAAAAAAAAGTGAAAGTGTTAATTGCTAAGTCGTGTCTGACGGTTTGTGACCCCATGGAATATAGCCTGCCAGGCTCCTGTGCCCATGGAATTCTCCAGGCAGAGATACTGGAGTGGGTTGCCATTCCCTTCTCCAGGGGATCTTCCCAACCAAGGGATTGAACCCAGGTCTCCTGAATTACTGGCAGATTCTTTACCCTCTGAGCCACGAGGGAAGCCCAGCACATTAAAGCTGGCCTCGTATTCTTTGATAATGATCCCATTGAGAAGTAAGGTCTACTTCTCTTTGTCTTGAATCTGGATAGAATATGGTAGAAATGACACTGTGCCAGTTTCTGGGCTCAGGCCCTAACATACTGACAACTTCTACTTTCTGTCTCTTGAAACAACACATTATTGGAAGCCAACTGCCATGTAAGAAACGTGATTACCCAGAAACCACCATACCATCAGTAAAACAGTCAAGCCACATGGAGACAGCCTGACGGATGAGAACATGTGTGAAGAGAGAGTGGCCAAAGAGCTCTGAGGCACTGGACATGTGGATGAAGAGCCATCTTCCGGACCAGCTGAGCCCCTTCCAAATTCTGAACCCACAAAAGCATGACCAAAATAAAATGGTTGCTTTAATCCACTAAATTCAGAAGAAGTTATTATGCAAGCAATCAATAACCAAAACAGCCAACAAGACTCACAGGCACTTTGCCTAGATCTGTTTCCTCAAGAAGGCTGGCCTCCAGATAACTGAGTCCATCTTCCTTCATGACACCCACCTGCCTTCTACCAAAACAAACTGCTTTCTCAAGAGCAGACATCGCCTCTTCTCCCTTTTTGACTGTAATATCTCCTCTCCTCTGGAGTTTTCTTTCACTTAGCTCCAGGTTCTAGCCTGGTGAATGCATCTATTCATAAGTCAAAAGCAGAGTTGATCTACACCCTTGAAACCCAGCAATACGCTTAAGAGTAGGACACGACTGAGTGACTGGACTGACTGAAATGAACTGAAGTATCTTTCAAAATCTTTTTGTCCATGACCCATAAGTACGAAATGTGCTTTTTAAGCACACACACCAATTATTGAAAGAAAAGTTTCAAAAAACAATACTTAACGTTACTGTATGTGATAGATTCCAGTACATTCTATTTTATCACAGTCCATTCTATTTCACTGTAGTCTCAACTAGAAATCAATCCTTTGGTTATTAGGCTAGAACTTTGCTGTTTTTTCTTAAACCATCAGGTGATTATAAGTATTGCACTATGAAAAAATAAAATTCCACATATCTTATTGATAATTTTCCTGAAAATTATATATTTTTAAACCTGTTCTATAACAGGAGAAGGATAGATGTTAGCAATCTAAATTTTGACCCTTAAAAAACACAAAACCAACCGTAAGTTGCTTAACATTGTCTAAGCAGAAGAATGTTCCCATTTTAACAGGATGATCATCCCTTCCTCCTCTTTCTTCTGTTCACAGAGCTCCTTCTACATAATAAGAAGCTTTATAAGAAAATCAGAGGGGCTCACTAGAAAAAGAAATTAAACAGCAAAGGCATTCCAATCTGGAATGTTCTCACATTTCTAGAAATTTGTTAAATTCTTTCCTTAGGTAGACCTTTCAACTGTCTACCCTCGAGAAACTCACTACTTTCTGAATAAGATAGACTGTTATCTGCCTGAGTCTTCTGTACTTCCCAGCTTCCCTTGCGTTTAGGTTGGGCCCTTGTGACTAGCTCTGGTCCAAGTAGTTTAGACCAAGGCTGCAAAGAACTGGCGTCCTTTCCTCATCTCATTCTCCTGCCAGTGTCACCATGGCAAACTTGAAGCCTACAAGTTGCACAAAGTACAGTTCAAGGATGAAGGTGATCACCCAGCCTGCATAGGCCTGTATACAAGGAAAAATTAACTTTTATGTTTAGTCTTTGAAATTTTGGTGTTTCTTATTTATGGTTGTTAGCGTCACTGTAGCTTTGCCACACTGTACCCTCATGAATGTACTTTCAAACTCCTAGCTGGGCATACTTGCCTTTGACTGTCGCAGAAGCACCTGTACCTCAAAAATTTTCTAACCTAACGTTAAAAGTTCCTGAGCTGCTCCTTTTATCTTCCACCTTGCTTCATTTGGTTAACTCATATCCTTCCATCACCTCCTCCAGAAAGCCTTCCTTGAATCTCCAAAACAGGCTAAGTGCCCCTACGTTATGCTTCAGAGTACCCCATACATTACCCTGATCTTGGCATCTATCAACTCATGAAATTCTCCCTCATAAGTCTGTCTCTTTAGCTACATTACAAATGTCGCAAAGACAGAGATCATGTCATATCCATCTTTGTAGCCCTACCACCTAGCACACCTAGCAAATTAAGGCCTGTAGGCTGGCTTCTTATTTTTGAAAATAAAAATTTACTAGAACAACACCATACTCATTTGTTTACATAGTGTCCATGGCTATTTTCATGCTACAGTGGTAGTGTCATGTAGTAGTAATGGAGACCAGATGGCCCACAAAGCCTATGGCAACCCACTCCAGTATTTGTGAATGGAGAATTCCATGGACAGAGGAGTCTGGTGGGCTACAGTCCATGGGGTGGCAAAGAGTTGGACACAACTGAGCGACTAACACTAACTAACTGACTTTTTTTTTTTTTCCAAATTTAAAATAATTTTATTGCTGAAAACTGCTAACCATCACTGAGCCTTCAGTGAGCAGTCATCTTTTTGCTGATGGAGGGTTTGAAATATTTCAAGAATTACCAAAATGCAACAAAGAGACATCGAGTGAGCAAACATCTGTTGGAAATGACACTGATAGATTTGCTCCACACAGGGTTTCAGCAAACCTTCGATTTGTAAAAAACACAGTATCTGCAAAGCACAATGTGCTAAGCTGCTTCAGTCGTGTCTGACTGTTTGCAACCCTATGGACAATAGCCTGCCAGGCTCCTCTGTCCTTAGGATTCTCTAGGCAAGAGTACTGGAGTGGGCTGCCATACCCTCCTCCAGGGTATCCTCCAGACCCAGGGATTGAACCCAGGTCTCCTGCACTCGCAGGCGGGTTCTTTACCACTAGCGCCACCTTAGTGGAAACACAAAACATGGCATGCCAGTGGTAGGTTCTCAATAAATGAACCAGTGAGTAGTGAGCCCTGCTGCTGCTGCTAAGTCGCTTCAGTTGTGTCTGACTCACTCTGTGAGACCCCATAGATGGCAGCCCACCAGGCTCCCCCGTCCCTGGGATTCTCCAGGCAAGAACACTGGAGTGGGTTGCCATTTCCTTCTCCATAACTAACTGACTTTAAAGAAAAAGTTTATAAACCCCTGACTAAGCATGATACTTTGCACATAATTATATGCACAGTAAGAATTTGAAGGGATAAAGGATATACAAAATATCTTTAAAAACATGTGTTCAGTAATAATTGTCACTATTTCACAGCAAGTGCTTTTGTGCCCCTCCAAAATCTGCCCTTGAAAATATAGGGACAAGAAAATGGAACAAAACTCCCAGGCCAAAAGTCAGAAAAGAGCATATAATAGGCATCTATTAAGTGGTCATTAAATAAACAAACTACATTTATCTGAAACCAAATGTTTACTTCTGTGGAGTTGTGAGTCAGATTCTTCAAAAAGTTAATTTTCAGAAAATATCTAAAAACATCTATAAATGTGGAAACTCTGAACTAATACAACGATGTAAAGCTAAAGGAAGGGTCCGAACTAAGTCTGGACTAAGTCCTACATCATCTTTGTAATGTACCTTATCCCCCAGGGTGCAGAGGGAATACAGGGAGGCAAAGAAAAGATAGGACTGAGCATAGCAAAATGAGCTCTAGGGAGTGTTAGAAACTGAATATTACATCCCCCCAAAGTCAATGTTGAAATACTAAGCCCCAGTGGGACGGTATTTAGAAGTGGGAAGTATTTGGGAGGTATGTAGGTCTAGATGAGGTCATGAGGGTGCTGCCCTCATGATAGGATTAGTGTCCTTATAAAAAGAGGGAAACAAAAATATGGCGATTATAGTTGATACTACTGTGTTGTATAATTGGCATAGAACTTCAGTGTTTTCACACACAAAAGGTAAACATGTAAGGTGATGGATGTGTTCATTAATTCAACTGTGGGAATCCTTTCACAAAGTATACCAAATCATCATATTGTACACTTTAAATACATCTACAATTTTGTCAATTATAACCTAATAAAGCTTAGAGAAGACAGACAGAGAGAAACACAAGATCTTTCCTCTTGATGTGTGGGCAGCAAAGAAAGGCCATGTGAGGACACAAGAAGAAGATGGACATAGACTCTGTGAACCAAGAAGCAGGCTCCAGGCAGGAACTGAATTGGTCGCGACTTGATTTTAGACTTCCCAGGCTCCAGAACTGTGAGAAATAAATTTCTCTTGTTTAAGCCACCCAATCCATGGTGTTTTGTAATAGCTGTCTGAGCTTACTAAAACAAAGCACTTGCAAATATATAGAAGGGGCCAGTCCACTGGTTTTGACAGACCTCCTGTGGACCAATGAGGAAACCTAGAAGCTAAGAATCTTTTTTTTCTCTCTTTTTTTTCGGTTTGTTGTATGTATCACCTTTGGGATGAGAAACATGATAGGAGCATCCTGATATTTTCCTCTCAAATGTCCTCTTTCCTTTCATTTGACCACCTAAGTTCAGCCTAAAACTTCTGTGACATCTGCAGGCTGTTGTAACTTTTTTTTCTCACTGAAGCTTCAACTGTTAAGTTTTCCACATATTTTAGAATTTAAAATTACCCTGGCTTGCTAATAGGTTGCCTTATATGTAGTAATCTGGTTTCCCAATAGACCGTAAATGTCTTAGGAAAGAGTACTCTCATATATTACATCCTCTTTACTCTTGTTTTTGTTCACACTCCTGAAAGCATTAATTTTGACATGCAGAGTTTCTAACAACGATAGATTGGAAGTACTTCAACTGCTTGCTCTTGGGTCAAACCTGAATGATACAAGCAAGGGAGGAGTTAAATAAATATAAGGAGAAAAAAGTTGATCATTACACTAACAAAGAGAAGTATAGAATGCGGGAAAGGAATTTTTTAAATAATGAAATAATCTTTTGAAGAATAGATTTTCCTTGTTACATTTTTGGGAGGCTAAGAAAAACAACACAAACAGAATAAAATACCCCTTTCAGAATTTAACAACTGAGAGTTTACATATAATATATGCTAAACAACTCTGATAGAGAGGGGAAATAAGCAGTCATCACTAGAAAGAGTAAAAATAACTACATGAGTGAAAAAAGAAATGTTTTCTATCTCCCCAAATTGTATATGCGATTAATACATAATATTCTCACTTAATTGATTAAGAATCTTGAACTAGAGTATATGTTATTATAGATCATAATTATTGAATAAAGCTTTTTGCCTTACCTCTTCTAAAATCAGTTTTCTTTAAGGGACAGTCTTGAAAGTGAATATGCATGATAGGCTATCGGTATTCTTTTTCCTTTGAAATAAATATCTAATGAATTAGCTTGAAACAATATCTGCAGTATCAAATCCAGCCATCAAACAAGTTTTTAAAGGATTCTTCACTAAACAACTGAGTTAAATTTTAAGTATCATGGTAAAACAGATAAAAGACACAACATTATCAACTATTGTCAATTCAATGGTGATTAGTGCATTGAACCAATTTCTGGGAGAATGGGACACAGAGGGACTGAATGAAGAACTGGCAATTTTTAAAGGAAGAGGAAAGGGGGCAAAGGGATGGAAGATGGGAAGAAAGGGAACAGAAGAAAGAGAGCAGGCCAGGGAGTCACGGAGAAAGAAACCTAATCTTAATGCTATATTTTTGGTGGAAAATGGAATCAACTCTTATATGACAAAATGAATTAATGGACTGATTTTAATATATACAATAACCTTGATCAAGCTTTTATGATCTAATCAACAAGGAGAATTCTTTCTGTATAATCTTAAAAAATATATATATTTTTCTTACGATAATCCAGAAAAGTAATCTCATAAGAAAGATAACTTCAACAAATGCCTTTGAAAATTTTATAAATATTATGAAATTGAAAAATAGAACACAAAAAAGAATAACATCTGACAGATTTAAATACATTTCAAATAAGATATAAGTTCAAAAGTTTTTAAAAAGTAAAGTTAATGCAAAATATATCATGAAGTTAACTGTATGTTTATATATCAGCCTTAGATGGAAGAACTTTGGTAGATACTGTAAAACTCATCCATGAGAACTAGATTAATGATGTTCTACACACATGTAGAGACAGCAACCATTCTGAACCTATATCCTATGGCTTTGAGCTTATGTTTTCATCAACAGTGTTGCATGCTATTGCCCCTGTTATGTATTTTAATATTTTTCTTAAGTGAATCTTAATTGTATTTACCACCTGAAGTTATGAAGTAGGCTATGAAGCTAAAATGAAGAGTGAAATTCTGAAACTCTAGAATAGATAATAAATATGTACATGAAATAGCTCAAGTTTTATTCCAATATACAGTACAATTCTTCAATTCTACCCAAACTGTAAAACCAATGTGTCATCACTATGAATGAAACATGGAAAGACTAATCCAGAGTAAAGAAGTATAAGTATCCAAAAGTATAACAAAACAGATTTTACCTAGTACTATAGTGCCAAACAAGTGTCAAACAAGAGATGGCAAGGGTGAACGTCGACATTCTAGGAATCAGCAAACTAAAATGGACTGGAATGGGTGAATTTAACTCAGATGACTATTATATCTACTACTGTCAGGGCAGGAATCCCTCAGAAGAAATGGAGTAGCCATCATGGTCAACAAAAGAGTCCGAAATGCAGTACTTGGATGCAATCTCAAAAATGACAGAATGATCTCTGTTCGTCTCCAAGGCAAACCATTCAATATCACAATTATCCAAGTCTCTGCCCCAACCAGTAATGCTGAAGAAGCTGAAGTTGAACAGTTTTATGAAGACCTACAAGACCTTTTGGAACTAATACCCAAAAAAGATGTCCTTTTCATTATAGGGGACTGGAATGCAAAAGTAGGAAGTCAAGAAACACCTGGAGTAACAGGCAAATTTGGCCTTGGAATGCGGAATGAAGCAGGCCAAAGACT
>SJXQ01005518.1:463942-617626 GCA_006408695.1 Aepyceros melampus | reverse complement strand
TTTTTTTGGGCTCCAAAATCACTGCAGATGGTGACTGCAGCCATGAAATTAAAAGGCGCTTACTCCTTGGAAGAAAAGTTATGACCAACCTAGATAGTATATTCAAAAGCAGAGACATTACTTTGCCGACTAAGGTCCGTCTAGTCAAGGCTATGGTTTTTCCTGTGGTCATGTATGGATGTGAGAGTTGGACTGTGAAGAAGGCTGAGCGCAGAAGAATTGATGCTTTTGAACTGTGGTGTTGGAGAAGACTCTTGAGAGTCCCTTGGACTGCAAGGAGATCCAACCAGTCCATTCTGAGGGAGATCAACCCTGGGATTTCTTTGGAAGGAATGATGCTAAAACTGAAGCTCCAGTACTTTGGCCACCTTATGCGAAGAGTTGACTCATTGGAAAAGACCCTGATGCTGGGATGGATTGGGGGCAGGAGGAGAAAGGGACGACCGAGGATGAGATGGCTGGATGGCATCATGGACTCAATGGGCGTGAGTCCTGGAGTTGGTGATGGACAGGGAGGCCTGGCATACTGTAATTCATGGGGTCGCAAAGAGTCGGACACGACTGCGCGACTGAACTGAACTGATAGTGCCAAAAGTCTTTCATGTGAGACTCCTGGAAAATCCAAATGACTGCACAGGACAAAAATCACAGTCACGTGTCAGAACCTCATATCCGTTCAACTAGAAGATCTGGAACACCTGAGTGACACCAGAATTTCACCAGTGTTCACCAGGCTTGCAGAAGACAACTATAATAAATTTCCTTGTTGTAAAGACATGAGATAATGTATGATCTCTGTGATTCACAGTAAGTATTTATAAGACATACAACACAACTATAAAGACAAATCTCATATTGTAAGAATTTTACTGATTTCTTATTATGTCCTATGGTGTTTCTAATAGTCATGTATGGATGTGAGAGCTGGACCATAAGGAAAGCTGAGTACTGAAGAATTGATTCTTCTGAACTGTGGTGTTGGAGAAGACTCTTAAGAGTCCCTTGGACTGCAAGGAGATCCAACCAGTTCATCCTAAAGGAAATCCACCCTGAATATTCATTGGAAGGACTGATGCTAAAGCTGAAGCTTCAATACTTTGGCCACCTGATGCGAAGAGTTAACTCACTGGAAACGACCCCAGTGCCAGGAAGCACTGAAGGCAGGAGGAGAAGGGAACAACAGAAGATGAGATGGTTGGATGGCATCACCGACTCAGGGGACATGAGTTTGGGCAAGCTCTGGGAGTTGGTGATGAACAAGGGGGCCTGGCGTGCTGTAGTCCATGGAGTTGCAAAGAGTCGGACATGACTGAGTGACTGAACTGACTGACAGAGCATGATATGAATACACTAGAACTTGAGCCTGACTATCTCAAAGCTTCAATTAATTTTAAGTGATCAAGCAATTTCACTGCTGAGACACAAGAAACCATAAGTCTTTTATATGATCCTATAAAGTAATAGGCAGAAAGAGGTTACTGTCCAAGGTCAACATATGTACCACTAGATACATTTACATAAATGGCTGCACACAGTCCTGAAGACATTCCTTGTTAGCATAATTATTTAAATAGAATTTGCAGGTTTCTCCTTATATTAATATTTGTTCATTCTTGAGGATAAATGACTGATTATATATTTTTCTTACAGATGTCAAATATTTCAATTTAAAAACAAAGACTGAACATAGGTCATTCATCACATAGCTACAACTAAGTCTTTTTTTCTTAATATATATATTTTACTGAAGTATAGTTGGCTTACAATGTTTCAGGGGCACAGCAAGGTGATTCAGTTATCCATAAACACATATATTATTTTTGAGATTATTTTTCATCATAGGTTATTACAAGATATTGACTATAGTTCCTTGTGCTATAACAGTAAAATTACAAATAGTCTTAAGTAACAAGATCTCTTATAATGCAAGAGATTTGCGATTACAATGTGGTTACCTATATTTTTACTCCCACCCCCAAATATAGTACCTTCACCATGCCAACCCAAATGGGAGATTTCTGATTATATACAGGAGAGAAATTCTTTCCCCATACCCCATTATCACCACCAAATTCAAGACCTGAAAGTGCTCAGGACAATCTAGTTATTTCCAACAATCAAAAGAGACCAATCTCATATAGGAAGATTGGCCAATAATTAAGGAGATATCAGTTGCCTTAGCAACAGATTCCTTCCCAAATAAGCACTGTTTTCATTCAGCAGCCTTTAGCCAAAAGGTGAATTAAATCATTTAAATAAACAATTTCATTGTTTAGCAAACAGAACAACTCTCCAGGTCTCAAGAAAACAGACCCCTCACAGTTGGTCCAGCATTGCCCAAGGTAGCAGTGGTTTAGTTGAATAAGCCAAGCTCTTGAATTACAGGATTTTATCATCAAAACCACTGCTAACAGAACTGCTAGCTTTTGCCAAAGAAACATGACAAAGGAGAGAGCCTCTCCTAAGTGATACTAATGAATATATTTAGCTTTATGTATCTTAACCTTACATAGAGAATGTATATGTGAGTTTCTGTCTATATACATTGATGACATTCCAGATGTCTCATTCAATAAAAGATTAACCAATCTATTCCATTAGCCAATAAACAGCTTCTTATACTTCAATTTCTAGGTGTAAAAGCCTAACCTCGTATTAAACAATTTAAAAAATATCTTATGTGAATCATCACCAAACCTAAGAAAATGAATTGCTATGTTTCTAAATGTTGATATAACCCACCAACACCGCCAACTTCCCCATAGCCAGCAAGGTCTGAACTGATGTGTCAGACTCCAGTTCTGAGCTCTAGTATTTGCCTCTCTAGCCCTTCTCTCACTTCCTACAGCCCTTCATATTCTCTCGCTGTCTGTCTCCTGCTTCTCTTTTTGCTTATTCCTTTAATATTTTTAAATTATAAGAATAATACATGCTCATCAAAATAAATTCAAATAATAAATTCAAATAAATTCATAATAAATTCAAATAATTTGAATTCAAATAAAATAAAAAAGAAAAGGCCCTTTGATTAGATTAATAATTTCAGGATGTAGCTTTCAGGTATGCTTTTTTAAATTTATATAAATATGTTTGTGCTTTTTTGTTTGAATTTCTTTTTCTTTTTCACAAAAATAGGTTTTTGTTACTCTTTCTCTTACCTTTTGTCATGCCTACATGGGGAAAATTGAGTTAATTTTTTTGGGCTCCAAAATCACTGCAGATGGTCGCTCCAGCCATGAAATTAAAAGACGCCTGCTCCTTGGAAGAAAAGTTATGACCAATCTAGACAGCATATTAAAAAGCAGAGACATTACTTCACCAACAAAGGTCCATCTAGTCAAAGCTATGGTTTTTCCAGTAGTCATGTATGGATGTGGGAGTTGGACCATAAAGAAGGATGAGTGCCGAAGAATTGATGCTTTTGAACTGTGGTGTTGGAGAAGACTCTTGAGAGTCCCTTGGACTGCAAGGAGATCCAACCAGTCCATCCTAAAGTAAATCAGCCCTGAATATTCTTTGGAAGGACTGATGCTGAAGTTGTAACTCCAATACTTTGTCCACCTGATGCAAAGAACTGACTCATTTGAAAAGACTCTGATGCTGGGGAAAATTGAAGGTAGGAGGAGAAGGGGATGACAGAGGATGAGATGGTTGTATGGCATCACCGACTCGATGGACAAGAGTTTGAGTAAGCTCCAGGAGTTACTGTTGGACAGGGAAGCCTGGTATGCTGCAGTCCATGGGGTCACAAAGAGTCAGACATACTGAAGTGAATTGACTGATGAAAGAAAGAATTCCTCAAATCCATCCCATCTCACACAGTGAACTGTACACATCCACTTTTTCTCCTCCAAGTATTCTGTTCACGATATTATACTATTTCTGCCTCCATTTATGAAAAATCAAGTGTCCAATACTGTATCATTTATCTTTATGATTATGAAAAATAAACAGAGACTAATTATGAATGTCTAAATAGAAATGTCTAGTTATCTGTCAACATCCCCCATATTAACTGAGGTAAAATATTTCAATGAGATAATAAAATTTAAAGCCATAATGTTTGAAGATATATGAAACCAACTTTCTAATTTAGTTTGGAAGCTTGGAGAATGTATTTGGTTTTAATTCATATTTTGTCTTATTTTAACCAAAGGAATCATAACAAATACACTGTATCTATGAATACTAAATGGGGATATTCTCCCTTTTCCAATTAAAAAACCCCAAACAAGAAAATGGCTAAGGTTCTTTGGCCAGCAGATAATTTGAGCCATAGGCTGACACTTAACTTCTAAATCCACTATTGCACTAATTATGCAACAAATGATGCCAACAAATAGCACTGCCAGGAGCACTGAAGGTTCTCACTTACAAGTAAATGAGTATATCAGCATCCCCAGATGCCTACACACTAGACTTAAATGGCCAGGAAATTGAGCATTTACATTACTACCAGTTACCATTACTCAGTGAAATGTCATTTTCCAAGTCCAAAACTGGAACCACTACTTTTGTGACTTTACAAATTAATCTATGATGAGATAATTCAGTCGTTATTCCCTTAGGAATGTAGAAAACCACCAGATACTAATTAACTCTGCCTAAAAGTCTTGCTTATCTCAAGTGCAGAACTGAGCCGCAAGGATATTCATCTCTCATCATTAGCTAGCATCTACTGCGTGCCTGCAAGGCATATGGCATCATACAAGTCACCAGTAAGGGTGTGCTCTTAGGGCTATGTTAGTCAAAAGTGGAAAGTGCTGTTGTTAGTTTATGAAATATTGTGAAATCTGACCATATTTTCTACTGAGCTCCACTTACACATACATAATAAAGTAGGGTGCCTCTGTTTCTTTGAACTGGCAGGGAATGTTTACCTTCAGCCTTCGCTCACCAAACAATAACTGTTCTCTTCAAGTGTTGACAATATCGGGCAAGGGTGTCTGAAAATATGACTGTTGTATACTCTTCATTGTTAAAGGAGAGTAAGGGATCAATTCATTTAAAGAGCTTTGATTTTTGCTAGAGGAAAAGTATAATAATGTTGGTTAAATTAATAGTTAAATCTTTAGATCAGTCAATATAAAGAATAATGTAAAACTGAACTGAGGACTTTTACAGCAGAAATCTGAAAAACTTCAAATGCTTTGACATTTTAAAAATTATACACTTGATTATGGTGCAGTGTAACCATGGTCTTATTCTGAATACAAGAGGAAAAAAAAAACTTTGCTGAATTTATTACTCTACTTTGAGCTACTAGATATTAGACTTCAGAAGAAAATATGAGATTCTGTCAAAAACAAGTGGTTATACACGGACACAATCTAATTTAATCATTAATAAAAATAAAACTGGTTCCACTTCATAGCAACCAGTCGATTCTAAAGGAAATCAATCCTGAATATTCATTGGAAGGACAGACGCTGAATATTTTGGCCACCTGTATCAAAGAGCTGACTCATTAGAAAAGACCCTGATGCTGGGAAAGATTGAAGGCAGGAGGAGGAGAAGGGAATGACAGAGAACAAGATGGCTGGATGGTACACAGACTCAAAGGACATGGGTTTGAGCAAACTCTGGGAGATGGTGACGGAAGGACAGGGAAGCCTGGTTTGCTGTAGTCCATGCAGTCACAACAGTCAGACATGACTAAGCAACTGAACAACTCCACAGCAGCCCACCAGAATGAGAGTCAGAAGTATGGCTAGTGCTGTTCACTGGTGGCTTTCTTTGTGATCTCATACTAATGAGAAATAAGAAAATGTGCCCATCTCTGCTTGAACTGCTCCATGACAGCAGCTAAGAATGGGGCCTGACCAGGTATTTCAGCCTGTATCCAAATCTGCCTTGCTCACATTAACTGGCCAGCAGCTCTGTGAGTAAGAATTACTTCAGACTCATATCCTTGGCCATGAATAAAAGACTACATCAAAACTAACACTACAAAGGTTTTCAAAAACTCCAAAACAGTCAAGTTACCAGAACCCAGTGATAACACTTTTGATGATATATTTTTACCAGCTTTTTTTTAAAAACACATTATCAAACTGTAATGAAGTTTTTTTCATTTAAAAATTTTACAAATATGTACTCTTCATAGTCCTCAATAATAATAATCAATATTATGGAAGGCTACAGAAGCATTTGTTTCTTAGTGAAAAGACATGAGAGGATTTCGAACCTAAACATATTGCCCACTTTGATTTTACATGGATGTGGACATAATTAGGGGCCATCCAGCAGTCTTGCTTTTCCTGACATCCTTCAACAAATAGTTCCTGAGCAACCGCTATGTGACATGGGTGAGAACACTGAGTCAAATAGGACAACGCCCTGCCTTCAAGGAGCTCGTCACCCCCAGTGATGATGAGTGTGTGTCTCACGCAGTGGGAGGGAGACACAGAGCGCTGCTCACTCGCACTTCACAGAGGAACACCTAACCTAGCAGGAGCAGAAGGTGAGAGAGGTCAAAGAAAGCTTCCTAGGGAGCTTTCAGTTTTTCTAATTTACTAATTATAAAGTTTATCTACTCCTTGTTTGCCATAAAGGAGCCTCTGTTTCCTAATTAGTCTGTTTTAGGTAACTCTAACTCATATTCTTTTTAAAAAAAAAATATTCTGGATACAATTTGAAGCATTAAAGAAAAAGGACTTTAAATAAATATATGTATTACAAGAAGTGATCGCTTCTAACTTCCCACCCAGTGCACTATTGGCTTAGAACCACAATGAATGTCCGAAAGAGCCATTTTCTATTATTCCTTCACATCTTATCCTGTGATGCTCTTCAATCATGTTAAATACAGGAGACAGACAAGTACGGAAGTAAACTGGCAAACTGGCCATTCAGGTAACAAAACACTTTCCACCCTTTCCAGAGAGCTTGCCATAGAATCTGCGGCAGGATCCTAGAAAAAATTCAGGTCACTCTAACAAACTTCCCAAACTGTAAGAAATTACAGAAACTGCTCAATCTCTCTCTCTTCCTCTCTTTGTGAGTGTGTGTATGTATGCACATACACAACTATTAAAAGCTATGCTCATTTTTTTTTTTGAGAAAAATATTAGCCCATCTTTTGTGGATGCCTACTAAATTGAATTTGATGCCATTTTTAAGAGATATAAAAGAAAAAAGATGAAACATATTATCAACTTTTTTCTGGGTGCGTGGCATGTGGGATCCTAGTTCCCCGACTAGGGATCAAACCCACACTCCTTGCACTGGAAGTACACAGTCTTAAACACTGGACCACTAGGGAAGTCCTTATCAGCTGTTTTTAGCAACTCCCTTTCCCCAGATGCTTTTATGCTACCCAAAGAGACTAAATCTGAGGCAGTATTCAAACACCTCATCCCTGCCAGCACCCAGATATTGTCACACCATCCTGCAGCAATCGTGCACTGCCTCGGCTGTCACATCAGAACTTTAGACTCTACAGTTAGAGAATCTGAGGTCACATGGCTCAGAAAATAAAACGGCTTGCCCAGGGTCACACAGCTCATTAGAGGGGGTGAGGCAAAAGAGGTATTAGTGCCTATGGCTGCTCATCCCTTTATTCCTTTGAATTCTCAAAAAAAAAAAAAAAAAAAAAAAACCCATCTCTAGTCCCCAGAAGTAACAGCAAGAATGCAACAAAATGTATTTTGCTCTGAATTTCTCTAACATCTGATTCACTTCATTAGATTAAAAAAATTTAATACTTTAAACTGTATCTTAATGTTGAAGAAATTTCAAGTTTTATGTCCTAGTCTTTTATGTTATTAACATTTCACCTTCTGTACATGTTATCCTTTGGCAACACACATTTTAAAAATTTGGACCAAATCCTAGAAAATGAGTGTCTCATTTTATATATCAAAAGAGGGAAGTGGGGGGGGGGGGATGTGAAGTGGTATCTATGTCTTACCCACCTAAACACACACACACAAATATATTAAAATACCCTGCAGAGAATTTCAAGGGGACACAATTCAAAGAATAATAATAAATGCAAGTCACCAAGAGATGACATTTTCATGACCTAAGCTTGTTGCATACTGTTCCTCCTGCTCCTGTCTACTGACATCCAGGAGTAAACCCTAAGGGAGTTGTTTTGAGTGAAGGTTTCTGTATGTCTCTTTGAATAGGAATACAAAGTGACAGAAAAATAACTCAAAATTGCTATAAAATGAATGGTATTTCCAATGCTCAAGCAAACAACATGCACTTTAATGTAACACATTTCTTCTTATTTGGCAGTAAGTTAAAACATACGTTGTTTGAAGTTTATATAAAAATGGATGAAAAGGTGTTATTTGTGTTAAAAATGAAACCAAATTACTAAGTGGTTTGAAATCCATGGCTTTTATTATCCAAATGTAGCCAGTTAAAAGTAATGTCACTTGAAGAGTAAAAATAAATTAGGGTTAACAGTTACTGGTTTGCTTGGTTTTGCTTTGTTTTTTTGATGAAGGAAATAAACAAAGTAAAAACCTTCAAACATATGCACTTAGTCATTACAATTTCACAATTTCCTTTAACACAATTCCAAAAAACAAACAACAAAGAAATTTAGTTACCCCTTAAAATCAAATACAAATATTTTTTCCTGAAGGCTTTTTCTTCTATGAATTACCAAAGAAAAGAGCTGTCAAATGCTTAGTCTCACTTCAAAAAGGAAAAGTCAATGGCAGCAGGTAAAACTCAAGTGGTCAAAATGTCCTCATCAACTTCCCCTGGGAAAAATTTCATCAAGAACAACAACAACAACAAAAAAAACAAAAATCATTATTATCAAAGACATTATTTTTACCATCAATAGTTTGATTAGTGCTTTGCAAAACAAAAGAAGAGAACATACTCTTGAACTATTTAGATGGAAAAGACAGGAAGGAACAAGTTTTCAAATAGGATTGGAAAAATCGAAGAAGTTCAGAACACTTAAAAGCAAAAAGAGGCTTTATTACTTGGCTTTTAAGTATACAGTATGTCCAAGAGCGTGTGTTTCTTAGGCCTAAGATTCCTGGCATAGCTGCCTTTCTTCTAAGGTCTTTTTCTATAACTTATTTAGGATCCAAGGTAATTTTCCCCTGTTGACCATCATTTAATATAGCCAAAAATAAGATACCGTATGTCCCCCAAAGATCAGATAACTCAGCTCTAATCAGTACAATCAAAGAAGCACAACCTGCTACAAATCCTTGAAGTAGGTATGAGTGCCTTAAGAAAAAGGCTAAATTTTCATGTATCCCATTTTGGGTCCTGGGAAAATATTAAATAAAACATATTTTGTCATGAATTGCATCGTTATCTCTGACCAGCACTGGAAATGGACGAAGTTGTAAAGAAAGCCAGTCTACAGACAAATACCATCAATGGTGTTAGGTCCAAAGATGTGTCAAGAGATGTCAATACAATTGTCCACCACTGGTTTTGCCCTCGTTTAAGTTGGTCAAATATACTTCAAGGTGCAAAATACCTTAATTACACTGCTTACCATGATCAGCTGTATTTATTCAACTTCTGAAATATTTTTTACATTTTTATTCTTGTCTAGAAATAATAGGAGTTGAGAAACTTCGAACACTTCAGAATTTTACAGTGTAACATTGTCCATGTTGGATAGAAGTACTGACATTAAAAAAAAGAATAAGTTGGGGGCTTACCTGGTGGTGCAGTGGATAAGAATCTGCCTGCCAATGCAGGGGACACAAATTCAACCCCTAATCCAGGAAGATCCCACATGCCCCGGGACAACTCAGCCTACAAACCACAATTATTGAGCTGGCGCTCTGTAGCCCAGGAGTTTAAGTACTGAGCCCACGTGTCCTATAGCCTGTGCTAGCAAGAAGAAAAGCCATCACAATGAGAAGCCCATGTATTGCAACTAGAGGGTAGCCCCTGCTCGCCTAACTAGAGAAAGCCATGTGCAGCAACGAAGACCTAGCACTGCCATAAATAAATAAATAAATCTTAAAAAAAAAGTTAATGAGGAGTGATAACAAATTTAAGAGGAAATAAACTTTTAACCTAGACTAAGGTTCTGTTGCAAATATAACCTGCTTCTGCTAACATTTCAAATAAATGTTAGAAAATATTAGTGATTTCTTTATTCTCACATGCCAGCATTCTGTAGGCAAATGAAAACTAAAATGCTTTTTTTCATTAATATTCATAGTCTCGCTAAAGTTTATGTTTAATACTCACCTTTTCCCCTCTGTCCTTCAAAATCCAGTGGGCAATAAAATTATATTAAGATCTAGATGATAACAATCTCCCATCTGCAGCACTCAAATACTAGCTAGTGCATCACATTTCAAAAAGTTGGTCAGGTGGAATCTGGATTTAAGTTAAATCAATTATATGTCAATTATATCTAAATAAAGCTATGGGGAGGAGACGAATCAATAACGTTACTAGAACTAAGTCTGGCTATTTAGGTTATTTTAAAAAGCAAGAAGGAAAACGTTTTCTGAATTTCATGCTAAGATTTTATATAAATTTGTTGATAGTTTTAAATAATGTTTATTCTCAAGGTATTTTTAAGACAATTAGTTACCAGACAGGGGGTGCAATAAGTAAAAGAAGAGCAGCAAGAGAAGTGTATCGTCCAAGCTTCACAGTCACAAAGAACATCAAGAACAGGTCATGTGTAGAGTTACAAGAAACACATTAACCAGGCTGAAACATAAACCATTCATTATAGTGCACTGAGAATTAATATCTTTTATAAATTATGTAATCACTCCATGAATAGCTCAATTAAATTGTTTTTTATACTAAAAAATTAATTTATTAAATTAAGATATTTAGAATATTTCATGATGTTTGTTTTGGCATTTTCTTTACTTTTCAAATACACTGGAAACCAGTGGCATACGAAGGAGTAGGGCATGGTAGGCATGTTTTACTCGAGCACGGAAAAATAATTTTACCCTGGCATTTTTTCAAAAAATGCTGTCACATGTTAATAATTAAAAGCAAATTAATTTTCAAATTTTTTATTTTTCAAAATTATCTAACACCCTTTATAGCCCCAGACTGGACTTCCCCTGCCATCCTCCCCAGTCCTTGGCATACCCTGGCTAGAAACCTCAAAAAAATGGACATAGCTAAGAACTGTCACAATCTCTAACATAATTTGCATTTACTTATCATTCTTAAGTTACCTCTTCTCTGTTTTCTTCTCTTCCTTTTATTTCTCCTGTTCATTTAATTTTAATCATTTTACAAAGGGATAGTAAAGCTGAATTTAGATCTTATTGGATTTTTAGGCTGGAATGGAGAGAAATAAAACAAAAATACTGCTCATTTAGTAAAATACTGTCCTCAGAACATGAGTTATAATATTCTCATACTCAAAATCCAAAACACTTCAAAATGAAAACGGAGCTTTTAGCTGTTAGAAAAATGAAAAGTGAGCTGTTGGAAATTGCAAAATAATCTGTATGTTTTTCATCTTTATACATCATATATGTGAAAAATATTCTTAATTTCTTCACATTAAAAGTAAAGTATAATAACATAAACTGGATGTCACACTGGATATGCAGGTCTAATTATGATACATTGTCCTTATACTAAGTAGATATGTGATAATTCATTAAAAAATCTTTCTCATTAAAAGCTCTTTTAATCTTCATTTTAAATTGAATTTTTCTTGTTTTCTATATAATAATCCAATTTTTCTCATGTGGAATCATTATTTCTTCCATTCTGTTATAAAATTTTCAAAGCATAAGAATCATAATTGCTAATTCTCACAGAATTCTTTTATAAAGTTTATTTTTTTGTCAATGTTAATCCAAGCCTGATAATTTACCAAGTATCTCATGAATCCATTCTGGAGTTCTGCCATGACATCATAATATAAAAAGTACTTCATGAATGTATAGATCTGGAAACCACTACACTAGAGGAAGAATAAAAAATTCTAAACTTAAATAGCACAACAAAAAGAACATTGCCTAGCAAAATCATCTCAAATTTAGAAAAATTAACAACAGAAATACAGTAAATTATTTTAAATGAACCTCATAAAACAAAGGCTTTTTTGCTTGTAATAAATATACCTGAACTTAAAAAGTGTCCTGGAGAGGATTCCACATTGCACAGTAACACAACTCTTTACAAATAAGTTATTAAAATAATACAAATATTACTGAATTATATGCTACTGGTAAATTTACACATTTCATACCCCTAAAGGTAGGCAACTGATATGTATGGGGAAAATGAGTTTTTTGATGCT
The DNA here is from genome assembly GCA_006408695.1 of Aepyceros melampus. Classification (NCBI taxonomy): domain Eukaryota; kingdom Metazoa; phylum Chordata; class Mammalia; order Artiodactyla; family Bovidae; genus Aepyceros; species Aepyceros melampus. The sequence goes on along the minus strand of SJXQ01005518.1, from coordinate 605,391 downwards.
CTAATGCTATTTATGCTGATAGAAGACATATATTCCACACTATTCTTCCATACATCTAAAATATTTTTTGTACAATTATATATGAAAAATCTCAATTTTAGCGGTTTCTTACACACTACAGAAAGATTTACAAAGCTACTTAAATATGATGCAGTAACTACCTAAAACCCATGATATAAAGAAAATACCAAAGAGCATTTGGAATCTGTAGGCTCGTTGGAAAAGACCCTGATGCTGGGAAAGACTGAAGGCAGGAGGAGAAGGGGATGACAGAGGATGAGATGGTTGGATGGCATCACTGACTCGATGGACATGAGTTTGAGTAAACTCTGGGAGTTGGTCATGGACAGGGAGGCCTGGCATGCTGTAGTCCATGGGGTCGCAAAGAGCCGGACACAACTGAGTAATTGAACTGAACCGAAGCAGAATTACTTCATTGAGGAACATGTGATATCAAAGCTTCTAGAAAAGCTAAATCCACTAGCAGCTGAAACCACTGGAGAGCCACCATATTGAGAACTGTGGGAATTTCTAAATTAAAAGACGTCGTGGTCTTTTGTCTATTTGAACGCACAAAATGATGAAATTTGAGGACTTCTATCCATTTCACATATCTCTTGATCGTGCTCACACAACAACCAATACAAAAGGAAAGATTTCATTTGTCTTTACTCTAGTTATCTGGCTTTGGCATTATCTTTAAACAGTTTATATTTGTAGTGTGACTAGACCTCTGTTCTTAGGACTCCCATGTCAAAATTTCACTTTTTAAAAACAGAGTTGACAGAAAGCATACCAATAGTAAAAAAAATATGAAATTCAAACCTGGCTTCTCTATTTGATTATAATTATAACCACAGTTCATATTTCAACTTTGTATAATAAAGGAAATACCAAAAACTCAAAACTTTTGAGACACTATTATCTATAACTTTGTTATAAAGTCTTTTCTAGTTTTAAATGATTCAAGGACAATTTGAAAATAACACTGAACTCTATGTTATCAGGAAAAAGAAATTATTTCACATATTATAGAGTAATCAGACACTTTCCAGAAGAGCACTCTACTACTCTGAGGAAAGTGCTATGTACTAGAACCAGAAATATCTTTTCAGTCTTTAATTAACTGTAAAACTTAACTACAACAACAACAAAAGGCAAGTGCCTGGGAAAGGGTCTTAAATTCTTCATCCTAATTTTCAGTGCTATTAAGAATTATATATTTCAAAATTATCAAATCTATCTATAAAATGTCTACATACAGAGGAATTTCCTGCTGGTCCAGTGGTTAGGACTCCAAGCTTCCACTGCAGGGAGCCTAAGTTCCAGCCCTAGTCTGGGAACTAAAATTCCAGAAGCCAAGGGGTGTGGCCATAAATAAATAAATTAAATGGCTGAACATAGGCACTCCTCATGTTACGAACATCTGACTTACATGTTGATGTTCAGTCGCTCAGTCATGTCCAACTCTTTGCTACCCCATTGGCGGCAGCAGGCATCCCTGTCCTTAACTATCTCCTGGAGTTTGCTCAGATTCATGCCCATTGAGTCAGTGATGCTAGCACTGAGATTTAAATCATTAACAAGACAAAGTTATCCTTAAGAAGTGGACTTCCCTGGTGGTCCAGCGGTTTGGACTCTCTACTCCCAACGCAGGGAGCCCAAGGTTCCATCCCTGGTCAGGGAACTAAGACCCCAAATGCTGCAACTGAGACCTGCCCAGTCACTTTTTTTTTTTTTTTTAAAAGAGCAGCAGCACCTTACAGTGTCTGGAGGGGGCAGGGGTACATATGCTAAGGGTTCATGTGGTGGGAGTATAGAAAAAGAGCACCTGGCCGAAACTCACAGCTCCGGAAAGGCTTTCAGGAGGAAGTGGCATCTGTGCCGAAAAGCTCAATGGCTGTAAGTTCTATGACTGAAGTTCCTGGCCTTGACAACATTCAGGTCCATAAACACAATCGCAGGTAGGCAAAGAACCAAAGTCCACAGAATCTTGCAGCACCATGACACTCTATGAACAACATCAGCACATGTTATGAGTCTGCAGATGAGTGAACAGTTTAATTAAGCTCCTCTGTGAACCGGCTCCCCCAAATCAGAAAAAGGGTTTCCAGAGCCCCTTACCACCTTCTGGCCAGTTTTTCCTCTGGTCTCTATTTGAAAAGGTTGGAAAAAAAAAAAAACTGTTTTGTTTTTGTTTGTTAAACTTGTTTGTTGAAGTAAAACCTATGTAAGAGAAAAACAAAGAAATAAAATCATCACTGAAAGACTTATCTCAAAGTGAACACACCCACATAACCACCACCCACTTTAGGGAAGGAATATGACCAGCACCCTTGGAGCTTCCCTTGTGCCATTTCTCTCTTCTCCAGATGTAACCAGTACCTTGATCTTTAACACTATAGTTTTGCCATTCTTTAAACTGTATATAAACGGAGTTTACAGTGTGTATTATTTTGAGTTGGGTACCTTTTGTTCAACATTATGTTAACAAGATTCATCCAGATGTGTGTAAAGGAGCCAATTCATTTTCTTTGTTTTTAGTATTCCATTCTATGCAAAATTTCTTTATTTGAAAACTTTATTCTAATTATTTATTCTAATGTTGATAGGCATTTCTATTTTTTCCAGTTTTAGCTATATGAATAATACTGTAAACATTCTTGTATATGTCTTTCAGTGCATATATACACACATTTCTGTAGAGTCTACTATACCTAAGAGTGAAATTGCCAGGTTACAGGACATATATGTTCAGCTTTAGTAGATATATTGAATAGTTTTCCATAAGGTTTTACCATTTCTATATAGTTGCTCCATATCCTTATCAACACTTGGTTTTGCCAGTTTTTAAAATTTTAGTCATTCTCTTGGGGGTACCTCAGTATTTCATTATGGTTTTAATTTTAATTTCTCTGGGACTATTTTACTTTATATGAAAAAAGTAAAATAGTTTTTCTATGCTTATCAGTCATTGGAATAGCCTGTTTGTTAAGTCCCTGATCGTGTCTTTTGCATTTGTGAAATTAGATTCTTTTTCCATTGGCTGGTAAGACTCTATCATATATTCTGGATGCAACTCTTTAAACATCAGTTAAATGCATTGCAAATAGCTTCTCCGATTCTGTAACTTGCCTTTTCCTTTTGGAACAGAAGCACAGAAGTTCCTAATTATAAGCCCATTTATCCATTTTTTCCTATATGGTTATATTTTTAAATTTCGCTCAAGAAATATTTATCTACCTCAGAGACATAAATATATTCTTACATATTTTTGTTAGAACACTACTGTTTCATGCTTCACATTTAGATCTATAATCCACTTAGAATTGATATTTGTAGATAATGTAAGTAAAGGGTGGCGATTTATTTTCTTCTGTAAAGTTATCCTGTTGATTCAGAATGCCTTATTGAAAATACTGTCCATCTCCATTTTTCTGCCATATAATCAAGTTTCCATAAATACATGGGTCTGTTTTTGAACTCTACAATATTGCAACAGAGTCTCATCTCATCTTTACACCAACACCACACTTTCTTAATTACTGTAGCTTAATAATAAGCCTTGATATCCAATAGTGTGAATCTTCCAACTTTCTTCTTTTTCTTCATCTTCACTACTATTGGTTCTTTGCATTTGTCTGTACAATCATTTGTCAGTTTTGCTAACTATACCTCATCTCTCTCCCACCCAGTAACCTCAGATCACTTTGGAATGTTTCTCACTACTAGGATTTTGTGTAATAAGCAGCACTAATTTCTGCAAAAATGGCATTGGGTATTAGTATGAAGATTTCATACTAAAGGCTCGTAGCTTGAGGAAAAATCCCCTGATTCTTAGCAATCTGCTTCAGTCCCTTAGAGATTTTGCAAGGAAACATATTTCACTAAGATATATTGTCACAACTGCCAGCATTCTCAACTCTTGGAGGATATTTAGATATTCCATTCACATCACCCTTCAAAATTAAAGAGAATTAAAAAAAAAACTTGAATTCAAAAAGATACATGTACCCCAATGTTCCTAGCAGCACTATTTACAATTTCCAAGGTGTGGAAGCAACCTAAGTATCCATCAGTAGAAAAATGGACAACATGTTTCATACATACACACATACAATGGAATACTATTCAGCTATAAAAAGAATAAACTTTGGCATTTGCAGAAACATGGATGGATTTGGAGGGCTTATGCTAAGTAAATTAAGTCAGTGAAACACAAACACTATCTGATATCACTTATATGTGGAATTAAAAAAATACAACTAGTGCATATTTCAAGAAAGCAGCAGACTTATAGAGAAACTGGTGGTTATGGGGAGATGATACAGGGGTGGGCGGTAGAAACTACGGGGTGTAAGATAGGCTCAAGGATGAGTTATGTACAACATGGGAAATATAGCCAATATTTTGTAGTAACTTTAAATGGAAAATAACCTTTAAAATTACATTAAATTTAAAAAAATAAAATTAAGGAGAATCATAAAATTGTTAGAATTTTAGAATGCAAAGGGTTTTCCAGAATTATTCTTCTTTGGGTTAATCCCAAATTTACTTGAGTACCAGTTTTTACAATGAATGATTTTTCATATAATTTTCATTTTATAAGAACTGCAACAGCATTAGTTTTCCTTAAAATTTCAGTTACATAAATACTTTCACATATTCTTGTGGCTCGGAATTCTCAACACCCAACTTAATGAGCAAACTTTAGAAGCACAATGGTATATGATTAGAACTTAAGAATTTAGAATTCCACTTTGGGCTGTGCCATCATGTATTTATAATTATTTTTATATAGACTTTCTACACACGAAGAGAAACTGTATATTTCATAAAGAAATTGCATATTTCATAGATGACCTTTATTGGGTGATGACTTTAAGACTGGTACGGTCCATTAGCCTACAAGGACTTCAGGACAGGGACTGTTGAATCCCTACACCTTAAAAATAGTAAAGTTCAATAATTGTGATTGAATTCATGATTAATTAAGCTTTATTTCATCATTGGTTTTACAAAAGGACATGAGAAACTAAGAAAAAACATTTAAATTGAAACTGAGGTTGACTTTAGATGTTAAGAAGGGAGGTATCACCCATACTGCCTGTGGGTGATACACACGTTTAGACGAGACAGTAGATGGTGCAGGTCAGTCAAGTCTGAATGGGAAAATGCCAACTGCAGGAGTTTTCACTGTATTTTCATACAGTGCACGTCTTGACCACAGCGTGCATACTACTGTATACTCGCAGAATGCATATTATTGTATACTCGCAGATTTGATTTGAGAGCACTCAAAGCTGTAGCACTAGCATCATAATTCTTTGCAGTACATTTGGTGCCCTTTACATTGTTATCTGTAAGCAGAGCCTGATTTTATATGCCCAGGGCTCAAAAGGCCTGTCTTGTGAGTCATGGGACCAGATGCACATGAAGACAATGTGCCATCCATGACAGAAGAGAACAGCTCTCCCCATATACTGGAATACTTGGCATGTTTATTATACTAAACATAATTTTAAGGGACTAATTGCTCATTCCAATTATAACACTCCTTTATAGAGAAAGAAACATGCTCACTAATACTACACAACATGGATTCTACAGAGTTTCAGGTCCATGAAAGGACAGTGCTCTCCTAGGGTGAGTAATGAGATCATTTTTAGGATCCAGGAATTTGTAGAAAGTCACTCAGAGAAAAAGTTGCTTGGGGCCCTGTTCTTTTAAATTATACTACTCAGAAAGGAACTATATATTTTAGCTAAATATTTGTGCTTAGTTTCTTCAGTCATGTCGGACTCTGCAACCCTATGGACTGCAGCCTGCCAGGCTCTCTATCCATGGAATTCTCTCAGGAAGAACACTGGAGTGGGTAGCCATTCCCTTTTCCAGGGAATCTTCCTGACCCAGGGATTGAACCCATGTCTCCTGCATTGCAGGCGGATTCTTTACTGCTGAGCCACTGAGGAAGCCCAGGTAAGTGTTTATAAATTTAAAAAATCCTAACTTAAATTTACAGACCAAGATATTTTCAAACTTTCATTTATCTGGAACCTAAGCAAACATATTGGAAGGACTGATGTTGAAGCTGAAGCTCCAACACTTTGGCCACCTCATGGGAAGAGTTGACTCATTGGAAAAGACCCTAACATTGGGAAGAATCGAGGGCAGGAGAAGAAGGGGACAACAGAGGATGAGATGGCTGGATGGCATCACCGACTTGATGGACATGGGTTTGGGTAGACTCCAGGAGTTGGTGATGGACAGGGAGGCCTGGCGTGCTGCAATTCATGGGGTCGCAAAGAGTCGGACACGACTGAGTGACTGAACTGAACTGAACTGAGGCAAACATAAAGCTCAATCACCATCAAATTCTTATAAGGTCCCCATATGACTTCCCTGGTGGTTGAGTGGCTAAGAATCTACCTGCTCCAGGAAGACTCCACATGCTGTGGAGCAGCTGAGCAGGGGCACCACAGCTACTGAGCCCACAAGCCCTAGAGTTTGTGCTGTGTAACAAGAGAAGCTATTGCAGTGAAAAGCCCATTAGCAGCAGCCAGAGAGTAGCCCCACTCCCGTAACTAGAGAAAGCCCCCGCCAGCACCCAAGACCCAGTGAAGTCAAAAATAAGTGAATGAAATTTAAAGTCCCCATAAATAAAATAGGACTCTAAAACAGCAATAGATGATCATAATGGTAATCGTTCACACTAAAGATTCCACTGGACCTCCTGAATACTTCTAGAATCAACTACTTTAGTATGTGTTTAAAGTTAGTTTCTCTTATATTCTAAAGCTTACAAAAGTGATCACATGTTTAAAGTGTATATGTATGGACAAAGGGTTAAACAAAAATCAGTTAATGTGTAAATCCATTCACCAACTATTACACAAAATCAAGGGTTTATTGTATCTGCTGCTTTCTCCAATCTGGGCCTCTATGCCTCCTCTCTTGAAAGTCTTTCCCTATCAGTCGGTCAGACTATTCTCTAAGCCCTAAAATTTCTCTCAGAATATGTGAGTTAAATTTATTCAGTCCTTTCAGACATGTAAGCAGTTTCTGTGAACATCTTTTATGTAACATTTTACTAATATTAAAGTTTGCAATTACAAATATGAGGAAATAAAATGCAAACTCATTTAAAAATAGATCAGGAAAACTTTTAATTATAAGGAACTGAAAAGAAATACTAATATTTGGGTTTAAGTGAGCCTAAATCATTCAAGCTTAACCAAATATCTCATTTTCTTTTTCCATAGTTATGATGCCTAATATAGTTTTAATTTTTTTAAACTATATACATTTCAATAATTGCTGAAAACAACTCCAGATAATCACAATATCTGACTCATCAAAAGCTTTTTCATTCAACAAAATAATTTTACTTATAAAAAGCAAAATCACTTTAATATTTGAGAATATCCTATTAAACAGCAATATAAATTCCTTGAAGGACATTAATCATTTTATTAAAATACTTCATGAAATTTACAAACTAGAGCCAAATGATTACTCTTATGTTCATAATTACAAAAGAAACTAAGAAAATGGGGTTAATTTTAACATGTTTCTAAAAAAGAATTGCAAGATAATGGAATTCATTTTGTAATATCTTGGCATATATTTGGCTGAAATATTTTTAAAGAGCACAGTGCTCCCAGATAATCGTCAAGAGCCTTGCCTTAAGAGACAGATTTTGGCTATGCAGTTAGTTATTTTAAACATGCCAAAAATAACAGCAAGGACAAAAGAAATATATTTGCACATAATTAAATTATCATTATGCTATCAAAAATAGATTTCATATGAACATATAAATTAAGAGCTTTCAAAAATAAACGGACTTGTATTCTTGTTCCTAGTAGTTGCTTTAAAAAAACATAGTTTTATTAAGCAGCAGACAATATACACACAATATAAATGTTAAAAGCATGGAAGGTTCCCAGCAAACTTTTTTGTTTTCATAATTCTGTTTCCTTTCACAGTCATCAAATGGGTTATGAAGATATATGTAACACTCATCATTCTTTATGAAAAACTCCATTCTGAATATACAAGTGAATAAATGTTTTGATGTATGGATGACAGATATAGCATATATCTCTTAACTTGTATGATCCAAATGTTCCATACTTCAAAAAGGTACATCTCCTTTATTTATAAGAAATACATGCACACATATCTATATGATATATATAGTGCATGTAAATATGTATGTTTTAATTTCAGAGTTAATAATGTATACATTGACTTCATATATATGAAGGTTAATTCCAAAAATTAAGATTCAATAGAATTTAAAAGGTATCTAATTAATGAAAACAAGTCAGCTCCAAAAGAATAACAGTTTAACTTCTCTTTAAAATATATTAGATTCTCATGTATTGAAGTTAAGTTACCACCCTGTTACCTAAAAGGATAAAAAGAACCCATTTTTTGTAAATTTAAAAGAACTCATTTTTTTTTTATTTAAAAGAAAAATAATTTAAAATTCCTTTAAAATTTTGATGTTAATTTGAATAAACCATCATTTTAAATACCTGTATATTTATTTGAATAATAAGACAAAGGTGGATAAATTTCTGAATAAACATTTCAGAGGTAAGCTGAACTATTTTAACCTGAATGAAAAAAATTACTCTTACTTTCATTTAGGATTTTGCAACTCTCTGTATTAAATAATTGGCAGGGAATTTTTTTTAATAATTACTTTGACCAATAAAATTAAATGAAGAACAATCTTTATACCTAATGTGGGGTTTATTTTGGACTGTTGGAGTCGTGTGTGTGTGTGTGTGTGTGTGTGTGTGTGTAAATGACCAGCCATACTCATGACTCTGCTGCTTCTCCAAGGCAAAAGGTGATGGAATCACTCTAAGAGTGCTTACTGCCTCAGTTCGAGTTCACTAATAGGAAACCACAGTATTTACTAAAGACAGTTTCAAAATCACTCTTTTATAGGTGCTACAATTTAGTTCAAAGCCTCCTAGAAAGTTGAATGACAATGTTAAAGCATCAACCACTCAGCTCCTGAACACGAGGAAAATTATGCTCGTTTAGCAACTAGGATTTCCTTCCCAAGATTGCATCAACAGTAAAAATTAACAATGGATTATTCTTGCAATTAAGGAGAAAAGGGGGAGAGGAAAAAAATGTCTCTATTGGGTCTTTCTCTCTGATTACAAAAAGATTTATGCTTCATAAGGTACAGCATAAAATGACAGTGATCGCATGTTTTGGGGGACATGATTTAAAATACAAAATGGAACTTAAAAGACAGAGAAGCTACTTAAATCTTAAAAGAGACACTAAAAACTGAACACAATTTTCTCATGTATCACATTTCAAAGAAGAGCCCTTACAGTATAAAGATCCCATGAGTTCATGACAGCTTTATTCTTAGACCCACAAATCAAGTCATTGTTAAGCTCTGAAACTGCAGGAACTGCTGCCACCTATAGGATCTGAACAATAATGACAGCGTTTTACTCAGCAGTACCCTCTATTGGGGACAGAAATGTGCTCAAATGTGTAAGCACTCTCCTTAACAGCAGGTGGCTTCACTTTTGCTACAGATTTTCTTCAAAAACGTTGGTTTAAAAGCTTTTCCATGTTTAGTAAAATAAACTTCAACTTCTGCCTGAATCTAAAGTTGCTAGGTGATTTGAGATCAGAAAAAACACAGGCTTGAATTCGGCAAATTGACTTCCATAAACAGTTTCACAAAGTGTTCCTCAGTTCCTAATCTGATGTCACTTGGTGCCATGCTGTACCAACAAGGTCACAAAAAAGAAGCATTCTGCCGAGACTCACTGCAAAGAGACAAGATTAAGAAAAACCTTTATAGAGTGTAAAATGCCACTTACTAAAATTAGTCTCACCTTCCTAGAATTTATTGCACTTTATAGAAAGGTAACTATAAACCAACAGTTTCTTGTGGGATTCTTAGGCAATTTTAAGCAAAGTTACACATTTAAAAAGTTGTTTATTGGGTAAACAACAAGGTCCTACAGGATAGCATAGAGAACTATATTCAATATCCCGTGAGAAACCATAATGGAAAATAATATATATGTGTGTGTGTGTATAATGGAGTCACTGTGTTGTACAGTAAAAATTAACACAACACTATAAATCAAATATACTTCAATAAAATTTTCAAAAATTAAATCAAATTAAAAAGTCCCTTACTATTGAGGATATAAAAATTCAAATATTCATGAGTAACAACATGTATCAAAGAGGCCAACATAATTTTTCTTGGAAATGAAAGTCAGTTAACTTTTCCATGTTTTTATTATAATCACTGAATGACAAAACAAAAGGTTCCCCTCTGTTTTTACTTTGTCCATGCTAATTAAAACAGCTAATGCCTTTATTATTGTTGAAGATTTGAAAACATTTTAAATGTTCAAAAATAAAAGGTGTTAAAATCAAGAGCAGAAATAAAGAATGTCAACATATTCAGGAGCCAAAATAAATTAGGCTGATAAAGCAATGAAAATCTTCTAACACACACCCACACACAAAAAAAACATTCAGAGTCAAGAAGCACTCATGGCATGAAAATAAATATCATCCACTATACTGTGAAGACATGGCATCAACTGACAATTGAATTCAACAGCAAGATATTACAAATGCTAAACTCCAAACTTCTATCTGTAATTATAGTAAATAAGCAAAACAGAAAATAGATTTAGAACAAAACAAGGGAACAAAACAACACTCAATTTGGAGCTATAAGAAAATAAAGAAAATTATTGTTGAAATGCTGATTAAGAACTCCTGAGATACTAAACAGGTGAATATTGGAAAATTTAGCCAACTATCCAGATGTTTTTGACTTCCTACTTTTGCACTCCAGGTCCCTATGATGAAAAGGACATCATTTTGGGTTTTAGTTCTAGAAGGTCTTGTAGGTCTTCATAGAACCGTTCAAATTCAGCTTCTTCAGCACTACGGTGGTAATGTTCAAACTGGGCAGTAATGTTTAAACTACAGCACAACTGCACTCATCTCACATTCCAGCAAAGTAATGCTCAAAATTCTCCAAACCAGGTTTCAACAGTACATAAACTGTGAACTTCCAGATGTTCAAGCTGGTTTTAGAAAAGGCAGAGGAACCAGAGATCAAATTGCCAGCATCTGCTGGATCATCAAAAAGCAAGAGTTCCAGAAAAACATCTAATTCTTTATTGCCTATGCCAAAGACTTTGACTGTGTGGATCACAACAAACTGTGGAAAATTCTTAATGAGATGGGAATACCAGACCACCTGACCTGCCTCCTGAGAAATCTGTATGCAGGTCAAGAAGCAACAGTTAGAACTGGACATGGAAAAACAGACTGGTTCCAAATCAGGAAAGTACATCAAGTCTGTATATTGTCACCCTGCTTATTTAACTTATATGCAGAATACATCATGGGAAATGCCAGGCTGAATGAAGCACAAGCTGGAATCAAGATTGCCAGGAGAAATATCAATAACCTGAAATATGTAGATGACACCACACTTACGGCAGAAAGCAAAGAAGAACTAAAGAGCCTCTTGATGAAGGTGAAAGAGGAGTGTGAAAAAGCTGGCTTAAAACTCAACATTCAAAACACGAAGATCATGGCATCTGGTCCCATCAGTTCAGTTCAGTTCAGTTCAGTCGCTCAGTCGTGTCCGACTCTTTGTGACCCCATGAATCGCAGCACACCAGGCCTCCCTGTCCATCACCAACTGCCGGAGTTCACTCAGACTCATGTCCATCGAGACAGTGATGCCATCCAGCCATCTCATCCTCTGTCGTCCCATTCTCCTCCTGCCCCCAATCCTTCCCAGCATCAGAGTCTTTTCCAATGAGTCAATTCTTCTCATGAGGTGGCCAAAGTATTGGAGTTTCTGCTTTAGCATCATTCCTTCCAAAGAACACCAAGGGCTAATCTCCTTTAGGATAGACTGGTTGGATCTCCTTGCGTCCAAGGGACTCTCAAGAGTCTTCTCCAACACCACAGTTCAAAAGCATCAATTTTTCAGCGCTCAACTTTCTTCACAGTCCAATTCTCACATCCATACATGACCACTGGAAAAACCATAGCCTTGACTAGATGGACTTTGGTTGGTAAAGTAATATCTCTGCTTTTCAATATGCTATCTAGGTTGGTCATAAATTTTCTTCCAAGGAGTAAGCATCTTTTAATTTCATGGCTGCAGTCACCATCTACAGTGATTTTGGAGCCCTCAAAAATAAAGTCTGACACTATTTCTACTGTTTCCCCATCTATTTCCCATGAAGTGATGGGACCAGATGCCATGATCTTCGTTCTCTGAATGTTGAGCTTTAAGCCAACTGATCCCATCACTTCATGGCAAATAGATGGGGAAACAATGGAAACAGTGAGAGTTTATTTTTGGGGGTTCCAAAATCTCTGCAGGTGGTGACTGCATCCATGAAATTAAAAGACGCTTGCTCCTTGGAAGAAAACTGTGACCAACCTACACAGCATATTAAAATGCAGAGATACTACTTTGCCAACAAAGATCTGTCTAGTCAAAGCTATGGTTTTCCAGTAGTCATGTATGAATGAGAGTTGGACTATAAAGAAAGTTGAGTGCTGAAGAATTGATGCCTTTGAACTGTGGTGTTGGAGAAGATGCTTGAGAGTCCCTTGGACTGCAAGAGGATCCAACCAGTCAATCCTAAAGGAAATCAGTCCTGACTATTCTTTGGAAGGACTGATGTTGAAGCTGGAACTCCAATACTTTGGCCACCTGATGTGAAGAACTGACTCATTGGAAAAGACCCCGATGCTGGGAAAGATTAAAGAAGGGAGGAGAAGGGGCCAACAGAGGATGAGAGGGTTGGGTGGCATCACTGACTCAATGGACAAGAGTTTGAGTAAGCTCTGGCAGTTGGTGATGGACAAGGAAGCCTGGTGTGCTGCAGTCCATGAGGTCGCAAAGAGTCGGACATGACTGAGCAACTGAACTGACTAATTATCCAGATGTTTATCAAGTTTCTGTAGGAAAAAAACAGCGGGATTTGTTTTTCAGTATCATTCTGATCTTTGGTCACAAAGTCACAGATTCCTAGAATTTGTAGTTAACATAGGCTACTCTTAATTTTACACTTATCTCTATAGTAAATATATATTCTTTAAAGCCATTGAAATAAATTGTCACTGCACCCTTACACACATTTTGCCATTTAGGGCTATACAATGACATACCATCCCTCCGTTTGGTGTGAAGTAGCTTGTTAATTACCGAGTTCTCACACTACCATATTTCACCAATGCTGAGGCCTAACACATATCTTCACCATCATGAACATATTGATAATCCTATATTAAGGCTCATCACCTTAATTTTTTATGTGTTTTTACACATCTGGCCACCATATTCTTCAACTGACTGTTCTGTGCTACTGACAAAAGTTCTAATTGTCTTTTCATTTGTTTCATAGTTGAGAAGTGGCAGCTAGGCAAGTAGAATAATAGAAGAAACTATAAGTACTCAATCAAAAATGTACTAGCAGCAAAGAATTCTGTATAACTGGACTTTATACTTTTGAGTTTTTATGTTTTTTTTTCCAGCTATCTACACAAGTTTTCAAATTATTTATTCAATCATTAGTTTCAACTTTAATTTTTTTCAATTTTCAAACCAAGGTGGGTAAATAAGTTTTAAAATAGTTCTATTTGTAATAGGGTTTAAGCAGATTTATTTGACATCTATCTGTATATAGACTTATTATTGTATTGAAATTAATACATCAGCTCTATACACATCCACTGGTTCTCAGGGTGGATATATGTATATACGCTAATATTGAGTTTCTTAAAACTTTATGATGACATCATGGGTTTGCTCTACTATGAAGTTTAAGAGCTCTATTAGATCAAATCTCCAAGCTCCTAGTAATTCAATAATGAATTGCATCAAACTAGACTTTTATAGTATTTTTTTTAAAGAAAATGATTAGATGGATAAAACAGATGGACAGATAGGTAGAATTGTAGTAGCACTACATTTTCACAGTGCTTTTCAGATTTTATTTACCTAGCCTTTTTATTTTCCTAAATTTTCTATATCATCATTATAAATAGTTTCTCAGTCTATGATCCAGTCATCTCTGATATAATGTGTAAAATGTGTAAAAACGGTTTTATTACCTCAGTAATAAGTCACATGGATAATAATAATAGTTATGATATAGTTTATACATTGATTTGTTATATGCTTGGGGGTTTATATTCATAAACATTGATCCTTGAAACAGCCCTGTGAGATATTATACCCATTTTACAGATGAGGAACTGAAGGACAAGGAAATTACATGACTTATCCAAGGTCAGCCAGCCTGTGGATTACAAATTAAATGTTGTATTAATTTAACTCAATTGAAAACAAAAATTATTGAGTAACTGCTACATGGTACACACGATGCTAATGTATTTTTTTTTATATGACCGTATTTTACAAACTTGGGTCACTTGAAATTCTTAAAAATGCATAAAGCACTATAAAATCCAAATGACATATACTATCACACAATAATCTCACTGCAAAAAAAAAAAAAAGGATTCATCAGTTTTACAGCAAATGCTACAAAGTCATTATTAATCCCATTACAATATACAAACCTATTAGTGTTAGTCACTCAGTCGTGTCTGACTCTTTGCAACCCCATGGAATGTAGCCTGCCAGGCTCCTCTGTCCAGCCAAGAATACTGGAGTGGGGAGCCATTCCGTTCTCCAGGGGATTTTTCTGACCCGGGGATTGAAACCAGGTCTCCTGCTTTGCGGGCAGAGTCTTTACCATCTGAGCCACCAGGGAAGCCCATAAACCTGTAAAGGGACTCCATGTTGACAATGAGTGGGATCATCTGAATTTACAATATTCTTGATCTTCAAGGAATTAATAATCTCCTACCTCATTTCTTTTCCCAACATACACCTTTATCACTTTTGCAGTGTCTTCATTGTGAAAGCACTTGCAATAAACAGTTTAAAAACTGTAATTTTCTTTGTAGGTGCAATTTAAATTGCAACTCAAGCACCAAAGAATTATAGTGTTATCCTGAGGACAAAAGGCATTTTAGATATCTTAAATAATATATATTAAGAGGAAGCCTTTTTTTAACCATAAAGTAATCTCATTCCTTTTAAAAATATTTTAAATCATTTTTGGCCACACCATGCAGCATGTGGGATCATAGGACCCCAACCAGGGAGAAAACCCACACCCTGCAGTAGAAGTTGAAGTTTAACCACTGGTTGGTTGGTTTAGTCTCTAAGTCGTGTCCGACTCTTGCGACCCCATGAACTGTAGCCTGCCAGGCTTCCCTGCCCATGGGATTCTCCAGGCAAGAATACTGGAATGGGTTGCCATTTCCTTCTCCAGGGCTTAACCACAGACCACCAGGGAATTCCCTCATTGTTTTGTTGTTTTTTTTTTTTTTAAACACAGTGATTTAATTCTGTTTTACACAAAAATCAAATGCAACACTATTTCAGTCACCATTCATTATATAATAAGAAACAAAAGAAAAGGTTTTGAAGGATATCCTAAACCTTCAGTTCCAAGGGACATAGGTAGGTGTGCTGATGATCACAGACTACTTCCCCTTCAGAAATTCCTAAATGATGATGCATTTTGATTTGAAGGGTACTATTGATATGGCCCACCATATGCTTCTAGTAAATCAGAATGAAAGTGAGATCATGCATGAGGTTTTTTGAATGAAATTCCCTTGAAAATAATGGACTATCCAACAGGCTTCTTCTCTTTGGGGGTCATTCTTGTAATATACACCAGATGTTGCCACCTCTGCTTTGGGAAAACACCAGTTGATTCTGTCCCCAAATCCTACCTATTGTTTTCTATGTTTACAAACTCCTACTTTAAAAATAAGGCCAGTCTTTTATTCCTTTATCCAAGATAACAAGTTCCTACTATTTACCAAGACTTTCTTTTTGTAAGCCTTCATTTATCCCTTTTAAAACTTAAATCAGATATTAATAAAATTTACTAAATGTTCAAAGGGATACAGAAGAACATGTAGATACCAACTAACACCACATGCTATAGAAAGATTACATGTTGGCTCTTTCAATTATATACTTTTGTAAATACTAGAATCAGCTTTGTTCAAATAACAACAGTAATAGTCCTGAATCACATCCATCACTGTCTTAGGTCTTAACACTCTTGTGCCTGGCCAGTATTTCACACTGAGTGTCTATGCTGTTGTTTATAAATATTCAGTTTACATATAGCCTTTTACGTACCAGGTACTGACTAAAGCAAGTTTACTAGTTTGAGGAGCTTATATTTTGGCAATATAAGAGAGGAAATGTGGAAATAGGGCATTGCAATAGAGAGTGTTTCAATGCATCTATGATGGTATCAATGCAATTGATAGAAATAACATACAATGCTATTTGGAATACAGAGGAGAAGCACTTAGCTTAGACAGGTGAGAAAAATCAGGAAATATACTCAGCACAGTTGTTTGCTGAATTTGAATATGAAACAGTCACCATCTTAGTGATCTGAGATCTAGTTAGGTTGATAGACATATAGAAATTAAATAGTAAAAAAATACCATCGACCTGGTTATATATGTATATGTATCCTTTTAATTACTCTAGCATATGAATAGTTTTTTTCTCTATATGTTTATCATTTTGTACTCAAAATTTCTATTAAGTTCAAGAGCTATTTTACAATTCCTGATGTTTGTAAACCATGTATGATGTGATAAAACTAATGGAGTTCCAAATTGATCATTCTTATTTTTGCCCTGTACGATAAGCCTCGGCTTATAGCCCAGACAGATAGCCTGGGCTAGAATTGCTGCTTTGCATTAATGCAGTTTGGATGGTGCCTGATGGATAATCACTAAATAGAACAATTGGTTACAGTTTGCTGGTTGAAGGCCATTTGAAAAGAAGGGCACAGATTAATGATGGGTACTCTATTAACCAAAAATCAGCCACAGAGGCAGAAGACTATGATTTCAGCCAGTCTACCACCTTTTGGGTAGTTGGAATTTCTCTTCACAAATTGTTTTAGCTGTTGCATTCAGGTTTCTACCACATGGTTTACTTATCCCATATTAAACTGTAAACTTCCCAAGGACAGAGGGCTGTTCTATATTTTGTAACCTTAAAGAAACTACTAAAAAAATTCCACACACAGTAAAATCATGAGATAGAAACATTTCATTGTCTAGAATGTGGTTATTTCCTATTAAATGGAATTTATTGCATATAACTTAAATTTTCTCTAGATATTTTTCTCTCAATCCACTTTTTTATTCCTTATATTTTATTTAAGTTTTTATTGAAGTTGATGTATAATATATAAGTTACAGGTATACAGTACAGTGATTCACATTTAAAGTCTTTATATCTACATTTTAAAATGTAAACTGCTTTATGGAATTATTTATAAAATATACTAAACATAGTGCTTTTTATAAAAAAAAAGTTTTGCTATATAACCTACCACTATGATCCTTGTCCAATAATGGAATTATTTATTTAGATTTAATAGTGATCCAATGTTTAATTTTTAAAACAGATTATTAGAATTTTGGTAAATAAAATGTAAAAGATATTAACGAGGTTTTAATTATATAAACTGTTTGGTTTCTTAATACAAGGCCTATAATTTTTCTTAAAGTGAAACTGAAACGAAATGCTCGTAAAAACATACTTTAGCCAGTAACAATCCATGTGTACGGTTTTCTTTTTAGTAATAATTGATGGGAGGATATACTCAATACTATGAGGCAGTTCAACCACCATTTCCCCAGTAGAAATATTCCTCTGCCCCTTTCCTCCAAATCCAAGAGGGATTAAAAAAAGCACAATAGTAGAGCTATCCATTCAGACTCACTCCTTACCAGGAGTAAATGCTAAGTCAGCTTCCTCACCATCTTTCCTCTCCTCTGGTTCATTTCTCATGATGGTAACTAAAAAGCACTGGTCACACACATCTATCTCAGCAGAAATAGAAAGGATATGTTGACAGATGTAAAAGCAGCTAGGAAAAATACAAGGTAATAACGAGGTGATAAATGTATGGGCTTCCCTGGTGCTCAGTGGTAAAGAATCCACCTGCAAATGTAGGACATGCATGTTCGATCCCTGGGTGGGGAAGATCCCCTGGAGAAGGAAATGGCAAATCACTCCAGTATCTTCACCTGGAGAATCCTATGGAGAGAGGGAGCCAAGGGTTACAGTCCATGGGGTCACAAAAGAGTTGGACACAACTTAGCAACTAAATAACAACAATAAATATATACAAGTAAATATATTTTATTTTTTGATTCCAACATTTAATATCATCAAAATATAACTCGTTTTATCTGGAGAATAGACATCTATAAAAAAACAGAATCCAATACTGTTTTCTGACCTGCATAATTTCAAAAAAGCAAACTCTTCTTTCTTACACCTGTCTGTCCTCTCTACCATCTGTAGCTCCTACATGACAAGAAGCATATCTTACATTTTTGTATCCTCAGGGTCTGGCTTATATCAGCATCTACAAATATTTGTTAAAACAAAAGAAGGGATATGGGATATTTATGTTATAAATTTTTTAGATGGTATATCTGAAGGTTGATACACAGTTCAAGCCCTGGACATATTATTAGATTGAGCCTCACAACAACAGTAGTAATAACTACCAGTTATTAAATGACTACTATAGTACCCACTTCATATACATTATCTCATTTAATCTTTATAACATGAAAGTAACAATTCAAATGAACTTCAAAGGCAGATTTCATGTACTAGTTAGAATGAATAGTGAAAGTGAAAGCAAAAGTCACTCAGTCGCACCCAACTCTTTGCAACCCCACAGACTATACAGTCCATGGAATTCTCCAGGCCAGAATACTGGAGTAGGTAGCCTTTCCCTTCTCCAAGGGATCTTCCTAACCCAGGGATCAAACCCAGGTCTCCCGCACTGCAGGCGGATTCTTTACCAGCTGAGCCACAAGGGAAGCCCACCAATTAGAATAGGATTGTTTATTATTTTTGGAAAAATCATAAATAATTCCTCTGAGAATCTTCACAACAATCCCATGAAATAAGGCACTATTTTTATCCCTTTTTACACCTGAGAAATCCAAAACTCAGACAGGAATGGTTTAACCAAAATCACACAGCTATTCAGTGGTTAAGCTTATTCCCTCTAACTACCTGACTCCAAAGTCCATATTCTTTTTAATATGTCAATTTATTTTCCCAATGCCTAAAAATGGGGACAATAATATCTACTACACAGGGCTACTGTAAAGTTTACTTTAAAAAAAAGTGAAAATACAATGGCTAGGTAGAGCAAACATTATATACATATTAGCTTTCTTACTTACTAACCAACTGATCCCCTTACTTTGAGGATCTATAATACCTAACACACACTCAAATATCTACCATATATATTTGTATATATGTATAGATATACATATATGCCTTATATAAGTACATATTCTTCTTACTTTCTATTCATTAGATCACAGACATACCTGTACACATAAATATGTATGTATGCATCAGTATATGTCTACATGAGTGTATAAATATGTATAAGTGTGTATCAGCTAAACTAATTCCCATTTATCTCACTAACCTCTCCTGTACTCTATACTTCAAGTACTCTACTTACATGTACCATTCATAACATCTCAATTCCTTGAGACGGAATTCCTATTTTTAATTATTGCCTTAGTTTAGGATATCTAATTGTTCCTGGTTATTGCTCATTATTTTAAATTTAAATATGAATTTGTTCATTTTTGATTATCTAAACAACTTTCAAAGCTTAATGGTTCAGGAATTTGCAAGATTCATGTTTTGGTTAATCTTTAAATTTCACTGAATTAAAGCATTTCATATGTAATTTAAGTAACTGAATAATGTGTTATTACCATTTCATGTTATAGGAAATAGTAATAGAAAATACTGATACATTTAAATATATACAATCTTAAAACAAATTTCAAAGTCTGAAAGGCAAACAGGTAAGGAATAAATATCAAAACATGACAAGATAAAGGTTAGAATCCCTATTATTCACAGAGATCTTCAAAATTAATTAAAAAAAACAGCAATTGGGAAATAAAACAATAATAGTTCACAATTGAAAAAATTAAGTAGATTATCAATACAGGAAAAGGGGTTAAGTAATCAATAAGGTATAAATAAAAATTCAATAAGGTCTTATTTTTGCCAATTGATAATTTCAAAAGAGAGTTAATACCTAAGATTGTTGAGAGAAGGGGAAAAAATGCATATATACTATAAAAATAGATACATTTTTTCTGGATGTTATTTTAATAACATATAGCAAAATTCAATTTTCAGTTTCTTAATTCAGAATAGTAGTCAGAGAAGGCATTGGCAACTCACTCCAGTAATCTTGCCTGGAAAATCCCATGGACGGAGGAGCCTGGTAGGCTGCAGTCCATGGGGTCGCTGAGGGTTGGACACGACTGAGCGACTTCACTTTCACCTTTCGCTTTCATACAATGGAGAAGGAAATGGCAACCCACTCCAGTGTTCTTGCCTGGAGAATCCCAGGAACGGGGGAGCCTGGTGGGCTGCCATCTATGGGGTCGCACAGAGTCGGACAGTGAAGTGACTTAGCAGTAGCAGTTAGCAGCATAACTTAAGTAGAAAAACCAAAACCCATAGACACAGTTACAACAAAGCTAGTTTGACAAGGCATCTCCATGAATGACAACGTACAACAGAAGGGAACGGAGCGTGGACACCGCCACGTCACAGACAGGTCCTGCTGGAGAGCCAGAAAGGGCCGCCTGGAGAATAGGCGACTGAAGATGAGACAGACTAGTGCCTACCCTGTCTTTTGATTCAGGAATTTAATCCACTTACACGTAATTACTGATAGGGAATGACTCTCTATTGCCATTTTGTTAGTTGTTTTCTGTCTGTCTCATAGTTACTTTCTTCCCCTCTTCCGTTCTTGACTTCCTTCATGTTTCGCTGTTTTTGTGGTGACACACTTTGATTCACTTCTCCATTTGTGCATCTCCTACAGGTATTTTCTTTGCGTTTAGCAGGGAGATTACATAAAACATTTTATAATTATAACAATTTATTTTAAACTAATAACTTTGAACACATACAAAACCCTACTTCTCTCACTTTATGTTACTGATGTTATAAATTCATCTTCTATATTTTGTATTCATCAACAAAGTTTTATAATTACTTTTTTGCTTTTACTTTTCAGTTTCTATACTTAAAAGTTATTTATATACCCATTACCATACTACAAGATTCTGTATCTATTTAACTATCTTTATGAGAGAGCTTTGTATCTTCACATACTTTTGTGTTGCAGTCTAGTGTTCTTTCAACCTGAAGGACGTTTTAACAATTCTTGCAAAGCAGGCCTTGTGGTGATGAACAATGTCCGTTTTTGTTATCTCCATTATTCCTGAAATAGTTTTACCAGATACAGTATTCTTGGTTGACAATTATTTTTTCTTTTAGCACTTTAAATACATCATCCTACTGCCTTCTGGCCTGTAAGGTTTTTGCTGAGAAATCTGTTGATGTTAAGGGAGCTCCTTTGTACGTGATAAGTGATTTTTCTCTTGCTTTCAAGATTCTCCCTTTCATTTTTGACAACAATTATAATGTGTCTCAGTGTTGGCCACTTTGATTTCATCTTAGTTGGAGTCTTTTAAATCTCTTGAACATATGTGTTTACTTTTTTCCTCAGATTTGGGGCGTTTTCAGCTACTATTTCTTGAATAAGCTTTCTGCCCCAGTCTCTCTCTTCCCCTTCTGACACTGCAATAATACAGATACTGATCTATTTGATGATGCCCCATAAGTCTCTTAGGCTTTCTTCATGTCTCCATATTCTTTTTTTCTTTTTCTTCTCTGACCTGATAATTTCAAATGACCTGTCTTTAAGTTCACTGATTCTTTCTTCTGCTTGATCAGGTCTGCTCTTGATTCCCTTCTAGTGAAATTTTCAGTTCAGTTATCATATTCTTCAGTTCCTGAATTCTATTTGGTTATCTTTTATAGTTTCTATCTCTTTGATGATATTCTCATTTTGTTCATGCATTGCTTCTCTGATTTCATTTGGTTGTTTATGTTCTTTTGTAGCACACTGAACTTCTTTAATATGTTTTAATTCTTTGTCACGTAATTCATAAATCTCCATTTCTTTAGAATCAATTTAAGGAGATATATTTTGTTCCTTTGATTTGAGTCACATAGGCCATGCTTCCCTGTTTATTCATGTGCTTCATTACCTTTTGTTGTGATTTATGCATTTGAAAAAACAGCCACCTCTCCCAGCATTTATGGGCTGGCTTGGTACGGAAAAGATAGTCAATAATCAGTCCAGCTAGAGATTCTGGGGCCCTCTCAAACTTTTTAGGGGATGTGTCTTCTTTGGTTTTGTATGCATCTTTTCCCAATTAGAGAGCTATGCCATTTTCTTTTTGAGAAGCTCGTCTCTTGCTCCCTCTGGTGTCTATCTGTAATACTACAGGTCCACTGGCACTGTAACAAGCCACTGAGCTCTCTCTTGTACTCTGAGGCGCCTAGGCACCAAGATATGCCAATTTGATCAATACTTAGAGTCAGTTGAGATATTCTGCCACCTTGCTGATGTCATTCTAAGCCATTAAGTCTTGAAGTCATTTGTTATGCAAATCTAGGAACTGGAATAACAACTCAAAATGACTGAAAGACAATAACATAAGGACTGGTGGCACTGATCAAGAATGTGAACATTACAATAAGACAGTCAACCAGACTGTGTGCTTCCTGGCACAAGAGGATAACACTATATATGAAGGAGAAAAAACAGAACAGAAGAGAGAGAGAAAGAAAGGAAGAAAGAAGGATGGGAGGGAGGCAGGGAAAAGAAGTAGGAAGAAAGGAAAGGAAGGAAGGAACAAAAGGGAAAAGAAGGGAAGGAAAGGAGGAGATCTATTAATTTACAGGAAATACAGAAGATAGAGGTTCAGGTTAAATGATACCCTGGGCATGTAATCGGCAAAGTTCAGACTCTATAGAAAATCTACAGGACAAGAAGATTTCAGATTTCAGTTTCTTCAACAAATTGAAAGGGAAAAAATAAAGGAGATAGGGAGCAAAAATATAGATTAAAAGAACTTCAGTTCAGTTCAATTCAGTTACTCTGCATGTCTGACTCTTTGTGACCCCATGAATCGCAGTATGCCAGGCCTCCCTATCCATCACCAACTCCCGGAGTTCACTCAAACTCAGGTCCATCAAGTCAGTGACGCCATCCAGCCATCTCATCCTCTGTCGTCCCCGTCTCCTCCTGCACCCAATCCCTCCCAGCATCGGAGTCTTTTCCAATGAGTCCACTCTTCGCATGAGGTGGCCAAAGTACTGGAGTTTCAGCTTCAGCATCATTCCTTCCAAAGAACACCCAGGGCTGGTCTTCTTCAGAATGGACTGGTTAGATTTCCTTGCAGTCCAAGGGTCTCTCAAGAGTCTCAGGCATTTAAAAAAGAAGCTCATACCTAAGTTATATTTCTATTCACTCATACACTATTCCTCTTGCACACAGACACTTCTTAACAATAACTACAAGGACTTTATACAATGATACACAAAATAAAATATTTCATCCAGCAACAATTTAAGTGTGTGTATGTGTATTCACTGCAGTTTTCTTTGCAATGCCAAATATAAAAGGAAGAAAAGAATTTAGGTCTATTATTAGGAATCCAACAAAAGAATGATAAATCCAAACAATAATGTTAACAAGTTCTTAAAAATAACAATGTTCATATAGTGTTCATGCTATGAATAAAACCTAAAACCTATATTGTTCAGTGAAAATACTGAAGGTTATCTAATGATACACAAAATCAGCAATTTATTTGCCAATTAATTTAATAAATAATAAAATAAATTAAATAATTTATTTAAAGTCATAAGTACCTAAGTATTCCAACTGTCTGGAAGAATAATTACCAAAATACTGGCAGAATTAGTAGCTTTAAATGATGAGAACATGAACTATACTGAGTGATGAGAATGATTTACTTTTACTTTATTATTTATCCTATTTGTTATTGTTCAAAATTCAACATGAATATATGTATTATATTTTTAAACTGTTTCTGTTTTATTTTTGTTTCTAAAAGAAACCATGGAATATGAGAAACCTTCCATTCACTCCACCATGTACAATTTAATACTTACAAAATAATGTTATTGGCTCCTCCGAAAACACAGGCAGGGGGAAAGGAAGCAGAATAGGACATGGAGATATGGAAGTCTCTGCTACTCTATCTTATTTGAAATATTTTGGAAGCCAGATTACATTCTATGTATTAGTAATATCATTTTCAGAAGGAAAGTACTCATATACTGAAAATGAGCAACACTCAGAACATAGGGACAGAAAGTATTATACAAGGATACAACATGAGCTCATTTTGATATAATCCACTGAGAAATCCCACATACCTAGGGTAGACAGGGTATGGAAATGAGCAAGACCAAGGACTTTTGGCTCCTTCCTTAATAGTAAATGATCACAAAGTCATTCTAACTAGTGCTGGATTACACACTGCAGGCATATATTTATGGCACCAGAAAACTGTACACAGTAAAATAAAATTTTAAAAGAATTTGATATGGAATATTATTTGGGGTATAAACAAACAATACTAATTTACATTCATTCATTCAACCAATATTTATTGGGCACCCTCTGTAGCCCAGGCTCAGTGCTAAGTGCAAGAAGAGAGTTTGCAACAAAACAGAAACATTTCCTGCTCTCCCAGAACTAGCATTTTCATACAGCAACATATCCTCAGCTAAAAAAGTCTCTTCCCATCGCCATAGACTAATAGTGATTAAGAATGTTGACTCTGGAGCCAACCTATGTAGGTTAATCCCTCTTCACCCCATTTACCAGCTATACAACTGTTGGCAAGTTATTTAACATTCTTTGCCTCAACTTCCTCACCTAGGGACAATACTAATATCTCCTCTTAGAGTTTTCAAAATAAATTAATAAATAAGTAAAATGCTTAAGGAAAGCTAGCACACATATTAAGCACTCCAGGGGGAAAAAGTCATACACAAAGAATTTCAATAAATTCTTCACAGAGGCATCAGTCTGGACTACAAGGTACACAAAAGCACTTAATTCTCCTTTACCAAAAATATACTTATTTTCTTTAGTTTCAAAAAATTTTGAACAGTCTAGAAATCTTGGGTTGAAAAAACAGGATTGTATTTGATATCTGAGTCTATCTGGCAGAAACACGGTCAAAATAGAATCCCAGATAGAAAAGTTCCCTTTAAGAACCATCTGACATCACGTCTTTGTCTACTTGTTTGCTATTTTTGTCCCTATTTGAAAAAAAAAAACTAAGTTCCAAGGGACAAACACACCACCAGTGTACAGGACAATGCCCGAAATAGATGTTTTTTAAATGAATGAACAAAAAGAGTTCTTATTTCACAAAAATGTCGACCACGTAAGAATTTGAACTAAATGTTTTTGGTAGGTCTGCAAAGCCAATATCTTCAAGTGAAAACTATAGAACTTAACATATCATATATTAAAATAATTATTAGTCAAAAACAGGACTGTTCTCCACAGTTGTAGTATATTTAGACTCAAATAGTAAGGAGCAAGAGTGATGTGAGTAGATGCTCTTTCCTATAATACCAGAGTCTTCTCAGCATTTGTGCTCCATAAAAGTAAAGCGTTTCTACATTCTTTACATTTTAATTTCCTGTTGTACATTTTAATTTCTGCTGTAAACAAACTAGATCGTTTTCTCTTCTTTTAGAAAAAGAAAATGTTCAAGCTCTCGTCATTTTGGTTGTAATATTCATTTACATCTATTATTTCAAAGCTCATGCATTAAAAGAAATCTGATTTACCACAGGAAGCAAGTTTTAGTGTTTGAACCAAATCACTAAAAAGACTCACAATTTTTTTCAAAACTTTTTACTTTTCCAAGCCCCAAGATCCTCATTACCAAACCCGCGTAACTGTGCCTACTGTTTAATTCCAAAGAAATAACACAGAGAATCTTTCAATTATGCTCTTTTCTTTTGAAACAAGTTATTTACATTTTTATGGAAATTATTTGCTGTGATTCAAGATTAACAACATAATGGAAGTAGTCACAGCTGTTTTTTTTTCTCTCTTATGTTATCTATAGGTGGAAAAATGAGAAGCTTTGATTATGTAAATTAAAACAGAATCATTATCTTCTTTCTGATCTATGTACTGATCATAGAGGGTTTTTAAGCAATGTTAGTTTCGCACATTAGGAATCACAGTCAGTTAACTGCTGCTGCTAACCAATGGGCTGTATTTGCAGACTCTATCAGTTTGACCCAGCTTCCAGAGCTTAATGGTCCTCCAGGCTAAAAGAGAAAGCTGATCCATCAGGCTTGCATTAGCATAGAATAACACTCGAAGCTTATTGATGTGTGTTCAGCATAACTACCATCCCCAGAACCCAGCTCAGTCCATTATTTTCATTTTATCTCAAGTCATTTGTATGGTTGTCTGCCCCGGTTAAGGCTCCAGCAAGACTGGTACTGAAATGAATTTGTGAGAAAGAAGACAAATGCCCCCTGAACTTTCAGCATTTTGCTATCAAGGCTTGCTTACATAAAATATACTAGGACTCTTAGGTCCACTTAATGAGCAGATCAAGAATGCCCTATTGCAAGGGCGGGGGGAAATCACTTAGGACCCTATTAGCCAACAAAGAGTGTGATGATTAAATGATTTTTTTTAACTATAATTTTAAAGCACTCCTTTGATTTCTGCTGAAAGCTGTTTATAAAAAAATAAATAAATTTTATAACAGCTATGTCTTTGCTGTTTAAATACTTTCTCTTATAAAATACTGAACACACACAAAAATAAATGTTCCTAATAATAATACATTTCATCACTAGGGAAGTATTACATTTAACCATAACAAGAAAAACAACAATCTATAACAACTAGGCATTTAATGTGTAATAAAAAACCCATAAGAAGAAGAAATTTAATGTGTGCATAAACCCTGTAATGGGTTTGTATATAATCAGACATTTGAGGTATACATAAAATCACTTTAATTGTAAATCTTTAAAATGAAAATAAAGTAATTCTGTAGCTGTTTTGAATATATAATAATCACTGAAATTATAAAGCTGGTCTTCAAAACTATTTTTTATAAATTTACATAGTACTTACAGGTATAATTCTGAGAAAATAGGAAAAGAGTATATTCTTAATTTTTCTTTTAATTTAGAAGTAATCTAAGGACTACAAAGGTGAAGTGTCTAGCTCAGATCCCACAGTTAGTGTTATTAAAATTCCAAAAGTTGATGAATTTTCAATTCACTTAACTGTCACTTAAAATTCAGCGATATTTTTGCCTCATTATTTGTCTTGCTGTTGTACTTGGGAAGTTAAAACCTAATCTGAGTCTTGTATCCCATCTAGCTGCCTCTTCATGTCCATCGCTACAGCCTTTGGAAACGTTGTACTACTACTATTAGGGTGAAAAGGAAGAAAATATTTTAAACAATTTAATCTATTAAATATTGTTAGAGACATCTTCATATGTAATCTCCCTTTATCAATTTCTCTCATCTCCTTTAGTGAGAGATTAGGAAGAGAACAGGAAGCTAAAGTTTGTAAACTGTTGAAGCATTATACAAAAGTTGGTTCTTGGGTTAAAAAAAAATTCTGATACGTGCAAAATGATCATCTAAAGTGAAACTGAAAGTCATTCAGTCAAGTCCAACTTTCTGTGACCCCATGGACTGTAGCCCACCAGATTCCTCTGTCTGTGGAATTCTCCAGGCAAGAATACTAGAGTGGGTTGCCATTTCCTTCTCCAGGGGATCTTCCTAACCCAAGGATCAAACTCGGGTCTCCTGCACTGCAGGCAGATTCTTTACCATTTGAGCCACCAGGGAAGATCAATGATCAAAAATTTCTTTCTAAATGCTATTTTAAAATGAGAAACAGTTAAGACTAAACATACAAGCCACTGAAAGTAACCTTTTAGTCTTAAATGGATTGGTAAAGAATGAAGCTAATACTTATTGAGTATTTACTTTGTGTCAAACATTATTTTTCTTACATTTTCTCATTTAATCCTCTGAAATGCACCACAAGGGAGTAATCAGTGTGATTACTCCCAATTTACAGTGTCAGGAGGTGACTCTGGCACTGGCTAAAGGTCACAAAGCTACTAGGTCCTCATTCTAGTCTCTAAAGTCACATAAATCTGACTCCAAACTGGGCACACTCATTATACTCCTTGTGCGTGCTGCTCTATGCTTTCAAGAAAATCTTGAGGTTTGCAGTTAGTTTCCAAAGAGACTCTGTTATCTTATCCTTCCATAACTCATGGAGGAACTAGCTATTCAAATTTGTAAAATCTATTTTACAGATTTTCTATTTTACAGGAGTTTCTGTCTAGAGAATAAAATTTTTCAAGAGGTAAACGATTACTGAGGCCATGTGATCCATCTTTGGTTTCTCTCTTTATTTATCTCTTTTCAAATACTCTTACACACCAGGCACTTTTAAGACATATGACCTAAGGCAAGTTGATACTCGCAGAAGAAGCTCTTGGCCTTCTTTGGTTTTCATCTATTGGTTTTTCAGAAAGTGATAAATTTACAAAAGGAAAGTCATCTCCATTTTTAAGTATATAAAAATACAGCCAATCATATGGCTTTTGTTTGTGTGTAGAAAATGACTCTGTGCTGTGCTTAGTTGCTCAGTTGTGCCTGACTTTTTGCGATCCCACGGACTGTAGCCTGCCAGGCCCCTCTCTCCATGGAATTCTCTAGGCAAAAATACTGGAATGGTTGCCATTCCCTTCTCCAGGGGATCTTCCTGACCCAGGGATTGAACTCAGGTCTCCCACATAGCAGAAAGATTCTTTGCCATCTGAGCCATTGGAAAAACCCCAGAAAATGACTCTTGAAGGATACAAAAGACCACTAGTAATTGTGGTTGCCTCTAGGGAGAGGAACTGGGTTGATAAAGGCCAGGGATGGGAAGGAGACCTTTCACAGTACATACTCTTTTGTACATTTTGAACTTTGAATCATACGAGTATACTACCTACTCAAAATATACATACATACAAACATAAATACATAATCACATTCAACTGTCTTTATCATGAATGTTGATCAGTATCACTGTAGCTGCAACCTAAAGCAATAATTCTTATGAATTCTGTATTTCACTTAAGTATTTTAAATAGAATTTATTCTAACAATATACCATAGAAACTTGCTTGAAGAGTTACAGATAGTATCCCAGACGCTAGTTTTGTATAAAACATACTTGGGCTGTAGAAAGAGGAGTATCAAAATAGAAAAATAGGATAACTGATTACTGATCTCTCAGAGAAGAAGGGAAAGAAAAATATTTAGTTTGAGGATTTCAGCTCCAATTGTAGTTAAGATCATAAAGACAAGGAAGGTAGGCTGCCTCGCCAAACTATTTTTTCTTATGAGGCCCTTTTCCCCAGAACATATTTACCACTTTAAAAGGCGGGGAGGGGAGTTATTGGTGGTAATTTCTTCCACTTTCCTCTAGTTGGTTTCCTCTAAAAGAAATGACATGTGGAAAAGGTAAAGTTTGTTATAGTTAAGTCTTTTCATTCTAAGGTCTTTTGCTTCTTCTTTCATAAGAAAGAAGAAGCAAATTTTAATAAATTTGAGAATTAGAGGGTAAGAGGGCTTGATGGTCTCTCAAAAAAAGATCTAAATATTCTCCTATAGTAAATAAATAAACATCAACTCATAATCTACTTTTTATAATTTACATAGATTCTGTTATTTCTCTTAGTAAAGGACTAGACGGTTTCCCAACCCTATAGTTAGGGTGCTTCTTATTACACCTAACCTAAAACTCTTCTATTGCCATTTAAGTTCTCCAATGGTAGTAAAAATAGTGAACATTTACTTTCACAAACACACAGTCACATATCCTTTTATTCAAGTTATATTTATCAAGTGCCTAATATGTATTATTAATAGCAATATACTAGAATTGATCTTTCACTGAACAACTATTTGAATAATACAAGGTACAATTTAGGTTAAAAAGATAGGCAGAATATAGCATGTCCTCTATTCTCAAGGAGTTTACTAGAAGGACAGAAGTAACCTCAGATACACAGATGACACCACCCTCATGGCAGAAAGCGAAGAACTAAAGAGCCTCTTGATGAAAGTCAGAGAGGAGAGTGAAAAAGTTGGCTTAAAACTCAACATTCAAAAAATGAAGATCATGGCATTCAGTCCCATCACTTCATGCAAATAGATGGGGAAACAATGGAAACAGTGAGAAACTTTATTTTCTTGGGCTCCAAAATCACTGCAGATGGTGACTGCAGCCATGAAATTAAAAGACGCTTGCTCCTTGGAAGAAAAGCTATGACCAACCTAGACAGCATATTAAAATGCAGACACATTACTTTGCCAACAAAGGTCCATCTAGTCAAAGCTGTGGTTTTTCCAGTAGTCATGTATGGATGTGAGAGCTGGACTGAAAACAAAGCTGAGCACTGAAGAACTGATGCTTTTGAACTGTGGTGTTGGAGAAGACTCTTGAGGGTCCCTTGGACAGCAAGGAGATTCAACCTGTCCATCCTAAAGGAGATTAGTCCTGAATATTCATTGGAAAGACTGATGCTAAAGCTAAAGTTCCAATCCTTTGGCCACCTGATGCGAAGAACTGACTCATTGGAAAAGACCCTGATGCTGGGAAAGATTGAAGACAGGAGGAGAAGCGGAAAACAGAGGATCAGATGGTTGGATGGCATCACCAACTCGATGGACACAAGTTTGAGCCATCTCTGGGAGCTGGTGATGGAGAAGCCTGGTGTGCTGCAATCCATGGGGTCGTGAAGAGTTGGACATTACTGAGTGACTAAACTGAATTGCTGATAGAAGCCATGATTTCAACATTTTGTAAATCTCACCCTATGCTCAATATTTGTGGTTGATAAATATTAGTCAAATTAAACAGAGTTCTTACTTTGACTTTCTTTTCCAAACTTAGGATTCCTGATAACTTTAACCTTTAATTAAAGACTCAGGTCTTTAACAAGGAGCATTCCAGCTATAACATTCTGAAATTATTTTTAAAAATTATTAAAATGTAAGTAGAAAATGAATCCTGAAACAACAATAGATTTCATGTATTAAGCACTTTCTAAATGTCAAGCGTTGTTCTAAGAACTTTAAATGTTTAACTCACTTGATTCTTATAGTAAACCTGGAAGCTGGATTTCTTTTTTATCATCTTAAGGAAACTGTGGCATAAAGTAGTTAAAAACTTGGTCAAAGTTACACAGTTAGTTAAGTGATGATGCTCAAGCCCAGGCTGTCAGGCTCCAGACAGGTTTCTTAACAGTCATTCTCAAGGTACTTAAGTTTGGACT
Source organism: Aepyceros melampus (assembly GCA_006408695.1). Lineage (NCBI taxonomy): Eukaryota > Metazoa > Chordata > Mammalia > Artiodactyla > Bovidae > Aepyceros > Aepyceros melampus. The sequence continues at coordinate 573,897 of SJXQ01005518.1, read as the reverse complement.
TCCCTGGGTGCCCAATGGTTAAGACTTTGTCTTTCAATGCAGAGGGTATCGGTTCAATCCCTGGCTGGGGTACTAGAATCCCACATGCTGCACAGTGTGGTCAAAAAAAGAAAAAGAAGAGGGAAAAAAATACACTTTGAGTTTACTACAAGAATGTTTCAACGGGTTCGTTTCACTGGACCACATCCCATTAAATTCTTTCAGTTGCAATGGATGATAATTGGGTTGGAAACCCTCTCAGTATCTTGTAAACCACTGCCATATCCTATTTTCCTAAAGTCCTCTATGAGTACACAATTTCTTCTCCTTTTCCTGCACTGCCTAGACCTGAAAATACAGTTTAAATGGTGACTAGATGGAAAATGAAGCAAGATAATATAGAAAGCATTTATTGGAATTACAATTGACTTTTCATCCTATCTATCTTCAAAGTTACCTTCTCCTAAACAACGTATCTCCAGGTTTGGTTTTAGTATCACTGGCCTTGTTTTCACTTTGCCAATGGTTTCCTCCCCATGAACAATAACACCAAATGGGATAAACTGTTTTATTAACTCAACACCTGCATACCCGTGTGCCTTTTCAAATTTTTCTGCGATCAAGAAAGTGAAAATATACTTTCAGACACTTGAGTTAGCATCCCATGATGCCAGTAAGAAGCAGGGCTAATATGATAATGCCCTTTTGCCTCATACATGTTCTCTATGAATGGATAAACTAAGATTTCAAAGGGGTCACTTCACAACAAAATCAAGAGCCGAAAGTTCAGGATATAAACTAATAGCGCTGTTGCTAAGAAATAAGCTAGATTCTGCTGTATGAACAATATCCTCTCTGGGTTTAAATGTTTACTGAGGTTGCACCAATTCTTTCATGTCAAGAAATACTTTTGATTCACTGAGATAATACAATTCAAAGAATATAGTAGTGACCTAACAGGAAAGCCTCTCCAAAAATGCTTGACTTGTACACAGTTTCATTGTTATATTTTATTTGGGGTCCTGATGGTTTTGAAGAGATGAGTAAAATAAGAGAAAATAGATCAGGAATAGAAAAGTCTACTGGCTATTAAAGATAACTTGCTTTATGTTCAAAATTTAACGCACAGTCCCTAAGCAAAGATAGCACTCAGGTGCTACCCCCTTGGAGACATAACAACACAACAAGCACAACAAGGAGTCCCTGGAAGCACGGAAGAGTGAGGAAGACTCATGAATGGAGCTTTCTGGGAGTATATTTGGAAGGGATGACTCTGACAAATTTTTTAAAATTTCCACCACTGCTATAGACTGAGGTTCTTTTATTGACTGGGCCAGAAACATGATTGGCCCATTTTACATCAAGGGTTCAATTTACTTATTTAATTCACCCCAAATTCACTGAATAATGTATTGCTACTTTGTTGTTTGTATTTTTTTTCCAAGCTACATTTACTACAAGTCCACAATGTTGAACCTAAGATTTCTATTTGAAAATCCCTGATAATTTAGCTTCACTTAAATAAAAAGAGGGCAATTAAATTTCTCAGACAAATTTTGCTCTAAACAGGAAAAGATGAAGTAATTCAGTCACTTTCCCACTTATATTTTATGGTCTGAGTTTAAAATACACCTATTTTATTTAAGAACTGAAGAGCAATCCTCTCCAACTTTTTAAGAGTTGTCAAAAGCAGATGTTACCATCTCCTTATCCTTGGTAAAATAATTTCTCTAAAATATACAGTCAGTCAGATATTATCCTTCTTTCCCTCCATGCTATTCTGTTTTACTTCCATTAAGACAACACTGCCTCCAGCCTTATGTCCATTTCCAAAGACTTCCTTATTTCTAAAAAGCTACTTCTTTTAAACTCTGAAAAACTAAAAAGCAGCACTGAAAATCACCTTTTATAGGCACTCTATCAGTCATCTTACTAGACTGACTATTTCACCCATGGCGGAAAGAAAAAAAACGGGAATTATATTTTAAACCTAGGTTCTAGAGATGATGTGTCAGCAATTCATTAAAATATGCATTAAAAGTGAATTCTATACTCTAACAGTAACATCTGCCCCCTAAATTGGACAACAGAATTATCTTTTAATAAAAACGTGTCCTCTATAAACTACATGATACAAATTTCCTTAAACCAAAATGAATCCATTCTCTATACTAAAGATGACAAAAATTATCCCACTAGCTGAATTTCATTGCCAAGCTGTCAACCTGAATTTCTTCTGTTTAAAAATAGCTGTTCATTACATTCAGTAATGGGCTGTCAAAGCACTACCTCACTGAACCTGTATCATACACAGAAGCAATTGGGCAATGTGCATTAGTATGTTTAGATTGCTTGCATTCTTTACAAGACCCCTAGGCTAATTTTAAATGAGATGGTTCACTTGAACTAAATCAAAATCTATTTTATTTTACCTTAAAGCTAATACATATTTTCCATTTATGACTCACTAGTGCAAGCATTAATAGCAGGTAAGACAAAAAACTCATTGAATATATACATGAGCATAAATAAGCCTGCACATGTGTGTTGGGTTTGTATGTGGTTTTACTCCCTATAGTCATATCTATTTTTAATACTAGATTATTGAATTACAACACAGGGCACACCAAATTAGATAATATTGCCAATATGTGAGCAAGCATTGTCGTCTCCATGAATACATGATAGGTTGTTAACTGGAAGCATCATTCCTGCAGCATATAGTCTTTGACATTTTAGCATAGCAAATCAATTAAACATCTTTTTAACTAGCTAATGTATAATAATTCACCATATAATTTAGTACAGGATATTGTGAACACCTATAAAAAAGCCCATAAACCCCACAGCTGAACCATTCTTCCACAGCATGATATCACAACCCCAAAAGCATGCAATAATAGCTTCAGGATATCAAAGAGATGGTAACTAAACTGATCACAGATGACTTGTAAATACATCTAATGAATGCAAGGACCAGTTAATGGTTTGTTTTTTTCACAAATCTATTTTCATTGGTAAACAGAAGCTACTAGATGAGTCTCATGAGAAGAGAGAATACTCATGACATTAAAAATAAAGTTTACTTAAAAAAAATCATCTCTGGATTCCTATGTGGAAAATAAAAGGCATAATGACTTGCAAACTCATAGACTCCACTGTTGGTGAAGGTAAAATAAACTTCAGTGTTTCAGCAAGATTAAACTTTGTAAGGCAAGTCTGCAGGGAAAAGATTGCAGGTCAGTAACAGTAGCAATTTTTTTTAAAGTGTGTTAAAATAAAGGGGGTGGGGTGGGCATATACAATACATACACTACATTTCAGCATTGCTGCTATGAATTACCTATGTGTCAGGTGTACATGTGGCAAACCACTGAATGAAAACAAAAAGAAAACACCCAAAACACCTTACTTTTTTAAAGTATTTACTTAAGAACAAATATTCTAAGATCTGAGATAATTAGCACTAAGCCTAGTTAAAAGCTTAATAAACATGATTTAACAATACTCTTTAAACTCCAAGGTACGTTGGAAAAAACTGGGAAGAAAATTTATTCTGTATTAAACTAACTCGGGTCCTCATACACATCTATATCTTATTCCTAAGACTCTCCAAATAGTTCCTTTAAAAATATGGAAAAGAGATTCCAGCTAAAAATCTACTTTTGATGCAACTGCCTTGATCCAATTAAAAATGCTCAAATTAGCTTTTTTAATCACCAACCAAATATGAATGGGATACAGTGAACAAATTTATAATTAAGAATCAGCTTTGTATTTTGTTAACTGACTAAATATGTGTTATTATAACCATAAATTATATTCTATCTACACTGCTTTGTTTAAAAGAAAAACTAAAATATTTATATTTTTTTCAAAATTAAAAATTTTCTGGCTGTTTGGCCATGACATTCAGTCAAAATAGAAAGCTTTTCCCAAAAATTTTGTTATGAAAAATTTCAAATATGTAGCAAATGTGAAAGAATTTTACAGGCAAGATCACATACCCACCATCTAGATGCTATCATTATATTTTGTGTAATGTTTTAATATATATGTATCCATCTGAAACAGAAAATTTTAATAAAAGGTAAACGTATTTCATTGGAATAAATTAAATGAAGAACAGCAAAAAGAGTATAATGCTTTACTGAATAATGAACCTATAAGGATAATAGTTACTGCTTTTGATTTCAGCTACAATTTCACAAATGACCATTTGCATTTTTAAAATCTATGACTTTCTTTTGTCTTAGTAGAGACTGCTGAATCTAAATTAATTTGATGTTAGATTTTGACATTATCATATCTTAATATGAAAAGCAAGATACAACAGTAATAGTAGAACATATTCTATCCACTTGGAAAGAATAAGGATCTCCAAGAAACAAAAATCTTTTGTTTTTGAGTTACAAAATGAGAATTAGGGTAATGATTTTTCTAATCATTAGTTTCATTCATCAGAAACTGAAACTATTCTAATTCAACACTATATATAATATAATAACACATATGTTATGAAAAACAACTATTCTATTTCAAATCTCTATTTCAACAAAAGAATACCAGTCATGGTACTCTCTCTAGGAACTAAATGTGCTTCTTTGGCTACAACATAAATATTTTTTCATGAACACATATAAGACTTCAGAAGATGCAAGGAATTTACATTCTTTCTGTTTTTCACTTATATTATTTAAATGGGCAATAAGTTTTAAAACTTGAGTCACTAGCAAGAAACCAGCTTAATCTCTAACTTTCATTTTCTCAGATGAACACTTGCAAAGAATGTTCAGTACTGCTTCCTCAAATCCTTTGATTGGGCACTTCCTGCAAAACTTCAACAGGTCAGAGAGCACAGGGATTGAAATACAATAGGTAACGAACATTTTTAATGCTCAAATTATCATTTATAAATTAAATGTGAGAAAATTCCTCAAATCAAAGCCCAATATTTAAAGTAATTTTTTTATTATTACTATAGCTGGACCTTTGTGATTTTGTTTTATTGAAATATTCTACAACCCCAAATTATTCTGGGCTCCACACAAAAAAAAGTGAATTGTACTTTTTATTCTCCCTTTTCCAAATGATAAAAAAGTATATGCTAATTAAAAGTGAATAAACATTTCACTATTTATCCTCTACAGTTGAAAATAGCTTTCATTTGAACATATGTTTTTGAAACTATACATGAGTATGCATGGGTAAAAATGTACCTAAAAATATGTTAGTGTATACAAGATATTGTTAGTCACTATAAACTACAACTAAGCAAGTTTGGAATGCTTCATACCGCCTTTTAACATTTTTATTTGTTGATGAACCAACAGTGTTTGGCATAATTAACGCTAAGATCTCCAAAACTCAATGACTGAAAATAATTGCTTCTCTTTTCTTTCCTGAGTACTCTGAAGCCCAACCTAAAGATTTAGAGCTGACTGGACAAATATAAAGGATGTCAAAAACAGTGACCGCTGACATGCCATTCAAGGCACATGGAAGAGAGTTCAGGCTTGAATGCCTCCAAACTGTTCATTGGTAAGATCAGCTATCAGTGAGATGCAGCGTAAGTCAGCATTATTCACTGAGCCTGCTATGACCTTAAAATCATTGCTCCTAGGGCATGTTCATCCACCAATTAGTTTATATGCTCACTGGAAATCCACTGCTCAGTAAATGCACTAGTCTCTCATTCCACAGTGTTGATGAAGTGTGTGTGATGGCTTTCTCTTCACAACTTGACCCCAAAAGCTGACCCATCTCAAGCTGAAGCATTCAAGTCACTTGAGCACCTCTGAGTTATCAAGGATTTTGATACTTTGCTTAAAAACTATCAGATTTGACAAACACAAATGTTACGGTGACTATGAGATGACATATGAAAAACAAAGTGAAAATCAGAACTTTTTCCAGTTTTATTCACAAAAGTGTTACATCAGATATTTGTAAAATTGTTGAAAGAAACAATTTCCTAGCTGTTTTGAAACCATTATAATCAGCACAAATCTGACAATCCTCTTCACTAAAATTTTGAAAATTCTCCCTTTGAGGCAGGGTCAAGCCCTATGAATACAAGGAGGCCTATTTTGAAAATTATTTTAAGACAATATGATAAAAATTTGGATCTAGAAATGAGAAAAGATGTGCCAAGTTTTCTAAATATTGAGATATAAAAACTGAAGGTAGAGTGGAAATTCAGCATTGGAGAAGAGAACCAGTGGTGAGTCATAAGTGAAACTGTCCTGAACATAACTGGAAACAGTTAAACAAAAGATCAGGGGTGGAAGGTATATCAGCGCAGAGATTATTAGTTTAAATATCGATAATATGCCTGGGTTTATTTTCTAACAACCTGAGGTTAGAGCTCAGGGATACAACTGTCCTGATTCTTTCCCTTCAGGTTCCCAAAGGAGGAGAAAAATTTCCTCTACTCTTTACACAAAGAAAGAAGGAAACTAAGGGGTCACATTGAACTCATTTCCAATATGCTTTTGGAAAATGATCCAATTGACGCGTTTGGCTCTTCTTTTAAAAAAAACAACATTATTAAAGTATAATTTACATGCTATAAAAATTCACCCGTTTAAAGTGTACAACTCAATGGCTTTGCATATATTAATAGAGTTGTGCAACCATCACCACGAGCAATTTTAGAACAGCTTCATCCCCCCAAAAGAAACTCCATATCATTTGGCACTCACTTCCTAGTCCTCTGCCAGAGGCAACTATTAATCTACTTTCTGTTTCGATGGATTTGTCTGCTCTGGATAGTCCATATAAATGGTATCATAAAATATATGGGTTATTGTGATTAGTTTCTTATACTCAGCATAATGTTTTTGAGGTTTGTTGCACTGAGCATGTATCAGTAAGTTACTTCTTTTTCATAGCTGAAAAATACACCACATCTTGTTTATCCATTTATGGCTGGGTTTTATGTCAATATAAAACAGTGCCTGAGAACAACAGTTTATAACACATGCTTATAGATCAACATTAGTGAAAAATCTCTTTATAGATGTGAATTACAAGTCACATTAGTTATATGTGCATTCTCAGATGGAGCACTTGATTGCCTTACAGAATTAATAACACTGATTTCTAAGATATAAAGTTGCTAAACTCTAGTAACATCAAGCAGAGAAGGCAATGGCACCCCACTCCAGTACTCTTGCCTGGAAAATCCCATGGATGGAGGAGCCTGATAGGCTGCAGTCCACGGGGTCGCTAAGAGTCGGACACGGCTGAGCGACTTCATTTTCACTTTTCACTTTCATGCACTGGAGAAGGAAATGGCAACCCACTCCAGTGTTCTTGCCTGGAGAATCCCAGGGATGGGGGAGCCTGGTTGGCTTCCACCTATGGGATTGTACAGAGTCGGACACGACTGAAGCAACTTAGCAGCAGCAGCAGCAGTAATATCAAGAGTTCATAGTTCTGAAAAGTTAGTGAAAATATTGACACAGCAATACTTAACTATATATCCTACTCCTGAGAATATAGTTCAAAGAAACTCTCACATGGCATAATTTACTGGAGTGGAGAATTAAAGGCAATCTAGGGGAGTGGACAGGCAAAGTGTGGTGGATGTTTATGAAATACTGTGCATTCACCAGATGCAACAAACTGGATACACATGCAGCAATATGGATAAATCTTACAATATTAAAAATAATGTTGAATGAAAAAAATCAAGAAACAGAATATAATCTTCATATAATACCCATTACAGAAATTCAAAATACATATCTCAAAACAACAGTATGCATTTTATAAGAATACACTAAAACAAACAAATACAAACAAAAAGACAAAGTGACGACGCAGGGACCAATGATAGTGTGTGTGCCAGAAACTGAAATGTATGTCACTCATTACTTGAAGTCACAGTAGATATTTCTTTATTTTTCAAAATTATTTGCTGCCCCTACCTGCAGAATGATTCTGCTTTTCCTCCCTATTGGCAACAAACTTTGTCATGTAAATTTCCCTGGTGAAACCCAGTATGTACATATTTCACTTTGTCTCCTACAGTTGGTTTCAGATTTGCTTCATCATCCTGGGTCCTAGATTGAAGACAACATGGACAAAGCCATGATAAACTCAAGATAAACATGTAACATGAAAGAAATGTTGGTGTTGTAAGCCACTGAAGTTAAGAGGGTGGGTTGTCTGTTATTGAATGTGACCTATCCTATTATGACTGATATATTTACATATATCTACATGACAATTAAATCACTTCCAAGTTTATTTATCCAAAACTACTGCATGGCACTGATATAATGAATATGGGTGGAGAAGTAGAAATACAGCTCACATCTTGGGTATTATAAAATAAGATACATAAGAGAAGAATTAAAGGGATTAATTTTTCTAGTACAAAGCACACTCGATGAGTTATAAAATGTGGGGTTTAATCTTACTCTTCCTACTTATTACTCAAATACCCTAGGCCAAACCTCTTAACCATTCTGAATCTCAGGTTTCCTTATCTGAAAATTAAGGAAGGAAGGTGTACTCTTAAGCTGTAAGGTTTTTTCCAATTCTGAGGTCTATGTTTCTACAACAAAGTAATATCAAGATGGGTTATACATGCAGTAAATAAAAATGCAAATTTTAAAAAGATAAAAATTATCTACCCTTGTCTTAAATGGTTCAATACACCAAAATTTTTCACTTTTCAGGACATAACATTAGGAAAAGGACACCTAGGTAACTAAGAAAAGACTGCTTTCACAAATGCTAAAGTGAAAAAAGAATGAACAAAAGCCCCGATGTGGAAATCATCGCTATATATGACAATGAAGGTAAAGACACAGGTGTGGCCATAATTCCTTGTGGTTATAATGCAAAGTATCAAACGGTAGAGCAAAGACTGTGATTGATGAAAGGCCTTGATCTGGACCAGGGTGTAAGGATTTGGTGTCACCAGCCCATGGCAACACATAAGATACAAGTGGCAGAAGACGAGTAGAAGAAAGCCACTGGGTGGGAACTTAGGTTACTGAAATGGCTGAGAACATGAGGGAAAGAACAAGTCAAGGAGACTCCTAGAAAGAGTCATCAACACAACTGAACCTGACATATAATAAACATTCTATAAACTCTGTTGACTGGATACAGATCCTGAAACCTTTCAACAAAGAATTTTACCTCACCAAATATTTCCAAATCAAACACAAAACCAACTTTTGATGAATCATATTACCAAGACCTTATCTCCTCCAGTAAACATCACCTCCCATGAGATTAGGATCCCAAGAAGGCTGATTTAGACTTTTTAAATGATTAGGCAAAGAACAGGGTGTGCAGACGAATGAGCTATTTAATGTCAGTCAAGACCTCAGGTGCTGTTTCACATCCTGTTATGGATGTCCCACAGCATCCCCAATCCTAGCTATAATGCCAGTTAGATACTATACTTGGCAGCCTCTTCAGTCTATTTGTATATATGGGAGAAATACTGCTGAAAGGAAGAGAAGTCTATACGAACTATTCATAGTTCATAGTTCTTATTTGGAATTCAGCAAACAATTTCAGCTGAGATCATGAACCCCTTATTGCCAAATTCAGACTTAAATTGAAGGAAGTAGAGAAAACCACTAGACCATTCAGTTCACTTCAGTTCAGTTCAGTCGCTCAGTCACGTCCGACTCTCTGTGACCCCATGAATCGCAGCACACCAGGCCTCCTTGTCCATCACCAACTCCCAGAGTTCACCCAAACTCACATCCATTGAGTTGGTGATGCCATCCAGCCATCTATTCCTCTGTCATACTCTTTTCCTCCTGCCCGCGCAATCCCTCCCAGCATCAGAGTCTTTTTCAATGAGTCAACTCTTCACATGAGGTAGCCAAAGTACTGGAGTTTCAGCTTTAGCATCATTCCTTCCAAAGAATACCCAGGGCTGATCTCCTTTAGAATGGACTGGTTGGATCTCCTCACAGTCCAAGGGTCTCTCAAGAGTCTTCTCCAACACCACAGTCCAAAAACATCAATTCTTCGGCACTCAGCTTTCTTCACAGTCCAACTCTCACATCCATACATGACCACTGGAAAAACAATAGCCTTGACCAGACGGACCTTTGTTAGCAAAGTAATGTCCCTGCTTTTCAATATGCTATCTAGTTGGTCATAACTTTCCTTCCAAAGAGTAAGCGTCTTTTAATTTCATGGCTGCAGTCACCATCTGCAGTGATTTTGGAGCCCAAAAAAATAAAGTCTGACACTGTTTCCACTGTTTCCCCATCTATTTCCCATAAAGTAATGGAACCAGATGCCACGATCTTTATTTTCTGAATGTTGAGCTTTAAGGCAACTTTTTCACTCTCCTCTTTCACTTTCATCAAGAGGCTTTTTAGTTCCTCTTCACTGAAATGCAGTACTTGGATGCAATCTCAAAAACAACAGAATGGTATCTGTTCAATTCCAAGGCAAACCATTCAATTTCACAGTAATCCAAGTCTATGCTCCAACCTATAATGCTGAAGAAGCTGAAGTTGAATGGTTCTATGAAGACCTACAAGACCTTTTAGAACTAACACCCAAAAAAGATGTCCTTTTCATTATAGGGAACTGGAATGCAAAAGTAGGAAGTCAAGAAACACCTGGAGTAACAGGCAAATTTAGCCTTGGAATATGGAATGAAGCAGGCAGGGCAAAGGCCTGCCTTTTTTGCCAAGGGAACGCACTGGTCATAGCAAAGACCCTCTTCCAACAACACAAGAGAAGACTCTACACATGGACATCACCAAAATCAGACTGATTATATTCTTTGCAGCCAAAGATGGAAAAGCTCTATACAGTCAGCAAAAACAAGACCGGGAGCTGACTGTGGCTCAGATCATGAGCTCCTTATTGCCAAATTCAGACTTAAATTGAAGAAAGTAGGGAAAACCACTAGACCATTCAAACCATTCAGGTATGACCTAAATCAAATTCCTTATGATTGTACAGTGGAAGCGAGAAATAGATTTAAGGGCCCAGATCTGATAGATAGAGTGCCTGATGAACTATGGAATAAGGTTCATGACACTGTACAGGAGACAGGGATTAAGACCATCCCCATGGAAAAGAAATGCAAAAAAGCAAAATGGCTGTCTGAGGAGGCCTTACAAATAGCTGTGAACGGAAGTGAAAAGCAAAGGAGAAAAGGAAAGATATAAGCATCTGAATGCAGAGTTCCAAAGAATAGCAAGAAGATATAAGAAAGCCTTCCTCAGGAATCAATGCAAATAAAAGAAAACAACAGAATGGGAAAGACTAGAGATCTCTTCAAGAAAATTAGAGATACCAAGGGAACATTTCATGCAAAGATGGGTTCAATAAAGGACAGAAATGGTATGTACCTAACAGAAGCAAAAGAAATTAAGAAGAGGTGGCAAGAATACACAGAAGAACTGTACAAAAAAGATCTTTACGACCTGGATAATCACAATGGTGTGATCACTCACCTAGAGCCAGACATCCTGGAATGTGAAGTCAAGTGGGCCTTAGAAAGCATCACTATGAACAAAGCTAGTGGAGGTGATGGAATTCCAGTTGAGTTATTTCAAAACTAGATAGCATATTGAAAAGCAGAAAAAAAAAAAAAAAAGAAAAGAAAAGCAGAGACATTACTTTGCCAACAAAGGTCCGTCTAGTGAAGACTATGGTTTTTCCAGTGGTCATGTATGGATCTGAAAGTTGGACTGTGAAGAAAGCTGAGTGCCAAAGAATTGATGCTTTTGAACTGTGGTATTGGAGAAGACTCTTGAGAGTCTCTTGGACTGCAAGGAGATCCAACCAGTCCATTTTAAAGGAGATCAGCCCTGGGTATTCTTTGGAAGGAATGATGCTAAAGCTGAAACTCCAGTACTTTGGCCACCTCATGCAATGAGTTGACTCACTGGAAATGACTCTGATGCTGGGAGGGATTGCGGGCAGGAGGAGAAGGGGATGACAGAGGATGAGATGGCTGGATCCATCACCAACTCGATGCACATGAGTTTGGGTGAACTCTAGGAGTTGGTAATGGACAGGGAAACCTGGCGTGCTGCAATTCATGTGGTCGCAAAGAGTCGGATACGACTGAGCAACTGAACTGAACAGAAATAATTTCTTGTCTCAAAGCTACATTCTTTCTTTAGTTTATTTATCATCATCCAAGTACCTCTTGCTTTGAGGTTAGTCATGTTTCAATTAGTCTTCTCTTCACACAATGACATGTTTTTCCAGGTCTCTAGCCATTATTGATGTTTCTCATTCCTAACATCAGTTCAGTTCAGTTCACTTGCTCAGTCGTATCCAACTCTTTGCAACCCCACAGACTGCAGCATACCAGGCCTCCCTATCCATAACCAACTCCCGGAGTTTACTCAAACTCATGTCCTTTGAGTCAGTTATGCCATCCAACCATCTCATCCTCTGTCGTCCCCTTCTCCTCCTGCCTTCAATTCTCCCAGCATCAGGGTCTTTTCCAATGAATCAGTTCTTTGCATCAGGTGGCCAAAGTATTGAGTTTTAGTTTCATTATCTGTCCTTCCAATGAATATTCAGGACTGATCTCCTTGCGGTCCAAGGGACTCTCAAGAGTCTTCTCCAACACCACAGTTCAAAAGCATCAATTCTTCGGTGCGCAGCTTTCTTTATGGTCCAACTCTCACATCCATACATGACTACTGGAAAAACCATAGCTTTGACTAGATGAATCTTTGTTGGCATTTAATGTCTCTGCATTTTAATATGCTCTCTAGGTTGGTCATAACTTTTCTTCCAAGGAGCAAGCGTCTTTTAATTTCATGGCTGGAGTCACCATCCACAGTGATTCTGGAGCCCCCAAAAATAAAGTCTGTCACTGTTTCCTTGTTTCCCCATCTATTTGCCATGATGTGATAGTGTTAGGGGAAGCACACTGATTGAAACCACCCACCTTGACCAGGCACGATAGTAACCATTTGCGTGAGTTGTTTTACAACAGGAGGTCCTGGTAAGGAACAGTGATCTAATAAGCCTCCACCAACCAGAAAAGTTCAGGAAAGGTCAAAAGGAGACACCATCTGTCTGACTACCTCCCAGAATCCTTCTCTCTGGCATACATCTTGGCTGAACAAGGTGTGTACCACCAGGAAGGACTCTGAGTCAGAATGATTGGCTAAAGACAACCCAGAAACTAATCCCATCACCATGAAACCCGAGACTGCAAGCCATATGACAGAACAGTTCTCCTGGGTTCCCTGACCCTGCTGCTCTCCGGCCAGGTGCCCTTTCCCAATAAAATCTCTTGCTTTCTCAGCACATGTGTCTCCTTGGACAATCAATTTTTGAGTGTTAGACAAGAGCCCGGTTTCAGGCCCTGGAAAGGGCCCTCCTTCCTACAACAGGATCAGACGCCATGATCTTAGTTTTCTGAATGTTGAGTTTTAAGCCAACTTTTTCACTCTCCTCTTTCACATTCCTAACATATGTAGCCCTTGTTTGGAAGATTTGACTTTGGATGATAATTTAGCACTTAATTTTGTATTATCTCGTACTATTTTTTTTTGTTTATTTTGGGTTAAATTGTGAGTAAGCAATGGTTATTTGGTCAGATGGAGAAGAAGGATGTCTTTCTCAAGAGAGATAATGAAAGTTCAAGAAAAGAAATCAAGTTATAGGAACAAGGGAGTATTCTAATACTTCAAAGGTAGAGAAATCAATGAATGGGACTATAAATAGTGACTTAATTCTAATCAACACTTTGAAATTCACAATAGCATTTGGCCTATTATAGTGCTCAATATATTTCAGAATTACTTTACTAGGGTAGGTGGTATTTTATTATTACTACTATCATTAAGCAATAAAACATAATGGTTAAAAGATCCTCCTAGTTAAATCTTCATAGATGACCACAGGCCCACAGAGATCTTGACTGCAACTTCATGAGACCCTAAGCCAAATTACACAGAGAGTAAAATCAGCTCTCTTGAATTGCTGACGCCCAAAATTGTGTGACAATACACATTTATCAGTTTATTAAGCCATCAAGCTTTGGGATATTTGTTACGCAGTATCAGCTAACTAATGAGCTTCCCAGGTGGCTCTATGGTAAAGAATCTGCCTGCCAATGCAGGAGGCATGAGATGCAGATTTAATCCTTGGTCAGGAAGGTCCCCTGGAGTAGGAAATGGCAACTGGCTCTAGTATCTTTGCCTGGAAAATTCCATGGACAGGGGACCCTGGCAGGCTACAGTCTAAGGGGGTTGCAAAGAGTAGGACATGACTGAAGCAACTGAGCGTGCACACGTGCACACACACACCAGCTAAGTAATACATTCTATCCAGCAACTTCTCCCAACATTTCATTGGCCAGAACGTATCAAACGGCTACCCACAAGCCCTAAGGGTGTTCAGATAAGTATTTTTACTGAGCACTCTTGTCCAAAACAAAACTGTTTCTGTTATTAAGGAAGAAGGAAGAGGAGATGGACATCAAATACGGCTATTTCAATTCTCACCTTCTACTTCAATCCAATCTTCTTTGGGAAGAAAAATGGTCTTCAGAGAGGACGAGAAAGATAACAGCATTAAGAAGAAAATGCAGGCTACCATAAGTAAGGAAATAATAGAGGACCTAGTAGCTGCTTTAAGAAGGTTTGAATCTACAGACAGAGCAATCTATATTCCACCATGCTAACTAAATTTAAAACTTCTATTTGTAGTCCTCTCTGGAATCCACTAAAGAATTATGACAAATGGGAGAGAAATAGCAAACAGAACTATAGAAATGCTATTGTGATTTCTTGGAAGAGTTAAATAAGTATATATAAAAACTTGAAAAGTAGCTTAACATTCATGATAAAATTCTGTAACAGATTATTAACTGGGTGCTTCAAACATGTTTAGAGAATAATGCAATGTTCAAGAAAAGACAACAAACATTTGCAAAGAATAAGCGTGGGAAGTGTCAGAGACTCTTTCTTGCTCCTAACCTCGCCCTTGACTCTTCCATATTTTTAACAGTGACTTAAGACATAAAAGGGATGCCTATCAAATGCTCATGTGACACATCTGGGAATGATACATATAATAACAGAATCAAAATTTTAAACGATCTTGACAGCTTACAATACTGTCATTCATACATCGACAATTCTAAGAAGTTATTTCATCGATTTAAATTTTGTCTCCTCAAAGATACTAAATTCATCAGGACGTGATTGAATCACACTTTTTCAAAACCTCCTATGATATCCAACACAGTGTTAGAAACCCAGAAGGTATTTCATTAATATTTAGAGAATTGAGTTGAACTGTATCACATACACATGTAGAAAAGTTTAGAATAAATCTGTCACCAATGTAACATAATATCCTCTTACTTTTCCTTCAGGCTGTATTATTTGTCTTCTTCAAAGACCTCTTCAAAATCGAATTTTTCTAGCATATGCTTTCTGAGCTGCCCTCAGTCCTTTAAAAAAGACCGCAATGGATAAAACTTTATAGGATACTTAAATACCTTTGCAATTTTTTATTTCAGTATTCTGCCCAGTCTGTGCCATTAGACTTTAGGCTCACAAGGCAGCTTCAGTAGTATTTTAAAGTTTCCTCATACATGCAAGGTGAGAGGAGATGCACACCTCCCTCTGCAGAGCTGCACAACATAACATTTTCTTGTTACAATTCAATATCATTGCAGCAAGATAAGCACACCCCATAGTCTAATTTAACAGACATGAAGAAGTCAAGCTCTATTGTTCAGTGTCACAGCCAGCCAACCCTGCATGATCAACCTTTATTCTTTTCTGGCTTCATTATGAGGATGATGCCTTTCAACTGTAGTGACTAAACCTGTTAAACTACAAAGCAAGAAATTTATAGAACCTTTATAACAGTAATACTGAACAGCTTAAATGTAAAACCTACAATTAAATTCCAAAACTAAGCACTTCACCCCCAAGAAAATGCTAAGTAGTTCTTCAGCAACATTCCTGATTTACATACCCCAAAGATGACAGGACCTATATACATACATGCTGCCATGATATTAATAGCAATTTCCTCAGGTAATGTTCACTATAAAACATGGTAATATTAACCCATGCGTTGCAAAACTAATAAATTGCCCCTTCGCATACCAGGGACAGGAACTATGCTTTTTCATTTTCAAAAAGCCTCCTTTTGTCAGGTGAAAAAGCCCCAAGAGTAAAATATTTCAGTGTAGTTCAGTGATAACAATGGATGTGCCATTAGATTACCATACAAGTGAATAAAGCACCAAATGATAGCGAACAGTTTTTCACACTTTAGATTTTGATGTGAAATGAGTCTAATTATTTATTCATAGACTTTTCCTCTAAGGAGTTCAAGGCACTATATTTTAAATCTTTAAACACATATTTCGTAAGCTTTAAAATCTACCAGGTAGAACAGATGAACGTGTGACAGGGAAGAGGATAAAGAAAAGCAGCACAAGGGAAACAGCAGTTGGAAGAACTGAAGCATGTTTCAAACAGTGAGGTGGGATGTTCTATTCATTCATTTATTCTTTCAGCCAAGAACCGATGATAAGTCTAGGTCTGTGCTAGATGGGAAGGAAACAAAAACAACCTCTGCTCCAGAAGCTACCAGACAGCGAGATGACATACAGAGTGATAATTATGTGCCAGGTGTTACAAGAGAAGAATAAACTAAGCACTGTGGGAGCTTAAGGGAAGCAGCCACTGGCCTGAAGGAATCTGGAAAGGCTTTAACAAGAAGGCAACATTTCAGTCATATCTTAAAAAGGAGTAAAAGTCTATCAGAGAACCGAGAGGAAAATCTTCAAGGCAGAGATATGGAGAAAACATTATACTGAAATATTGGGTTGGCCAAAAAAGTTCATTATGGGAAAACTTGGACAAACTTTTTGACCAACCCCATACAAGTTGTAGCAAAAAAGTTTGACCTGTTCAGGGAATACTGAGAAACACAATATGGCTTAGAGGCAACAGATGACACTTGGCACTTGGAAATCATTGGCTTCAAGTTTATCCTGTGAATAGATAACAAGGATTCCATAATCAAGAAAACTCGAGCACAAGACTGATCAAAGAAAAATTAACACATCTAGACAATAAGTATACTTATAAACAATGTGTATTTACGTATCCCACCAGGCTCCTCTGTCCATGGGATTTCCCAGGAAAGAATGCTGGAGTGGGTTGCCATTCCCTTCTCCAGGGATCTTCCCAACTGAGGGATTGAACCTGGGTCTCTTGCATTGCAGGTGGATTCTTCACCATCTGAACCACCAGGGAAGTCAATGTATATACTATATGTATTTATATTTGGACTATATAAATATATATAGCTTTGTTATATATACTTATGCATATGTGTATTGTATATATTTGATACCTATGTAAATGTTATATAAAGCTATGCTATAAATATATATGTACCAAATGTATATATTTACACACACATACACACAGCTCTATGGGGAATTATAACCAAAGCTACTAGACTTCTGATCTGCCATCTGCTAGGGCCCCTGATGCTTTTGCAAGGCAGCTGGAAGAGCTGGGTCACACACGTCTTCTCCCTCAGTCACACCATCTACACAGTTCCTTCTTCTCTGAGATTGAAGTGTCTCAAGTGAAGGTGACACTCAGGCCAATTCTGTTGATGTTCTTTATCCCCAAGCTGCTACCAGCACATCCATTCAGCAGCGAGGGTAATACCTGCTTTTCAAAGGCCAACTTGAAGACTGGCCCAGCTTCTTTAAAGTGCTAAAGGGCAGCCTCTTTTGCACCCCATCAATCCTGTGTATAGTTGTACAACACAGGTGCTGAAAGAAAAAGAAAACAAAACAAAGCTTAAGCCTCACAAGTCCAGTTGAAGAGGATACTTTCCTTGCTTTTCTATCATTTCAAGTGTAAAAGCTCCTATACCAAAACACACAGAACATTGTCACATGGAAGATTTTTAAAGGCAAGAAAGGTTTGCAGCTATAAGTTCCCAAATCACCTTCGACAGTAAAACCAGTTAATATGAGAATATTTATATCAACTGATTTACACAGATTTATAAGGAAGAAGACCTAGTACTCCCTAAATTTAAACTAAATGCGTAACAATTCATCAAATTTAAAAGGCATTATATTACTCACTGTATACTGATAGGTTAAATAAAGCAAAAACAGGAGAAAAAAACAAGAGACAGTTAACCATATAACTTGCCTTTTTAACACAGTTAGCTGTATTTGTTGAATACACAAGATGATACGCTTGGTGCGTGTGCACATGTTCCGGTGCTCAGTCGTATCCAACTGTTTGAGATCCTATAGACTATAGCTTGCCAGGCTCCCCGTCCA
This sequence comes from Aepyceros melampus, assembly GCA_006408695.1. Classification (NCBI taxonomy): domain Eukaryota; kingdom Metazoa; phylum Chordata; class Mammalia; order Artiodactyla; family Bovidae; genus Aepyceros; species Aepyceros melampus. The sequence goes on along the minus strand of SJXQ01005518.1, from coordinate 555,596 downwards.
TGGGATTTCCCAGGCAAGAATACTGGAGTGGGTTGCCATTTCCTCCTCCAGGGGATCTTCCCAACCCAGGGATCCAACCTGTGTTTCCTGCATTGCAAACGGATTCCTTACCTCTGAGCCACCTGGGAAGCTCTCACCATGCTTAGTACTATGACACACGTACCAGAGGGAAAGCAAAGACAGAGTCTTAGATCTCAAGACTTCTCTATTTGAAAGCTTGATGACACAAGCTGAGGGATTAAGACCCTGGAGTCTTCAGTTTGGTTGTAGCCTGGATTGTATCACCCAACAACACTGGTTTAAGCAAATTATGGTCATAATTTAAAGGTCAAAGAATTTTCCAACCCTGAAAATTCACAATGTAAAGAGAAAGAGTATCTCTATGTTTTCCAGCAAGTCAAATCAAAAGGTATGAACTTCAAGTATTCAGAAATCTCGGATTAAGAGAGACTTGAATATAAACAAGTATTAAACACAAGAAAAGTGTTACATTTAAAAGGGAGTCTTTTCATGTTGTTTATGGGGAACAGGAGAGACTTTATTTTGGGGGGCTCCAAAACCACTGCAGATGGTGACTGCAGCCATGAAATTAAAAGACACTTACTCCTTGGAAGAAAAGCATGACCAACCTAGACAGCATATTAAAAAGCGGAGACACTGTCTTCACCAATAAAGGTCCATCTAGTCAAAGCTATGGTTTTTCCAGTAGTCATATATGAATGTGAGAGTTGGACTATAAAGAAAGCTGAGAATAATTGATACTTTTGAACTGTGGTTTTGGAGAAGACTCTTGCGAGTCCCTTGGACTGCAAAGAGATCCAACCTGTCCATCCTAAAGGAAATCAGTCCTGAATATTCATCGGAAGGACTGATACTGAAGTTAAAACTCATACTTTGGCCACCTGATGTGAAGAACCAACTCACTGGAAAATGGAAAAGCCTTTGATGCTGGGAAACACTGAAGGCAGGAGAAGGGGACAACAGACTATGAGATGGTTGGATGGCATCACCAACTTGATGGACATGAGTTTGAGTAAGTTCCAGGAGTTGGTGATGGACAGGGAAGATGGACAGGCATGCTACAGTCCATGGGGTTGCAAAGAGTCAGACATGACTGAGTGACTGAACTGAACTAAAAGGGACCAGATAAATATGGTGGGTGGGGGCAGGGAGTGCTAAGGAAGTAGAACCAAAGGAATATATCAAAGAGGAGAACGCGATCCCTGGAGATCCCCAGGAGATGAATCCCTGAAGGGCTGGCCAGGTAAGCACAAAGTACAGTGCCAACATTCATCTCATGAAACAGAATTCAAATTTGTGGAAGTGGCAAGGCTATATAAAATAGACCATTTTGAGAAAAGAGCAAATAAAGGTTAAAAGGTGAGAGGAGAATTCTGATTAACCCAAAGTAAAAGAGGAATTATGCAAAAAATAATGCCAAGATAGTAAAAATGAATAATGAGAAAAAAATATAGAACAAAGGTTCTACAATTAGGATCAGTACCAATAGTACAGAATTGTAGGAGTGTCAGATTCTTCTGTGGAAAAGGAATGCCTTGAAAGTAGTGCTGTCTTAATAGATCTTTTTGATAGAAAAGTTCCATATCCTCCCAATATGGTAGCTCAAGTTATGTGTGGTTGTTGAGTACTAAAAATATGGCTAATGGACTGAAGAGCTGAATTTTTAATTTAAATTTAGTTTCATTTTTTAAATTAAACTTTAATTTCAAAAGCAGTGGGTTAGTGGCTATTATACTGTACAGTGCAGCTTCAGAGTTAGTTAAAAAGAGTTTATGTATCTTTTATAGATGAAACAGTGGAAAGAGCACATGCTATGGAATCAAAACTGGGTTTCAAATCCCAATAATTAACATTCATTAACATTTACTAGTATGGTACCTTGGGGGCAGTTTGAACATCAGGTTCTGCATTCAAAATATGAGAAGTACTGTATTTTCTATCATAGCTACCAAGACAAACTCTTTCCATAACTTCCCTGAGGTCCTGAGGTAACTTAAAGAAGCACAGCCCAGTTTGCCTTTTAGAATCTTCAGAAATCTCAGGGAAATCATGGGCTGCATTAGAATCATGGGACCAGAGGATACACCATTCCCAGCCCAATTCAAAGGAGTACATTTTCATGAGTACTACATAAGTCAACAATCCTTTCCATTTCCTCCTACTTTGTTTAAAAACCTTCCATTCTCACTCTGACCCGCACTGTGAGAAGCCCTAACCCATGACATAGAAGCATTTTATCAGAAAAAATAGGAAGTCTGAGCCTGCCAATGAGACCTTTGCCTCCAATTAGGAAATGTTGACCTTCAGGGGTTTCATTCAGTAACTTTGTTGTTGGCCCTGACATTTCCTGACTTACAGCACTTTAAGAGCCCTGGAAAAAATTTTAGGTCTCCCAACAGACTAGCATCTCTTGAATCAGCACCAGCAGAGGGGGAAATAACTAGAACCAATTCTACCAAAAAAAAAAAAATGTTTTATATGAAAAGGAAACAAAAAGGGAAACAGGTGGCTAGGTAGTAGAACAGCATGTAGACAGGAAATGGTCAAGAGAGAATTATTTTTAACAGATAAGGTCCAATAAACTGTTTGTTTGCTGATGGGAATCATTATCCAGAGAAGGAGAAATTAAGGATGTGGGAAAGAGAAGATTAATTGCAGGATAAATTCATCTAGGCATATGAGAAATAGTGTTGTGTGGTAAACTGTTTCCCAGTTTACCAGTTTTAAACTAGTTTTAAATCCTTTAGTGACAGCTGAAGGTAGTTTCAATTTGGAGCTCCAAGAGTCAGCTAGGAAAAAAGATGGTAGCTTCAGGAAAATGAAGTCACTTGAGCCTAGCCAGCACAAGTAACTTTAATTAAATTGTTCATTCTGCACCTATCCCTTTGCTCAAGGAGTAATCAATCTAATAGAAAAGAGGTACAAAAATTATGAAAACAATTTGGTGGGTAAAATAATAGAAGGGTGCACATTCTGGGGTTATCAAAAAAGCGGGTCACCAACCACGCTCAGGGAAGCACTGAAGGGAGATTGTGCCAGTCTTCCTAGGGGAGCCACCTGATCTAAGACAGGGGGTTAGGAGTGGGATAAGAAAAGATAATCTATGCAAGGGCTGCAGATGAGGCAAGACACTTGAGTGGAATTTAGTGTTCTGAAAGTATAGTGAAAAGTTACTGAAATGGTGAGAAATCAACCAAAGACATGAATAAGGAGTACATCTTTTTAAGGAGCTCTATACCAAATTAAAGGGCTTCCCAAGTGGCTCAGTGGTAAAGAATCTGCCTGCCAAGCTGGAGATGTGGGTTCAATCCCTGGGTCAGGAAGAGCCTCTGGAGAAGGAAATAACAACTCACTTCAGATTCCTGCCTGGGAAAGCCCATGGACACAGGATCCTGGAGGGCTACAGTCCACTAGGCCACAAAGAGTCAGATGGGACTTAGTGACAAAATAATAACAATACCATATTAAGAGGCTGACCTTGTCAGGCTGACTTTGTCACAGTCAAGTGTTTCTTAAACATAAGCAGTGTTCATTGCAGCACTGTTTATAACAGCCAGGACATGGAAGCAACCTAGATATCCATCAGCAGATGAATGGATAAGAAAGCTGTGGTACATACACACAATGGAGTATTACTCAGACATTAAAAAGAATACATTTGAATCAGTTCTAATGAGGTGGATGAAACTGGAGCCGATTATACAGAGTGAAGTAAGCCAGAAAGAAAAACACCAGTACGGTATACTAACGCATATATATGGAATTTAGAAAGATGGTAACAATAACCCTGTATGCGAGACAGCAAAAGAGACACAGATGTATAGAACAGTCTTTTGGACTCTGGGAGCGGGAGAGGGTGGGTGGGATGATTTAGGAGAATGGCATTGAAACATGTATAATATCATATATGAAATGAATCGCCAGTCCAGGTTCGATGCATGATACTGGATGCTTGGGGCTGGTGCACTGGGATGACCCAGAGGGATGGTACGAGGAGGGAGGAGGGAGGGAGGTTCAGGATGGGAAACACGTGTATACCTGTGGCAGATTCATGTTGATGTGTGGCAAAACCAATACAATATTGTAATTAACCTCCAATTAAAATAAATAAATTTATATTAAAAAACATAAGCAATATTTTTTTGAAAACTTTTAAAGGAAAAAAAATTGAGAACTACTCTGTTCATTTATTTTTGTATTTTAATTGTAAATATACAAACATAAGTATAACCTCTTTATATTTATAGCTTTTATACAAACATGAAACCAAAACAAGTTTACAGATTAAACAAAGTTTCAAAACCAGTTAAACTCAAACAGAAGTCCTCAGTTTAACATGGTGGATAATGTTGTTTTACCAAAATTGGATTTAATAATTTATAAGGATGTAAATCTAGTGTAATCTCAGTTTAAGATGAAGTTCAGATGAATGGTTATGAGCATGAACTTTGCATCCAGGCTGTGTGAGTTCAAATCCCAGCTCCCCACTTATTAGCTGAGTGAACTTGGACAAACTACTAAATGTGTCTGTGCCTTCATTTCATTATAGGGATAAGTACCTTCCTCATAGAGTTACTTCCAAGATAATGGGAATGAGTACATGTAAAAGCTTAGAACGATACAACGGTAAGCACTTAAATGTTAGCTGTCTTTATTTTTAACTTCAATAAAACCAATAGAGGTGGTAGAAAAAAGAAAGTATCTGCCCTGGTGGATCTCTGGAGCAGAAACATTAAAAAGAAGAGACAGAAGTCCACAAAAGCAGAACACTGGAGAAGGCAATAGTTCTCTGAATCCTCTTTGGTCACACCTCCTAACTGTATTGTCTAATACTGGCACAGTGAATGAATCCTAAATATGATTTAAAGCAGATCTTTAAAGCCCTTTAAAGTTTGACATCATGTGTTAGGCTACACATTGCCATAATTTCCACATTTCTGACCACCATATTGTCAAGTTTCAGAGAATCAAAACACAAAGAAAGATGAACAAACTTCAAAAATTCAGAGGCCTGCTTTAGGAAACACTACACAATACCACTGTTACCCTGCCATATCCAGGTAGCATGATTTTGAATTTCATTTTAAAACACACAAATATATATTATATATACACACACATACATATTTGGTTGGTGGAATTAAAGAGAAAACAATGTTAATCTCAAGTGACACCATTATCAAGCATCAATAATTTGAAACTTCACATTAAAAATATTTAACATAATAGTATTGAAAACACTAAACTAATCAGGTCTGTCCCTTGAATTTTAGAAATGCTAGCTTATAAAAGTTTTGCAGGTGAAAATGCCTCAACAAGTTAAAATACTGTTTTCCTAGAATCTACACTGTAAAGACTGACCAGGTGAGTAAGTAGTATGGTACAAAACTGGCAACAAATGAAGTCAATTATTCAGGTAGAAAAGCAGAGTAATGGAAACATTCCCATTACCGTACACAAAGACCTTTTGCCAACATCTCATCTTTAACTAAACTCCTACTAATTTCTGTACATTTTCTCAATGCTCTCTTTTTAATTTTATCTCTATGTCCCATTGGCTCTTTCTAACAAGTTGTCAAGATATTATTCTTAACTTCTCCCCACACTCAGTTTACTCCTTCACCACATTCCATCAATTTTGCCTTCTTAATTAATTTCTGGAATCCACCCACCTATCCCCACTGCCACATTTCCAGATTCTTTTAACTGTTTTCCCTGCTTGCTCTCCTTCATTCTAGTCTTCATGATGCAGCCAGAATGAAAATGTTTCCCAACTGCAGATGTGATCATGTCACCTTCGTTAACTCCCTACTCTTTTCAGGATCAAGTTCACTCTCTTTAGAATACAATACAAAAGGCCTTTTGCATTCTGGGCCTCTGACTTTTCCAGCCTCACCCTGCTCCCTTCCCCAAAGGCTCTTACTCAAGACTCACTACACAGGGAGTTGTGGCAACTCACTAAACCTTCCTCATTCACTTCTGGTTCTTGGCTTGCACTGTTGCCTCTGAGTAGGGTGCACCTTCTCCCATACGTCCAGGTAGCAAGACAGACCTCTCTCCCTCTGAAAAGCCTTCTCTGACATCCCCCGGGCCACATTCAATGGATAATCCCAATATACTAGAACTGATTTTGTCTTTTTCTACCTACCTCTCTCTCTCTCACTATCAAACTATAAGTTACTCATATGCAGGTCTGTCTTATTTGATACCCAGTCTCTGACATAATAAGGTTTTGTTTGTGCCCTCCTCCAAAGGCAGAGGAGAAGGGGAAGACAGAAGATGAGATGGTTGGATGGCATCACCGACTTGATGAACATGAGTTTGAGCAAGTTCCGGGAGTTAGTGATGGACAGGGAAGCCTGGCATGCTGCAGTCCATGGGGTTGCAAAGAGTCAGACACAACTGAGCGACTGAACTGACTGACGATTCTGGCATAAGATGCACTCAACAAATATTTGCTGAATTAATCTTTTACTTAGCTTAACCTTCCTACATTTTTTCCAAACTACCAATTTTCACATGATATTGTTTCATGTTCACATGAAACAAAAAGCATCACATGTAAGCTAAAGGCAGTCACATCATAATACATATAAGCAATTCTAATTAGTTGAGGATCCACTTTAAATTCAGAGACCTTTATTTTCATTTTTTTTGTTTATTCTTTAGATTGCTCCAAGAATTGCCCATACATTGTTTCCGATTTTTATAGCCTCCATTTGTAGCTACAATGTCCTCTTTTCAGTTCCATTCTGAAGAACTTCATTCCTTCAAATGAAGACTGTTATACTGAAGGATAAAACATTTCTTACGCCCTTAGACGGGCATAGGGTTAGTGTCATGTTCATATTCACATTCTGCCTCTGTAATTTACTAGTAATGTTACTGTAAACAAGTAACTCAACTTCTCTAAACCTCAGTTTCCTCTTTAAAAATTTGCAAAGACTAAATGAGATAAGGAATGGAAATCATTCGGGATAGAATCTGGTATACAATAAATGCTCAGGAAACGTCATCTGAAAGCTGCCCAAACATCAGACTTGGTGGTTTGGCTTAGTGACTAACCTACACAGCAAACCATTCAATATCCCCTCTGTTGCAGGACTGTGTGTTTGGTCCACTACATGCTACTTTTTTTTAAAAGGAAGGGCAAATATGACAAACAAAAGCCAACCTCACTACCTAAAACAATGACTCAAAATGTTTGCTCTATAATTTGATAATAATATATATATTTTTTTTTTGGTCTTTTGTAATGTCATTTATGAGGCTTTGGGAGCTGATTTTGTCCTTCAGCTAACTGGGCGCTGGGAGGAAAGCTTTGAGAAGACTACCCTCTAAAAACAAAGGACTGGTAGGCCGCTGCGGCTCCTGGGCTTAGCAGCACACCCATCCATTCAGCAGGCATGTTCTAGTCTGCTAAGAGATACAAATCTCTCTTTATCTTCTTAGTTTGACCAAAACAATAAGTATTGAGTTTCTCAAAAGGAACATCACTAATGGCTTGAAGAAAAATAGAAAAATGTAAAAATATAGACCCAAGTGAGCTGAGTAAAAACACAATACTAGTCACATGGTTTGAAAGTACCAGGGCTCCAGCTATTCCCCATGCCCCATTAGGAGGACATTTACCTGGAAAATCCCATGGACACAGGAGCCTGGTAGGCTGCAGTCCATGGGGTGGCGAAGAGTCGGACATGACTGAGTGACTTCACTTTCACTTTTCACTTTCCTGCATTGGAGAAGGAAATGGCAACCCAGCCAGTGTTCTTGCCTGGAGAATCCCAGGTACTCGGGAGCCTGGTGGGCTGCCATCTATGGGTCGCATAGAGTCAGACACAACTGAAGTGACTTAGCAGCAGCAGTGAAGTGAAGTAGCTCAGTCATGTCTGACTCTTTGTGACCCCGTGGATTGTAGACTACCAGGCTCCTTCCTCCATGGGATTCTCCAGGCAAGAATACTGGAGTGGGTTGCCATTTCCTTCTCCAGGGGATCTTCCTCTGAGCCACCAGGGAAGCCCTAGCAGCAGCAGTAGCTGTGTCCCTTAAGCCAGCTAAAACTTTAATGTGGGCTTCCCTAGTGGTCCAAAGGTTAAGAATCTGCCTTGCAATAAATGCAAGAGACACCAGTTCAATCCCTGGTCTGGGAAGATCCCACATGCTGTGGGGCAGCTGGGCACATGAACCACAAATACTGAAGCCATTCTAGAGCCCCATGCTCCACAACAAGAGAAGCCACCACAAAAAAACAACCCAAGCACCACAGCCAGAGAGTAGCCTCTGTCCTCCAGGACTTCAGACACCCACGCACAGCGACAAGACCCAGCGCAGTCCAACATCATCATAATAATAACAATAACAAAACAAAATAAAACATTTAAAAATACATTAAGAAAAGAAACTGGAATGTTAATAAAGGAGTTGAAGAAAACATTCACATCTAGGTAAATATAAACTATCAACAAAAATCTTGGATACCTTGTATCCACACATACAAGCTGCTATTTCCTTAAGAAATGAAAAAACCATTTTCTCAGCCATTCTTTAGTATTCCTCAGTAAGATGTGTACTATAAAAAAGGGGAATCAGTAATCTGCAATATCAAAAATATAGGGACAAAATGCTAAGCACTCACGTATCAAGAAGGTAAGATTTTTTTTAAAAATAAAATTAAACACTCAAGGATGAAATTAAAATTATATGTTATACCTTCTGTAACTGTCAAAATCTACTTGCAATATAACCTTTTGTTTTTGCTGTTATAAAATGAATAGTTTCAAAAAGTTGAGTCTTCCAGATATCTAGAAATCACTAAAAATATTAACACTTTATTTTCATTTCTTAATGAAAATCTAAGATGTCATGTTTTCATGCCTTCTCAAATAAGGTATAGAGAACATAATTTGTCCATTTTCTTGATGTTTGAAAATCACTGTTATAAATTATTTTACTGACTAAAATTAACATAATCCAGAAAAAATATTTAGGGCTTATTGACACTGCCCTAAATTCAAGATTGGCAAACTAAAAACTCTAGGTCAAATTTGGCCTTCCACTTACTTTTTTCTAATAGCTTTTATATTTTTAAAGGTTTCTTTAAAAAAGTAAAAACAAGAATATGTGATAAAAACCATGTATGTGTGGTCTTCAATGCCTAAAACATTTATAAGTGTTAGTTGTTCAGTGTGTCAGACTCTTTGCAACCCCATGGATTGTAGCCCACCAGGCTCCTCTGCCCATGGAATTCTCCAGGAAAGAATACTGGAGTAGTGGGTAGCCATTCTCTTCTCCAGGGGCTCTTCCTGACCCAGGGATTGAACCTGGGTCTCTTGCATTGCTTCTTTACCATCGGAGTCACCAGGGAAGCCCGAAAACATTTACTATCTGACCCTTTATAGAAAAAGTTCGACAACCCCAAAGACTTTTGTATATTAATCTGTTCTCTTTCTTTCTCTCCCCTATCTGAGGAGGCAGAGCCACTGGAGTAAGAACTATGTTTGAGTCCCAGATTAACCACATGCTATCTGTATGCCTTTGGGCACTAACTTAATCTCTCTGAGCCTCTGTTTAATCATCTATAAAATGGGAATAAACAGAACAACTTCACAAGATTTCTAGGAGAATGAATGAGGTCCATGCTTCATTAGACAAAGACTACCTACAAACAGAGGATATACAACTTTGTAAAAGGAAATAAGGTAGAATTCAGTAAACAATGTTGTAAATTTTCTTTAAAAGGTTCTTTTGCTATATAAATTAAAACATCATGAACTTTCTTTAACCTTAATATTAAACATTCTCAGTTCTTAAAAGTAGTAAATTTGACTAAAAGCTAAAGACATACCAAATAATAGCCATGACAGCAAGCAACTTCTGAATTCAGAAACATAGTGATTAAGTCACTACTGGAAAGCCAGGATCTATTTTTGATTCACTTGGATCACCTTTATTTCACATTTTTTAACATCAAAGCAAAACACAGCATAATTTCAGGCACTGAATCATCATCAAACTGAGTTGCAATTAAGGGTAAGAACATCATTAAATTTTAGGTAATGCTTGCAATTGTAAGTAAGCAGTGCCTTTCTATTCTTCTGGAAAATGTCATTTAGGAGGTTTCAACAATTCTCCTAAACCTAGACTGTAAGTGCCACGCTTGAATTTTTTTTGGATGCATGCCCAACAATAAATGATCCACAATGATCTGAGGACAGCACTCCCATCTAAGAACTTAATCAGATTAATGATGTATTTGTTTTATAAAAATGAAGTACATTAAGCCTGAGAATACCTAATTTACATACTAAATGGTTGCTAGGGACCAAAAATACTAGTGGTTTTTATAAAACTAAGGTTATAAAATTGTCTATTGTCTTGAAATCTGTTAGTAAATAGCACTGAAATGCAAGATAATAAACAAATTTTCACTAGTAGTATTTATGTATGCAAATTCATGAGCTGGTGTACAGTTGTTCAAAAGAAACTAACGATGCTCATATTCCAAAACATGTGACCCCCCCAAAGACCACATGATGCCATTATGTAAAGTTGGAAATAGCAACAAACTTACTTATGTTTTCTAATTGACTTGACCTCAATTGTGATTAACATTCTACTCCAATTTTTTCATTTCGGGTCCTAGTTTAATATATGCAAACACAAACAGTAAATTACCAGTCTAGGTTTCTGACAGTTTTGTTGGAAACCTATTAGCAACCTTTATCTAAAAGGGGGAGGAGAGCTTTCATAAAATAGCGGAATTTCATCAAATCCTTAAAGGAGGAGAATTAACAGCATCTCTGGATGTCCTCTGATGGATCTCTCTCTCTCTCACACACACACACACACAATTACCTCCTTCATTCAACAAACCTGTGTTTATTGACTTAGGAGGCAAAATGAATAGGACAAAGCTACTACCCCATCTGCTGAGGAGATTGGCAGGTAAGCAGATAATTACAATATAATTGGACAACTGTTTACAATTAAGGTATAAACAGAGCTCTGGGCACAAAGAGAAGCCAGCCACCAACCCTGCTAGGGGACATGAGATAAGCCCCACAGAGAAAGTAGCAGTTCACAGTTCCTGTCACTGATAAGATGGAATGACATGTGCAGGGAACAGTGAGAGCAGAGAATGGGGAGGATGGTGAAATCTATAGGCCTAAGGATATCTATAGATAAGTTTTAAAAAAAGATTCAAATTTCATGTACATTAAGCAAGACATAAAAATTGAGGCTACTTTGAATTATTTTTATACAGAAACTTAATTCAGTATATACTTAATTCAGTATCCAGTAAATACTAATTAAGACAGGAGATTTTTAAAAATTGAATTTTTTAAAAACGTGAATGAAAACTTTGTTAAACATGGAACTTTAAATTAAAAAAAATAAGTTGAATTCAGGTTCAAATATCAATTGTATAGGCCTTAGAAATATACATGCTACAAAAGTAAAAAATTAGAATACCTGTAGACAAACATGGAAAGAATACAGGTATATCAAATGCAATTAAACCATGACATTTTTTGCTTTAAAAATTTGGGAAATGTTAGGATGAGAGTGGCAGAAAGAACAAGACCTTGAATGAGAGTAAAACATTAAACAGTTTATAGAAAAGGTTTATAGAAACAAAAGCTAGAGGAACAGGGATTAAAGTGATCATATCACCATATCACATAATCATATCACCACGAAACGACAGAATTTACTGAACCCTCATCTGCATATATGGAATACTATGGAAAGTACTAACATTTTGTTCAATGTCTGAAATGTTGGCCATCCAGCTTGTAACCATCTACTTAGTTGAGGCCCTGCAAGATTTTGGAACATTTATCCACTTACCCCTCAACATCCATACATATGCCCCCTCTTACCGTCTTGGATAATTCACTCATTCAAGTAGTGAATTTATGCATGTATGTTTTTTGTTCATCTTTATCTCTTATCTATGTTATAAACATTTGGTACCTATTCACAATCTTAAACAAAAACAACATATTTAAATAAGTTGATAGGAAGAAAAGGAATCAGGGTACCATTCTTAAGGATCTTAGAGCATGCTTCACAAGAAAGAAAAAATAATTCAAGGAAACACAAGAGCTGTAGAAAATTTAAATAAAGGAAACACTGTAGGCCGAGTTATGTACACAGCAATATAGAGGTCCTTGTGTATTAAAACTTTGTTTATAGGTAGTGCGTGTCAATTTGCTAGGTGGAAGCATAGAGATAATAAACATATTTATATAGTATCTGGCAAAGTCCTAGGCACCTAACGTTTCCTGATAATAATTCTGATAGAGAATAAAAAATAGCAAATATGTCAAAGAGTGGAACTTGAATAGCGTAAGGAAGTAGATGATTCACAGCAACCAGGCAAGGCTTAGGCAGTTGAGAGAAAATGCAGATCAGACTGCCAATGAGAGCATTATTTCAGAAGGAAAACAAACCCCAGTCAAATGTCCCAAAATGTGTTAATACTGAAAGACAAAGATTTGTTACTTTTAGAAACAACGAATTCCTACAGAAGGATAAACCTATTGCTGAGCCATCTGCTATTTGCACTACGCATAATAAATTCAACAGACGGGTGCACCCCCTGTGCTTCCTACAAACAGATGGTTTTTTAAAAGTCTAAAATATCCTATCAATGGAGACCACAACCAACACCAAAAAAAGAAAAAAGAAAAATCCCACACAGCCCACAGTTGAATACTTGGTTTCTTTTCATTCAGCATACACATAATAAAGATGGCACTGCAAATCCTAGACTGCCATCCTTCTGTTACCATGAGAGCAACATCTTTTCTTTGTGAAACACATTTTGTGAAAACAAAGGAAGACTATTCAGTTGAACTGGTTAAGCATCTTTTGTACCTGGAATGTTGATGATATATCTAGTTGGCAGGCAGAAGCAGTATGGCAATAAATAGCTCACCTACTTCATTTATTTACAACACAAACACACGCCCAGTGCACAGACACCAGCGCACAATGAATGCATTCATACGTAAAAGGACGTGGCAGAAACCTATTACAGCAAGATACCTGATTCTAAGATATTTCCCTTAAATTTGGGAGAAAATATTACTTTTGAATGAATATTTTGATATTTGTTTGATTCATTTGATATTCATTTGATATCTGAAAATGTTAAAAAAAATCTACCCAGAAGCACTTCCTTACATGACTATATTCAAGAATGTTCTCAAAAGCTCATCAAATATTAGCATTTATGCCATAACCAAATCATTCACTCACATGACATTCATACACACAGTGGTTATTTTTTTTGGTGAACAGTTTGTGGGTCAGCAAATAGAAGGTATTTTTATACGGAACAAAGGCAGAATTAAAACTTAAGACAATTTTTTAAATTTAGCCCCAATATAAACTGTTGTGAATTCTCAGAATGTCACACCTTTCCATTCTTTTCATAAGAAACATTCTGCCTTGAAACATTTTTTTGTACACAGCTTATGGAAGTCCAAGAAGATCACTAAACATTTCTCACGTCAATGACAACTTTGATTTGAAAGAGATACATTTAAAATTTATAAACAGTAAAATAATGAAAGCTCCACTATACTTATTACTTAGTATTTTAATTAACCTGTCTTAATTTCTATTGTATCAGGTGCTCGCTTCGGCAGCACATATACGAGTTTGCAGACACTTCTGGATGATGACGGCGATGACTTAGGAGAAGTATTTCACATCCATTTTAATGTGCATAGGGACAAAAATGATGTAGACTTAATTCCTGATGGAAGTCACGTAATTGTTGACCAGACTAACAAGAGAGACTATGTTTCTAAGTATGTCAATTACATCTTCAACATCTCTGTAAAGGCAGTTTATGAAGAGTTTCAAAGAGGATTTTACAAAGTGTGTGACAAGGAGATTACTGAATTTTTCCATCCCGAACAACTTAAGGATGTGATTACGGAAATACAGATTACGACTGGGAAACATTTGAAAAGAATGCACATTATGAACATGGATACGACAATTCACATCCCACCATAGTGATGTTTTGGAAAGCTTTACACAAATTGACTTTGGAGGAAAAGAAAAAATTCCTTGTGTTTCTTACAGGAACTGACAGAATTCAAGTAAAAGGTGTAAAGAACATGAAAATAACATTTTGCTGTCCTGAAAGTTTGAATGAAAAAGACCCCATAAGAGCACAGACATGTTTTAGTGTCCTCTACCTCCCTAAATATTCTACAATGGAAAGAGTAGAAGAAGCACTCCAAGTAGCCATCAACAACAACACAGGATTTGGCTGACCTACCTCACACTCTTTACCCCTTTGGGGAAATATTTTCAAAAATAAAATTAACTTAAAAATTAAAAAAAAAAAAAATTCTATTGTATCAGTCACAAATGTCCTGATTTTGGCCTACCTAAATCAATTACTTGCTTGGAATGAATATAGACATTTATCTATAAGATATGCCTTGGAAAAGGAAACATAAATACGTTTCAAGTCCATTGTATAAATATTCCCCAATATTTTAAATTGAACTAAAATTAATAAGAAAATATAAACCAATAGATAGACCAGTTCTAATGTAGTATGACTACATTAGAAAATGAACAAGGTGTCAAATTCTTCCCTGCTACCTAGACCACCACATTAGTGAGACAGCATACAAGGAAACACCTTTTTGAAGTTTAATGATTACCATGTCATGTCCCAATATACCTGACATTTAACCATGTCCCAGGTATTAAGCATTTTTCATTTAATTCTCACAATTGCCTGAGAAATCCACAGTAACATCTCAGTAAAAGAGGAAAATACTACTTTGAAAGCATATGATTTGATAATTAAAAAAAAAAAAAAAAACTACATGAAAAAGGTAGCCCAAACAGTCTCTACAGTCATCAGAAGACTAATAGTTGAAGAAATCATCTGAGTCTATTATAGAGGGAAAATTTAACTTGAAATTTAAGGCAAATTGCTATATTAGTCTAAATGAAGACTTAGTCTGACCTCTACCTAAAGTATCAAACAAAGTTTCAGAGAGCCATAAAATAATACACATCAATTAATCATCATCATCTGCTGAGTCAAACATTGGAAAATAATGTCAAGAAGTTACCCTGTAATTACTTTGTGGCTCCTTGAAAACGCATTTGACATAATCACTCTCTGACAGCTGCAAGAGGGAAAATGTTCTATTTCTTCTCCCACCAGTACCCTCTTCTGAGAGCCAGGGGCATCACTTCTCAGCACTTCCTGATCTGCCAAATGTTTACGAGGGAAGTGTGTGGGGTGCCTCTGTAATCAGTGCTCCTGAGGCCGGTCAGGGGTTGAGTTTCCAATCAAAGCTGTGGATTCAGAAGAGTCGCAGTTAGGGGACAGGCAATGGGCTTATTATTACCAGTGCACAGGGAGGAAAATTACTCAAGCACAAGAAAAGAGTATCTGGTTTTATCTAAAAGACCACTGGAATATTTCCCTCCCTTCTGTCTGTGACATTACATTTCCATTTACAAAAGAGACCTCCAGTCTCCACTATATTAAATATGTTAAACGGGTAATACGTTAAATGGGTTATTTGCCCATATGCGAGTCAAGAGTTATTTTAAACTTTGACTCCTTCATGAAAACTAGGTGAGAAGTTACATTATCCTAAACTCATCTGACAAAGCCTGTACTTTCCATCTAAGATTTTCGGACCAAAGCCGACAGCTGGAATTTCTGCTGACACCCGGAATTTCTGCCGACACCCAAGCTGAGGGAGGCTAACTAAAACTTACTCTGAAATAAACCACCGTCTCTTCAACAGTTCACGTCCAAGATGGGAACATGGTACTCCATTTCTTCTCTGAACACTTACCTTTGAGCTGCCACCACCCCACTCCAGGGGAGTGTCCTCTAGTTTTTTATTACAATAACCACTTGGCACAACCACTGGAAGAAAGGCCTAACTTTCTGATAGCACAACATGATAGGCTTAAGACCCCATTTTTTCAGCATACAATGTGAGAGGAGCCAAGAAAAAATTTCCTGCAAAACAATCCTATTGTGAAGCTTTATACTGCACTGAGAATACCTGTGCTCTTATCACGGATTTTTCCTCCCCCCCACCCCTCATCAGAAGAGATGAGTTAGGCTGGTGACACAGCAAGATTTAGAAAGCCTATTGCATTAATGAAAGTGTCACTGGTATCACAGTATCTTATACCTCTACAGTTAAAAAGGGAAAAAATAAAGGCCAGGGAAAGAAGAAAGCAATAAAGGAACTAACAAGACAACATTATAATAAATACCAGTTCCTGGCAGGCAGTTTTATCCAACTGACAAGGACAAAAAGGGGAAAAAAATGATTCATAGTTTGGTACTTAAAACTGAATTGAGAAGTACGAATGATAATATTCTAATTTTTCTAAGTTTCTGAGTGCTTCCTCAGAAGTTAGTACTACAAATATAATTTACCCCACTGCTCAAGTTAAAACGAAATCTTGAAAGGGAAAAAAGCAATCACTTTATCAAAAAATATGTTATTTACAGTATCTTCAGGTTAAAAAAATAAACATGCAGAAGGGAAAAAAATCTTTCATTAAAAAGGAATAGGTTAATTGTGCTGACATAATTTAAGTCAATATCATTCTCGCTTTTGTCCCCACAAGGCCACTTGCATATTTATGAGTAAGAGAATTCAGCATGATTACAAAACGACTTCACTATCTCGTAGTTGGCATTTAAAAGTAACTTTAATAATAATATGCTACAACAATGGTAATCTTACATATTAAAGCCTTATTTATTTACCGTGCTGATATCTCAGAGTAGGTTAGCAAATTTTTACTAATTTAACATTACAACTTCATGTTTTTTCCCTAATCTCGTGTAATTTGCCTTACTTAATTCCTTGCTTCTGGATATGCTACATTTGCCACCCAATGAGTTTATTTCACTGGTCATTTACTTTTAACAGTAAAGCCAAACTATTTGAAAGGAATAATCTCCCTGCAAATCCAACATAAGAAAAAAGGATCTTATTTATCCAGCATTTTGTGCCATGAATTGAAGCTTTATTGCAAAGAGTAAGCAATAAACAAAAACACCTCAGGGGCCTGGGAGGAGCAATGTAACCAATTACATTTAATTAAATCAAAGGATGGGAGCCCCAGGGTTGAATGAGCTGAAGAACAAATTTGCATTAACACCTAGCAGCCAAACAAGTAGCTCCGGGTCTAGTCTGCAAGTACAATTGTTGCCATCTATTCTCTGCACTGAAGGGGGGCCATTAGCTAAATTCTTAGGCATTGTTTGTCCACTGATGAGAGGCTGCCTTCTCAACATTTCACTCTATCACACATGAAAATTGCCTACTAAAATAAACAGCTTCCTCTGAAAGCTCAGAAACAAACATTACCTAACTCCAATTTGCAATTTGGTGAAAACTCTTCAGGGCTGCTAAAGGAGAAAAAAAAGAAAATGAAAGGTGTGATTCCAGGCCCTAACTATACATCTGATGGAGATCATATGTTTGGGCAGATTCTTTTGTACCATCGGAGACCACAAGGCAGGTCATTCCAAATGTTCCACAAAAAGTTGTTTGAGGTGGGATACATTGGCTTGCTCCTACAACTGAGAATCTAGAGCATTCAGAGCTGAAAGCCCGCTCTGGCTACTCAAATCCCAATTCCCAAAACAATGCTCTCACTCTACAGAGAACTTCTCCCTTGGTGACTTACTATTTTTATTATTTAGAGAATTTTATACACACACAAACCTACCATACATGATATCTATCACAAACTCTATGTAACCGTAATGAGAGCCTACCTAATTATGATAAGTCAACCTAGCTACAGCAGGTTTTATTCTTTTGTCCTACACATTCCTTTCTTAGTCTCACGAAAATATTACATTCTCAAAAGCTAAAACAAAGAAACTAAAAACAAAGACCCCCAAACCTTGTAAAGGTAATTCACTGTCATTAGTGGTTTCACTATGGAAGAAGATGAAGTGAGTATGATAAAATAAAAATCAAGAAAGAGGCAAAGATACAGTCTGGGCAAGGCTAATTCAGATTGAATAATCAACCCAAACTATAGATGGAATATGATTTGTACTGAGACATATTAGTTTGAATTAACAATATTGAAAAGTTTTTTTAAAAATTATATAAACCATCTGAGTTACCAAGCTAACACATTCCACATTGTTTCAAAGTCAGCTGTACAGCTTGTAGTGTGGGGATGCCAATCTGAGTCTAAGTGGGATTCAGGCCTTTCTGGGCTGGTCAGGTGAACTCATCTGATGAGACCTGTTTGGGGTGGTTGGGCTCAAAGAAGAGTTAGAGCCTCTTTGACTTACGTTCAAGAAGCTGAAACAAGGATTCTCACAACCCATCTTTCAAATCCCTTCTGTAGACAAAGAATTCTTCAAGTCACCAGTGGATGGAGAAAAGACAGGAAAAGGCAAAATGACCTCCTGCTCCATCAGTGGCCAGATTTAGACAGTCACTCCAGCAGGCAGAGCACACTGCACAGGGACAAATGCCTACTGCCCTTGCGTTGACATCCCTGAAAGTCTGCGATAGTTTTACAAACTCATGGAGTCATGACAAGTTTGCATCTGGAGGTGGATCCTCCAAATTTCTGGCTCCCTTACACAAGTCAAAGTCATTAAAGCTTTTTTAAGGGGTAAAAAACCTAATATAAACAAGTAACAAAACAGTAAAACAAGAGCCAATGCCACATAAAATCAAAATCCGCCTTAAGAGGGAAAGTACGCACAGGACTGGCTTAGCCATTTTGTGAGCTAACAGAATTTTCCTGCCTGGGGAAGTGGAAGCAATTACACCTTATCTAATTCCAAAGGCAGGAGACTGGCACCTGATTATTTAGAACCTCATCTCTGTGGTAGCTGAGGAGCTACCTAGGGGAGAATACAAGGTCTGTCAGTAGTCTGCACGTCTAGTACATTAGTGAGATGAAGTCAACAAAGTGTATGGGGAGAGTTGGGGTGTGGAAGTTGCTGAGAACCTTCTAAGAAGAAATCTGTCCTAAAAGTAAGTAGATAAACAAAAGCAGTGTGAAGGAGGAAACTGGGCACACTGATATTACTCTGAAGAGTTGCTGGACAGGAAAAATGACTTAATTTTTGAGCATCCTCCATAGAACCCATTAAAAAAAAAACTGGAAGAACTGTATCACTGAAGATTCTGTATGAAAGAGAGACAGAAGCAGCACTTTTGGGGAACACTTTTAACAAAGGAGATCTATAAAGGGGAGAAATACATTGCTCCCTTGCTTCACCACTAATCACTCCACGTTCTGTACTATCATAGCGTACATCCAATATACTGCCGAGGAGTAGGACAGGCATAGGAATACCAGGTGCAAGAGGTCTCATGTGTGAGCATTCGTGATATTCTTGGGGACTCTCAAGAATACTTCAGGGACACACTGCTGAGGTCCTACAACAGCAATAGTTCTAAGAGTCAGTGGAATTTGAGTTATTAAAATGTGACTCCATACATCTGAGCTGATATGAAGCCTGAGAAAATTGGATACACACACACATAAATTCTAGAAAAATCTTGGACTGTGTTTACTAAGAGAATTAGCCAAGTCGGCAAACCCTTTCACATTTTTATCAAAAAGGAAAATATATAGTCTTGTTTTTCTTATATATTCATTGTACTATGAATCTAGTATATCTTGCAGAGGCTACTGATTGCATCTTGAGCTCCATGTTGATTTATATCTGAAACCCAGCTGTTAATATTTTGTAGGCAGCATTCTTCTGCTGCTAAGCTGCTAAGTCGCTTCAGTCGTGTCCGACCCTGTGCGACCCCATAGACGGTAGCCCACCAGGCTCCCCTATCCCTGGGATTCTCTAGGCAAGAATACTGGAGTGGGTTGCCATTTCCTTCTCCAAGTGTTCTTCTACCAAAGTGTTATTTGTTTGCTACCTCGTCATATATGGCTGGAATGCAGCATCAACCAAAACTCTCTTAAGTGTCTCATTTTGGTGTGCTTGTTGGTAATCTGACTATCCTGAATCACAAGTACACTTCAGCCTCACCAGACAACTGATCTTGGGAATTATTTGATGATTATAATGTGTACTAATTCTTAGCATTTTCCTCCACACCGAACATCTTCCTAGATACTCTTAATCACTTGATATTAGATTTTCCTTATTGCTGGAAATCATTCTCAATGGTAGAACCACAAATTTTTATTTGTACCAAAATTCAAATATTTATTTACTTACAGTTAAGCAACCGCTCCACTAAGTACAGTTTCCTTTTACCAATTATGCTGAGTTACCTTTGCCTTAATTATATATTATATAAACACTAAAGTTAGTTTCAAAAAATTTAAACTATATTTTAGAACTGGCATAATTTCCAATTATTCTTATAAAACAAATTACTTGATAAAATGATTCTCATATTATTTTAAAGTCATAAACAAAGCCATTAAGGTTTTTGCTTAATGGATTCAATCTTAGAACCAGAGAGAAAATTAAATCAGTCTTCCTAAAAGAGCCTCCATTTTATACATATGGTTTTTAACAACTCTTCTGCCCTTTAAAAAATGTAATATTTATTCACTGTTACAAAAAATGAATAGAGTTGATCTTATAAATCTGAAATTTTTCTAGTAGATATATGAATGTAAAAATGAGTCATAGCCTTTTCTGTAATCTAAACAGTTCATATCAAATGACATTGCTTTTGATTGCTCTATTAACTATCACAGTCTATGATGACCTCATCTTTATATCTCCATGATAATTAGCAATCACTGTTTTTTTCTTTCAGTCAGGATATCTTCTCACAATGTAAGTAAATATTATCCATCAAAATGGTTAATAATAATGGTTATAAGACTCTTGAGAGTCCCTTGGACTGCAAGGAGATCCAACCAGTCCATTCTGAAGGAGATCAGCCCTGGGATTTCTTTGGCAGGAATGATGCTGAAGCTGAAACTCCAGTACTTTGGCTACCTCATACGAAGAGTTGACTCATTGGAAAAGACTCTGATGCTGGGAGGGATTGGGGGCAGGAGGAGAAGGGAACAACAGAGGATGAGATGGCTGGATGGCATCACTGACTTGATGATGTGAGTCTGAGTGAACTCCTGGAGTTGGTGATGGATAGGGAGGCCTGGCATGCTGCGATTCATGGGGTCGCAAAGAGTAGGACACAACTAAGCGACTGAACTGAACTGAATGGTTATAATAATTGTTAGTAGATACTAGTTAGCCAGATTATTAGTCTCTTCTCAGATAGACTTGAAATATTGCTACGTTTTGGTAAGATGAAGTTGTATTCATTTAAAAACCTGGCAACTAACTATAGTTAAATAACTTTCTATTATTTTTAATTATTCTTTATTTTTATAACCAATATGAATGAAGTCATTATAAAAATACAAGTATGATTTTCTTTATTAACTTTAGATTAATATTAAAATCTATGAGATGAAGAATTCTTCAAGCAAGCTACTTTTTTGATGTTCATTTTTAAAAGTTGTTTCTAGCATATGGCTAAAATTAAACATAAAAATACTATTTAAGTTAAGGCAGACTAAGGCCCAAAAGAAGTCACTTTGTATATAAGGCAGGTTTTTCTCTAAGTATTCTATAGCAAAGATACAAAATTAATAGAAGATATGTTATATAAATATGCATACATGTGTACATATATAGAGCCAATATTTTCTTGAATTCATTAAAAGCTTGAACTACAAGTATCATTATCTTTATAATGTTGTATCTTTGGATTAGAAATATTCTTCAAAATTTCCCCTGAAATATGTGCTGAATTTTTTACATTAGATGCAATTAAACATTTACTTCTTTAAGTCAAAAGCTATAAGATGTGATGCAGCCTTTAAATTAACAGTTCTCTTAGGACAGGATGGAATGGTGGTAGGGAGCAGATTCTGAACCAAAGACTCCCTAAAGGAACCTGTGCGATCTGAAAACAAAGTAATAGTTTGTCCCTTAATTTTGAGTCATGATACTGAATGTGTTCTAATTTTGAACACTACTAGATGAAGGTGTGAGATTTTTATTATTTATCAAAAAGGGACTTTTTTTAATTAAAAGATTTGTTTAATGCTCTGTATAGTATATTAAAAAACCAAAGCTCTATAGGTTTTGTTTTGCCCCCATTTGCTCTCAGCTTTCTAGGTGGAGCTGGCTGCCTCAGACAACAAGCTGCAAGGCTCACACATGCAGGAACAGTAAGCAGCAGAATATGGAACACTAAAAGCGCACTTATCTCCTCTTCCTCTAGAGGTTCCAATGAAAATGGTAATAGATGAGTTAAAAACTACTCCCAAAACAGCATGGAGAAATAGGAGGTTATATAATAGATGAAAAGACAAACCCTATCATGTCCCTATGGAAGATAGAAAGCAGACGGAAGGATGGCAATTAGCAAAACAAGGCAGAAGAACCCAAAAATGGAGAAGGGAGACAATGTACCATCAGAACCCTAGAGTTTTTAGGCTTTGACGTACCAGATATTACATAAGAGAAGTAAGAGCAGAGCTAAAACTAGAGGGACTAACTGAAAGTCTATATCCAGGGTAGTTTATCTCCTAGCAGCCATGTATCTACTCAACAGAAAAAACTGAACAGCTCACAGAGGTAACATTGTGCCATTCAAACCTTAGGAGTTCTCCACCTGATCCTTCTAAAGCAGCTCTCAACCCACATATGCACAGAGCTCTCAACTGCTTTCTATTATCTCATTCTTACATATGACTGAACAACTAAGTCTCAACAGTTGAGAAAAAGCCAAAAGAAAAAAGAGAAAAACCAAGATAAATAATGAAACAAACAAAAAAATGAGCTAGGAGAAAACACAAATAATTTGGGAAACAAATTGAAATAAAATTATGAAAGCCTCAGTGAGATTCAAGAAGACACTGCATATATAAGCACTGAATGCATGAAAAGAGAAAAATTATAAAGCAAGAAAGAAGAATTAGAAATTAATAATTTGCTAGAAAGGGTAGATAATAAAGAGAAGAAACTCTCACAAATGGTGGAGGGGATGGGGGAAAAGAAAAACAAAAAAATGACTGTACGGAATACAGTATTGTAAAGCAAAACAAACTAAAAAATAAAAATCAATTTAAAAAAATGACTTACGTGCATATTAGGTAAAGTTAGATGGTATCACCATCAGGCCCAAGAATATTTAATGGATCAAATACAAAGGACATTCATTTCTATTCCTGGCCAATGGGCTGCTTTCTTTTTTTTTTTTCTTTTTCTAGAGCCATCAATTCTGGTTTTTGTGTTTAAAAATTTTCATTGGAATATGGTTGATTTGCAATGTTGTATTAGTTACCGGTGTACAGAAAAGTGGATCAGTTATATATATATACATATATCCACTCTTTTTCAGATTCTTTTCCTACATAGGCCATTATAGAGGATTGAGTAGAGTTTCCTGTGCTATACAGTAGGTCCTCATTAGTTATCTATTTTATATATAGCAGTATGTATATGTCAATCCCAATCTCTCAATTTATCCCTTCCCCTCCTTACTCCCTAGTAATCGTAAATTTGTTTTCTACATCTGTAACTCTATTTCTTTTGTAGATACATTCATTTGTACACGTTTTTAGATTGCACATGTAAGTGATATCATATGATATTCGTCTTTCTCCATCTGACTCATTTCAGGTGGTGGTTTATGGGCCCAGGATCCTTCTATTTTATAGTTCTACCACCCCCTAGAGGCCACGTTATTTACTGCATCTCTCTGGTGGAAGATGAAAGACTCCTTAAAAGCGTTCTAGAAAGGGCACACATCACCTCTGCTCACATTCTATTGGCTAGAACTTAGTCACATGGCTGCATCTAATTGTAAAGGAAGCTGGGAATTTATGGTTCAGCTGCAGTCCTAGAAAGAAGAAAACAAGTATTTCCATCCATAATTTCTGCCACAATATGCCTGCACTACCTTTAGAAAGATTATAGAGGAAAAAAACAAAACAAAACAAAACTGATATAGGGTTACCTTAGGGAACTAGAGTAAATGGGATCAGGGTAAGAATTTACATTTCACCATAAACACTTGTGCATTATTTTAATTTTTATAGTGATTACATAGAAGACAGAAAGAAAAATAAGAAACAATGGCTCAATCTAGTTCATCTAACTTGATTAACAGAAGTTTCAAAATACAGAACAGAAAAAATGAAAATGAAGAAATGATCAAGGGAATATTACAAAGAACTTCTCAGAAGATAAAGGTCTTCAGATTAAAAGGGCCTCTACAGGCACAGAAGAATCCACTTTTTGAAAGATATGTATATCTAAGCTTTTCATTATGAAATTTCAAAGATCAAGAACAAAAAGAAACCCTAAAAGCTTCTTACAAAACAAATGATAGACTCTTCATTTGCCACAGTGGATGCTAGAAGGCAACACACAGGCCTTCAAGTTCTAAAGGGCATTTATCCTCTAACTAGAATTTATGCCCAATCAAATAAATAATAAAGTACAACAACAGACTATCTCTTCAGATATTCCTGGGTCGGGAAGCTCCCCTGGAGAAGGGAGAGGTTACCCACTCCAGTATCCTCAGGCTTCCCTTGTGGCTCAGCTGGTAAAGAATCAGCCTGTAATGCGGGAGACCTGGGTTCGATCCCTGGGTTGGGAAGAACCCCTGGAGAAGGGAAAGGTTACCCACTCCAGTATTCTGGCCTAGAGAATTCCACGGACTGGGTCACAAAGAGTCGGACACAACTGAGAGACTTTCACTTCGCTTTCACTTCATATATATAAGAACTCAGAAAAATTCCCTGTCTTTTTTAGGAGGTTACTTGAAGATGTTTTTCCACAAATTGTGGCTTTAAAAAACAAAGCCAGTCAAGACCAGAGCAGAAAGACAGTGGGAGGCAAAAATAAAAAGGACTGATTTAAAAACCCATAATGATAGAGGACTTGAAAGAAAGTAAGAAATAGATACAGTACAGAAGCAGTAGAAAAGTTATACAAGGAAGGGAACAGAATGATAGAAAAGAAATTGTGCAAATGAATGAGAAAATATAATTATAGTATTTGGCTGTGTAGTGAATGTTACTTGCATAGTTAAAATAATGTATGTGCTGATTATTCATAAAACCAGAAACAGTGAAAGATGTATAACTCAGGAATACTGGAGGGTGGTCAACATAAGTGTCTAAAACTGATAAATCAAGAAGTACTAGGATAAGGATATTCTTTAAGAAATATGGAAATAACTACCAGAAAAAAATTTTTAGGAAAGTTAAAAGAGTTAACCTCTGAGAAGAAATCCAGGAGCAAGGCAAGAGGAAAAGGGACTGTTGATTTTCATTATAAATCCTTCAAAATATTTAAGTGTATGTACATGTTACTTTGATTTTTAAAATGGAACACTTAACTATATCCAAAACATAGTGTTAGGCGCATAAAATACATTTGAATAAAATCTGTTTCTCATTTTCAAAGAATTTATAGTCTATGATGAAGATAGATATGTCTTTTAAAAGTTACAATTCAATGCAAAAACTATGCTCATATAAGTACTTAATAGGATGGCATCTCTGTAGCCCAGGAAAACAGAGGAAGGGCAGAGATGGAGAACTGATATATAAAATGCTATTTGACGTTGAGTCTGAACCTAAACATATGATTACTTGTTCTCACATCTGGGTTCATTCTTGAAATAATTCCATTAAAAGCAAGACAACCAGTAGAAGAAACACTATTCCTCTTGAGGAATTCATTAAAAAATTATTTATGATGCTTTTATGATTAACTGCAGGTTGATGAAAGAAAAGATGAGCAGGAAAGAGAAACTAAGACTGAATGTGTAAAGGACACTGGGTACATCACACCACATTGATTCTTAAAAAGGAGCTAATGACAAAATGTACACCTGTAAGCTGAAATCCAGGAAATTCACTGTTCCTACGTATCCTGTCATCAAAAAGCTGTTTACCGCTTAAAAAGGTCCTACACGTTCATCTGGACAGAGGTTCCTGGGCCCAGCCTGCCTCGTCTCCTGTCCATTTCCCAAGCCCCATTTTCTAGCCTTCTTCACAGATTCTAGGAATTGCCCAACGTCCAATAAGTTTTACTTCTATACTAGTTAGCATCAGTTTCTATTATTTTGCAACCAAAAACTAGCTACAGAATGGAAATGATGAAAAGTCAGAGAGATGAAAGGATTTCTAATCTTTAAAACATTCTTATCCACTGTTGTTCTAAAAACGATAACTGAGTCATGTGCTTTAAGTTTCCTCTGTTTTGGATTTAGGAAGAAAAAGAGAATGCTTTAGAAACAAAGATAATAATATTTTAGCTGAGTAATTCAGTAGTCTATAAGCCTGTTCATAAATACTAAACTAGAAAACTTTAACTATAAAAAGCAAGATAATTTTTCATTCATCTCTAACATCCTGGATCTGTGTTGCAATTGTTTTCACTTTGTATTGTTATTGTGAGTAGCAATGTCATCTTTTAATTTTTTTTCCAGTGATACATTACTGAGGCAATTTGAAGATATGCTTACTTATTACAGGATAATTGCATTTATACATTTCTAGAAAGGCATTCTTAGCTAAGAGAGCATCTTCATTTTACAACTTCAATTTTCACAAATTTTTTTTGTTTTTGAAAGAAAAGCTCATGGATGTTTTTATCAAACATGTAAATCTATTCACGTGTGAAAGAATGACACTAGATCCCTATCTTACACAAAAATTACTCAAAAGGGATTAAAGATTTAAACATAAGACCTGAAACTATAAAACTCCTAAAACATAGGGAAAAGACTTCTTGACATGGGTCTTGGCAATGATCTTTTGGAAATGGCATCTAAAGGGAAAGTAACAAAATCAAAAATAAATAGCTAGGACTACCTCAAACTAAAAAGTTTCTATACAGCAAAGGAAATGGTAAAATAAAAAGGCAACTTATAAAACTGGTGAAAATATCTGCCAATCACACATCTGATAAGGGATTAATACTCCGAATAAATAAGGAACTCTTACAGCTCAACAGAAAAAATATAAACATTCCAATTTAAAGTGGGCAAATACACATTCTTCCAAAGGAGATATTCAAACAGACAACAGGTACATGAAAAGTTGCTCAATATCACTCACCATTTTGGAAATGCATATCAAAACCATAATAAGATAGCACCTCAAACCTGTTAGGATGATTGTTACCAAAAAGATAAGAGATAACAAATGTGGTGAGAATGTGGGGAAAAGGGAGCCCCAATGCACTGTTGATGGGAATGTAAATGCTATAGCCACTATGGAGAAAAGTATGGAGGTCTTTGAAAAGTTAAAAACAGAACAATATGATCCAGCATTCTACTTCCAGGACTATATCCAAAGGAAAGGAAGTGTCTGTACCCTCATATTCATTGCAGTATTATTTATGATAATCTAAGACACAGACAACCTAAGTGGCCACTAATGGACAAATGAATAAAGAAAATGTGGTTTCTATATACAATGGAAAACTATTCAGTCATAAAAAAAAAACAAGGAAATAGTGCCATTTGTAACAACATAGACAGACTTTGAGAGTACTATGCTAAGTGAAATAAGTCAGAAAGATAGAAACAAATACTGGATGATTTTATGTGTGAAGTCTTAAAAAAACAGAATCAGATTTGTAATTGCCACAAGAGAAGAAGCAGAGGATGGGTAAATTTGGGAAAGATGGTCAAAAGGTACAAACTTCCAGTTTTAAGATAAATAAGTTCTGGGGACGTAATGTACATGATAACTATAGCTAATAACACTGTTTCATATATATGAGTTGCTAAGAGAGTAAATCTTAAGAGTTCTCATCATAAAGTAAAAAAATTTATAACTATGGGAGATGATGGATGTTCATTAAACATACTGGCAATCATTTCACAATATATGTAATTATATTATCAATATGAAATAAATGGGTTAATTAAGAGTGAAAAAATATAAATAAAATTTCTTCACATTGCTAAAAATTTCTTAATTTTTAAACAGGAAAAAGTCTTTTCTTCAAAACTTTGAAGAAAACTGCTTAAAAGAACTATGTGAATAGGAGAAAAATAAACAGTTCAGGAGGAAATATTAGTACTATCTTAGTGGTTTGTGTTTTATTTTCTATGGTCTTATTTATTTGATATTCAATATTGCTTTACCTTAATTAACCCCTTACCCACAATATTAAGAATCACTTACAGGAATTTAATTCAAACTGTTACTATTCCACAAATTTCAAAGGAAATATATAGCAGATATAGGTAGCAGCCAAAAAACAACTTTCTCTGTGAATAAAGATGTACCACTTTCTTTGTGATCCTCTTGACCACTGTGACAGATAACAGCAAAGAGCTCTGGAAGTGATTAACAATGATAATGAGGTGACAGTTAATCCCTTAATTTTCAAAACAAAAACAAAAATACTTTACCCAAGGGGGTAAAAAAAACAGGTAAGTTTCTACCAGCAGAATGCAGGCTAAAAAATAGATAATACTCTGTCCTGGATAATAAGCCTGGGGATACTCTATCAAACTAATTTTTTTTAATGTTAATAAATGCTTTTAGCTCCAAATTCTCCATACTACTTTCAAGGGTCTACTAATAATCTCAATCATGCCTCAGATGCACCTCACTATACCAAGATTTTGTATATTCTTTCTCTTTACATATATAATTCCCACTCTCACAACTAGGGAAAAAGTGTTGGTTGAGTCCTAATTATTTGTTGCATTCATTAAATAGTAAAGAAAGAAAAAAAACTCATGAAAGTAACAACAAAGATTAATTAGAAAACAGCCTGAGACTTGACAGTGAAACTTATGTAGAAATATGCAAATTATACACAGATGAACATGTCACCTTTTTATTTCTTATACCTGGATGTGATTCTTGGAAATTTTTTAAATAGAAGTCAGAGATTTAAGCTATATCCTATCATTACTAAACTCATGTTAGATTTTTATAATTAATACATCTTTATATATAATTACCTAAAATAATTGTGTAATTTTCTCTCCTGAGTATTCATCTAAGCTTCAGTGATAAGTGATGTTGTATGAATATTTCTCAGATAGCTAAAACTCTAAATACTAAAAAGAGGGAATGATGGCACCACATTATCTATTGTCTGATCACTGTGACAGTCTTTGCACTTTGAAAACTGATTATTACAAACCAATGAATAAAAAACATTTTTAAGGCTATTTCATGGACCTCAGATTCCCTTGGACTGCAAGGAGATTCAACCAGTCCATCCAAAGGAGATCAGTCCTGGGTGTTCACTGGAAGGACTGATGTTGAAGCTGAAACTCCAATACTTTGGCCACCTGATGCAAAGCACTGACTCATTTGAAAAGACTCTGATGCTGGGAAAGATTGAGGGCAGGAGAAGGGGACAACAGAGAATGAAATGG
Source organism: Aepyceros melampus (assembly GCA_006408695.1). Lineage (NCBI taxonomy): Eukaryota > Metazoa > Chordata > Mammalia > Artiodactyla > Bovidae > Aepyceros > Aepyceros melampus. The sequence goes on along the minus strand of SJXQ01005518.1, from coordinate 526,137 downwards.
TTGGATGGCATCACGAACTCAATGGACATGGGTTTGGGGGGACTCCAGGAGTTGGTGATGGACAGGGAGGCCTGGCATGCTGCGATTCATGGGGTCGCAGAGTCAGACACAACTGAGCAACTGAACTGAACTGAACCTGGACCTCATAAAATGTATACAACTGCTTATAGATTTATAAGACAACTAAAATATAAACTGAAACTGGTAGATCTCCCCATTCACAAAAGTACTGAGATTTTTCAGCATCAGTAAAACACAGAAAAATAAGTTCTAATTAAATTGTCATATGGACTAACAAGGCTGATCAAAGGAATGATTTGTTAATTTTGAATAGATCCCTGGTAAAAAGGATTGCAGAGTAGACAGAAATTTTTTTTTATCTCTTACTATCTGTTTAGAAATACCTGTATTGGCTTGGTTTGAATTTGTGATACATATTATTTTACATATCTACATTTTCTTATATGTTAATTTTACAGATCTCATAAAACAGAGTTATATCTTCTAAGCCAGGAGAAAAGCAACTAGCTGTATGTTCCTTTTATTATACTGTACACATTCAGGTATCAAACAGCCTGACTTTAGTCTCTCCCTTTCCCCTAAAGGATCTTATCATTTATTACCACTGTTGCTATACCCTGTCTTGCTGGGGCAAGTTACCAATTTAATCCTTTGGTCCAAGCCTGGACAATGGATTCCACATAGAGCTTTAAGGCTGTTTGACGCACTGGGTACTAACGACATACTGCTTAAAGCCTATGTGATTTCCAAAGACTTATGAAAATACCTGAAATCTAAAAAAATATGTGCCAACATACAAAACAGAAACTGTAAGATCAAAATTAACAAAGTCCAGAAAAATGTTACAAAATAGAGGCAGTAGTAAACTTCAATTTAACACATGCTATTGCACTTAAGTTGTATTAATGTGGGCCGTGGATTAATGAGCTTGATACAGTTTGCCTCCAAAAATAAAACTTCCTAAAGCCTAAGAACATCCAAAACAGTCCTACAATTACTCAGCTGAGACAAGCTGGACTGTTTAAACCAGATCTACTAAAAGTTAGGAGTTCACAAAAAGGAATGTACGTATGACATAAAACCACATCATTGTTTATAAAATACTGCTTGTTTGTCTTCGATTCATTGCTCACTATAGTGGAGATCTTCATGTCTGTGGATACTCATCTTCATGTCTGTGGAGATCTTCATGTCTGTGGAGATCTTCATGTCTGTGGATACTCAGCGTCTTCCTAACAGCCTTTTAAGATGGATGGAAAATTTTTCTGCTTTTCTCCTCTCTAGAGTAAAAGTCAGAACTCACTTTCTCATCTCACCTGCTAATAATACGAGCAGGCTCAGCCAATCAAACACTCTCGCACATGACTTCATTTATTAGTGAGCAAAGTGAAGAGGTAGTATATCTCATGGGATTGAACAGTCTGTGGATTCAGTGATAAGTGGTGGCATCAATGATGTCTTCACTACAGCAGCTTCCTGATGGGATTTGGACACTTTACTTGATATATTTCCTCCAAGTCTCACTTCCTGGCTCTTCTAGGATTCCTGCAGTTCCTAAATCCTTTAATAAATTTCATTTCAGTGAAACCAACTAGTGTGGGTTCTGATATTTGAAACTAAGAATGCTGATTCACACAGGACTCACTTTCCCAGCTCCTGGTCAACCTCCATGCAGCACACACACATCAGTAGCAATCTTTCAGCACACAGCTAGATATCTACTGTGCAAGATATAGTGAAAAAGGAACAGTATGCATACATTCCAACCTCCTTCTGGATTGATTTCTTGTATTATAGAAACAAGAAAACTATTTTTCCAGATTCTATTGTAGCTAAGGTTCTGAATGTGAAATAGGCTGCACCACTAAAAACTTACTTACATGCAATTTGAAATGTGGACATAAGACAATACTTTTGGCTAGCTATTGCTATCGAAAACACAATGACAGACATGTTGAATTCCTCAGCAAAAGCATTCCAGTATCCAGCCATCAACTTCATGGGTGAAAGAGGAAGCTACAATGGCAGCTTTTTGATCTCTGGATCTCAAGTATATATTCTTGAACTCAACAGTTCCAATGGTGATTTCCTGATTCCCCATCTTGAAGATGGAGGAAGGCGGCTACGAGTCAAAAAATGAGGGAAAACTCTAGAAGCTGATAATGGCAAGGAAACATATATGCCTCTAAGACTCCAGAAAGGATACATATATCTTGATTTTAGGCCAATATGACCAATGTCAGACTTCTGACTTATAGAGAATAGTAAGATAATAATAAATTTATGCTGTTTTAAAATACTAAGTTTGTGATAATTTGTTAGAAAAACAAGAAAAAATTAAGTATATTCCCTGAAGTACTATTTAAAATATCAGAAAGTCAAGGAAAATCTAACTATCCATCAATGGAGAGTATAATAAACTAAGGAACAGTTCACAGTGTAAACCATGCAGCCATTAAAAAGATGAACTAGAAGTCTGATAGCTAGATATGGTGAGATGTTTAACATTTATTGTTAAGTTAGAGAAAGAAGAAAAAAGTGAGCACAGAGTAAAATATACACAGCATGATTCAACAAGCTTTTAAAATTATGCTTATATATGCATTAAAAAGCCTAGAAGGAAATCTACTGCTGCTGCTGTGCTAAGTTGCTTCAGTCATGTCCGACTCTGTGCGACCCCATAGATAGCAGCCCACCAGGCTCCCCCATCCCTGGGATTCTCCAGGCAAGAACACTGGAGTGGGTTGCCATTTCCTTCCCCAATGCATGAAAGTGAAAAGTGAAAGTGAAGTCGCTCAAGCGTGTCCAACTCTTCACGACCCCGTGGACTGCAGCCTACGAGGCTCCTGTTCATGGGATTTTCCAGGCAAGAGTACTGGAGTGGGCTGCGTTGCCTTCTCCGAGAAGGAAATCTACTAGACACTAACAAATGCCATCTCTATGGAATAGAATTTCCAGAGGACTTCACATTTTTATATTGTTGGATTGTTTTTCAGTGAAAATGTATTATATGGAGAAGCAATAAATATATTTCCATTTTTAAACAGGTAACTAAATGCAATCAATTTTATCTGTGTATTAATATTTATATAATCTCTACAGAATTTAAATATAAATCATTGAATACACTGTTTCTAAAACTTACCCAGATGTGCTAATATCTTCACTCTGATGGAAATGATTCAATATTCTTTCTCAATACACTGGGTCATTCAATCTATGTTACTTAAATGCAGTTTTTGTTCAGATGACTTCTTACTAAAGGAAAAAATGCAGTGCTAACATGCTTATAGTAAGTTGACAGAGAGCTACAGTAATAAAATAATCAGTTAAGATTAAATCTAAATATTTTAAATAGTCATTCTGTTAAAATTTTATCAGTTAAAACAGAACATTTGTAAATAACATTTCACATCTCAGAGTACCTGTTAAATTCAAAACGAAACAAGACAATTTTGTACTTGGTCAAATGCTGTAGCTAATAGGCTCTTAAGGCCAATTAGTACAAGATGAAATTTTAAATACTGAAGTGGCAATCCTCAATTATTATGTTCACTCAGATTTTAGAAACAGATCTCAGGGACTTCCCTGGCAGCCCAGTGGTTAAGGCTTCATCTTCCAATGCAGGGAGCTAAGATCCCATATGCCTCAGGACCAAAAAACCAAGACATAAAACAGAAGCAATATTGTAACAAATTCAACAAAAGACTTTTAAAAAATAATCCACATTAAAAAAAAAAACTTTACAAAAAAAGGAATAGATCTCAAAGATAATTTGCAAAGAATCTAAAGTACTGAAAGCTGTTACATGAAACCATGCCCATATTTATAATGACGTATTCACTTAAGTGTAAAGATCTGTTTAAACTTCAGTATTTTAGGGTTAAAAATGAATGATGAGGGAAAGAAGGAGGAGCTAACAGTTAACATGATCAGACTATGCTAATGATTTTCAGAAATTATCTATGTTTATCATTAAAAATTTCATAATGTACCTTACTTATATTTAAAATATATTTCTGATTATAATAAACTGATTTCTAGCAACAAACATCTGGAAATTAAAATGTAAAATATGTGATTTAAAATATGATTTTAAAATTCAACAAATAGAAATAAATTTAACAAAGGATGTGAAATAAAATACAACCTACTATAAAATAAAACGACAAGATTTTGCTAAGAAAAATTAAAGAATATTTACATAAAGAGAAAACCATATCATATTCATGGATTACATGACTTAATATTGTTAAGATATCAATTCTCCCCAAATTCATCTATAGATTCAGTGCTATGTCAATCAAAATTCCAGTAGACTTAATAGAAATTGGTAGGGTGATTCTAATATTTATATGGAAAAGCAGAAATCCAGAACAGCCAAAACAATATTGAGAAACAAAAACAAAGTCGGAAGACTTACTCCATTTCCAGACTTACTATGAAGATACAACAACGTGATACTGGCATGAAAGATCAATGAAACAATAGGAAGTCTAGAAACAGTTCTATCCATATATAATCAGTGATTTGCAAAAAGGATGCAAAAGTAAACTAATGGAGAAAGGATAGTCTTTTCATTAAACGGTGCTCAAACAACTGAACATCCACATGCAACTACAATAACAAAAAAGAACTCTGACCTCTACTTCATGTCACATGTAAATATTAACTCAAAGTGGACCATAAACCAAGATATGAGTCAAAACAATAAAAATTTTAGAAGAAAAACATAGGAGAAAAATTTCATAACTGTAGTACAGCAAAGATTTCTTAGATGGACACAAAAACTAGGAACCACAGAAAAACAAGTAAATAAACTGGGCTTCATCAAAATTAAAAACTTTTGCTCTTTGAAAAATACCATTAACAAAATGCAAAGGCTAACCCACCAGCTGGGAGAAGATGCCCTCACTACATAGTTGACAGAGTCTCAGATTCAGAATATATAATGAACTCCTATAATTCATTAAGAACCCAACTCTAAAATGGGCCAGAATTTTGACATATACTTCACAAATGAAAATATACAAATGGCCAGTAAGCATATGAAAAGATGCTCAACATCATAGTCATCAGGTACATACATAAAATCACAATGAGATAACATATAACCACTAAAATGACTAAAAAGATTAACAATACTAACTACTGACAAGGATATGAAGCAATTAGAACTCTGATACATTGCTGGAGGCAATGTGAAATTGCAAGTACAACTATTGTGGAAAACAGTTTAGTAATATCTTTCAAAGTTAAATATACACTTATATACAACTCAGAAATTTCAAAGTCCTAGGCATTTACCCCAGAGAAATGAAAACATATGACCATACAAGAACCCTGTACATGAATGTTCACAGCAGTGTTATTCAAAAGAGCCCAAAATGGAAACAATCCAAATATCTGTCAACAGTTAAATGGTTAAACAAATTGTAGGTATATTCATATAATATTACTCAACAGTAAAAAAGGGATAAACAACAGATGAAAATGACAACATGGATGGATCTCAAAAACATGCTAAATGAAAGAAGCTAGAGGAAAAAAATAAGAGTATTATATATAAGATGCATTTATATGAATAACTAGAAGAGTCTAATCTAATCTATAGCAACAGAAAATGTATCAATGGTTGCCTGAGAAGAGAATTAGAGACTGACTAGAAAAGGGCACAGGAGAAGGCAGTGGCGCCCCACTCCAGTACTCTTGCCTGGGAAATCCCATGGACGGAGGAGCCTGATAGGCTGCAGTCCATGGGGTCGCGAAGAGTCAGACACGACTGAGCGACTTCACTTTGACTTTTCACTTTCATGCATTGGAGAAGGAAATGGCAACCCACTCCAGTATTCTTGCCTGGAGACTCCCAGGGATGGGGGAGCCTGCTGGGCTGCCGTCTATGGGGTCGCACAGAGTCGGACACGACTGAAGCGACTTAGCAGTAGCAGCAGAAAGGGCACAAGGGAACTTTTTGGGCTGATGGAAATGTTCTATATCTGGACTGAGATAGTAGTTACATGCATATATAAAATTTTCAAAACATCAAAATTGGTGCATTTTATTTATGTAAATTATATCTTAATAAAGTTGCTCTCTTAAAAATTTAAATGAAAAAAAGAGCAAACCAAGCCATATATTACTTTTGAAATTTTTCAGTGATCTATTATTTAACTGTTCGGTTAAGATACTAAATTGCCTCTTTCTCTAAACACAAGGTTACTCAAAAGATATCCATTAACATTTAATTATGCAGGTATGCGTCTACTACTTTTTTCCTTAAATAATTAATGCACTGAACTCAACTACACTTCATAAATTGATATTATTTGGTAAAGCATTCAGTTAACTGAAACAATATCTTGCAAAGGGTTTTGATAATATTAGTTCACATTTAAATTGACATAAGACGAGTCAAACCTACAACCATTTACTAAACTATTATGTGCAGCTTAGCCAACATTAGTAGCAATTTCCCTTTAAAAAACAATATTTGAATTTAAAACATAACACAGTATTATGAATCACAGCAGGATTCAGTGTGTAGGGGTTAGAAATGAAGTACTGAATGTATGTATAAGGGGATGCAAAATACTTTGAAAAGGAATACTATGATTTCTAGCACACTTCCCACCCAGGGATTTCAATTTCCATTCTACAGCAGCCACTTGAAGAAATGTAGAATCATTGTTTTCACAAAATTGAAGACTTTAAACGTATAATTCCTTCTCTAAACTGTGATTTCATTACAGATTTCACACACATGCATACACACACACACAATTTGCTCTGTTTACATTAGAAATTCACACACACACACACACACACACAAGTAATATCAAGTAACCAATTTAATGCCCAAAGAAAAGGGCTCAAAGTATAAGCATTAACTTATCAAAGTAATCCTTTAATTTGTGTCACTATCACCACAGTTTGGAGAAAGCGGAAATAACTTATTAACATAGGATTGTCAGAACTGCTTATAACTACATACTGCTATAAAAAATTCAGTGTCTACCCTGACTGAATCAGGATGGTGGGTACATATATGTTCTCATATTCACTTTATTTTTCTGTGTTCTTGAAATAGCTCATAAGCTATAAATGTTGAAATCAGAAGTAAACAGAATAACAAACAAAGCTAAATTCATATAAAAGCAGCTTAAAATGCAGAATATTAAAGAGTGGAAAAAAACTAGCAACAGTTTTTATACTTCAATTTCCTCTTTTTCAGTATTGCCGTACTTCTAGTCACATAGCATAAAGTTTAAATAAATACTGATAGTCCGAAAACAATTTGTGGCAAAGTTATGCTCTCCATTATTTTGATTACTCATTCGTTCAACAAGTATTTGCTCCTTCTTTGTACATATAGACTATACAGTAGGTGCTATAGGGGATACATGAACTACAGATTGATGTTTTGTGAGTTATCTTTTGCTGTTTCACTCAACCGGCTGGACTATAATGTTTATGACAATCAGTTTCACTTCTTGGGGCTAACTTTTGTATGCTGTCCTCTCCCAATCACATGCCTTTACTCTCAGAGTCCTGGCAGAATAGTTACAGAGATTACAAATCTATACTGTCTGCTGAAGAAAACAATTTAAAAGAATGTTCATGTAAAGTCTTGATTGGCTGTGTAACCAAAGCCAAAGTTTCTTAATATTAGTTATGCTTTGGTCAGCAACCAATGATGAACGTGGGGATAAAAGAGTAACTTTAAACTGAAGAGGTCAGATTGCCACTCAGAAAAATATTTTTGAAGACTACTTTAAATGATGACAATTAAAAAAGACAACAGCAACTGGCAACAAACAAAATAAAAAGAGTTAAATAAATAAAATTTTTCTTCCAGTTTCATTAAGATATAATTAACATACAGCACTGTATAAGCTTAAGGTGTACAGCATGATTTGACTTAACCAAAAACCTGTACACAATTTTTAGCTCTTCTCCGTTCTTCTACAGTAATTCTCTAATATGCCTATTACAACATCGAGCATTATAATTTAGGAAGTGATTTGTCTACTCTATTAAACTCAAACCATTTGAAAATAAGAATCAGATACTATTTATCTTTGTAACCTAGGGTCTAACAGAGTATATCTGCACAGTAAATACTTGTTAATCCAATGACCAAATAAATGAATAAACAAACTCAGTTCTTTCCTATATATCCATCATATGACTTCTGATGGCAAATTTTGAAACATCCAAGTGATTTTATACATACATGGATTATTTTATTAAAATCTCTATAGTCTATGGGAAAGGAGTATAACAAGTGTGTATATTGTCACCCAGCTTATTTATCTTAAATGCAGAGCATATCATGTGAAATGCCAGGCTGGATTAATCACAAGCTGGAATCAAGATTGCCTGGAGAAATATCAACAACCTCAAAAATGCAGATACCATTCTAATGGCAGAAAGCAAAGAGTAACTGAAGAGCCTCGTGATGAGAGTGAAAGAATGAAAAAGCTGGCTTAAAATTCAACTTTCAAAAAACAAATATCATGGCATCCAGTCCCATCAATTCATGGCAAATAGAAGGAAATAAAGTGGAAACAGTGACAGATTTTATTTTCTTGGGTACCAAAATCACTGTGGATGGTGACCATAGCCATAAAATCAAAAGACACCTGCTTCATCTGTTTCTTGGAAGGAAAGCTATGACAAACCTAGACAGCGTAATAAAAAACAGAGACATCACTTTGCTGACAAAGGACCATATAGTTAAAACTATGGTTTTTCCAGCAGTCATGTTTGGATGTGAGAGCTCGATCATGAAGAAGGCTGAACACCAAAGAATTGATGCTTTTGAACTGCAGTGCTATAGAAAAAGACTCTTGGAAGTCCCTTGGACAGCAAGGAGATCAAACCAGTCAGTCTTAAAGGAAATCAACCATCAATATTCATTGGAAGGACTGATGCTGAAGCTGAAGTTCCAATACTTTGGCCATCTGATGTGAAGAGCTGACTCACTGGAAAAGATCCTGATACTGGAAAAGATTGAAGGCAAAAGAAAAAGGGGTGGCAGAGGATGAAATGGTTAAATAGCATCACCGACTCAGTGGACATGAATCTGAACACACTCTGGGAGATGGTCAAGGGCAGGGGAGAGCCCAGTGTGCTGCAGTCCATGGGGTCAAAGAGTCAGACACAACTTAGCAGCTGAACGATAAATAGTCTATAGGTATACCAGAATTAAAGACATAAAGTTCAGTTCTAATGAGGTGGATGACGCTGGAGCCGATTATACAGAGTGAAGTAAGCCAGAAAGAAAAACACCAATACAGTATACTTACACATATATATGGAATTTAGAAAGATGGTAATGATAAACCTGTACGCAAGACAGCAAAAGAGACACAGATGTATAGAACGGCCTTTTGGACTCTGTGGGAGAGGGAGAGGGTGGGATGGGTCGGCAGAGTGGCAGTGTAACATGTGTGATATCATAAGTGAAACGAATCGCCAGGCCAGGTTTGATGCAGGATGCAGGATGCTTGGGACTGATGCACGGGGATAATCCAGAGAGAGGGTGTGGGGCGGGAGAGGGGAGGTGGGGATCGGGATTGGGAGTTCATGTATACTCGTGGCTGATTCATGTCAATGTATAGCAAAATGAATACAGTATTGTAAAGCAAAACAAACTAAAAAAATAAAAATTAATTTAAAATAAATAAATAAATATTAAAAGCTAAAAAAAAAAAGACATAAAGTATTTTATATTGCCATCTAACCAACTTTTACAATATAAGCAAGTCTCCTATTGTGCTTTTAAATATTTAGCCATTCAAATCTGCCATTGTAATAGTTGCTTATTTATTATAAAATGGTTTTAAGATGTGCTTTGAGACAAAAAAAAAAAGTAGAGACTTGACAGTTTTCCAAATTGTTTATTTGTGATAATTCATTAAACATTCACTTTTAAAAATCTCACCCTAACAGAGCTAAAAAGCAAGCCTCAAGAATATCTAATAACTACAAGCTAAAACAAAGTCCAATGCAATTTAAAAAAATATAACAAAATCTAGCAACAACATACAACTCATAATATCTCGCATCTCATTAAAAAAAAATCTTCAAGCATGCAAAGTACAAAAACAATCTATTATGAGGAGGAAAAAAAAAAAACAATCAAAAGAAGCTCAACAGGAAATGACAGAGATGATGGAACTATCAGGCAAGGATGTTAAAACAGGTCATGTAAATATGCCCCATATTCCAGAAGGTAGAGAAAAACATGAGCATGATGAGAAGAGAGCTAGAAAACATAGAAACTTTCCAAATAGGATATCCAGAAATGAAAAATATAGAATCTGAAATGAAAAATATCTGAAGAAAGTTATCAGTGACCTTGAAAGCATGGCAATAAAATACCAAAAATGAAGCACATAAATAAAAAAATACTGGAAAGATGACATCAAGGACAGTAGTAAGCATTCTAACACAGATGTAATTAGAGCAAAGAAAAATACCTGAAGATATAAAGGATAAAATTTTGCAAATTTGATGAAAACTATAAACCTACAGATACAAGAAAGTCAAGAAATCCAAGTAGTACAAACCTGAAAGACACCACACTGAAGAAAATTATATTAAACTGATGAAAAACAGTAATAAAGAAAAACATCTTAAAAGCACTCAAGGGGGAAAAAATAGCTAAAGAGGATATCCTAACATCAGACAAAATAGACTTTAGAATATAGAATTCGGAGTTAGAAGCATTCCCACAGAGAAAACTTCTGGCCCAGTTGACTTCACTGGTGAATTCCACTGAACATTTAAGGGAAAAAATAGTACTAATTCAACACAGAGGATGAGATGGCTGGATGGTATCATCAACTCATTGGATATGAGTTTAAACAAACTCCAAAAGATAATGAAGAACAGGGAAGCCTGCAGATGTGCTGCAGTTCATGGGGTCACAAAGAGTCAGACACGACTGAGCAACTGAACAAAAAATTCTGGGAATGAATTCCAACTTATGAGACCATCGCTACCCTGATGCTAACACCAGGCAAAACACTGAACAGAAAGAAAACCACAGGCCAATATATGAACATAGATGCAAAACTCATTAACAAAATATTGGAAATCAAATCCAGAAATATGCAAAAAGTTTATCAACATAATCAGTGTGATTTACCCCAGAAATGCAAGTGACTTGGCCAAGACAGTCAGATGCGTTAGCTTCAATCCTGTGTTTTTGCCTTCTCCTTCTGTTGTCTTCAATGTATCACCTGCCATCCTTGGAACTTTACTCTTAATATCACACAATTTTGCACTTTAATTTATGTAATAGTGACATGTCATTCTCTTATTATTTCAAGTGCCCTTGAAGATTATTCATTACTTCATTCTCAGAAGTCTTTGCTGAATCCACCTTCAACTACCAAAAGGTGTCTGCCTTCTAGGCTTTGACAACATACCTTGATGAAAGTGAAAGAGGAGAGTGAAAAAGTTGGCTTAAAGCTCAATATTTCAGAAAATGAAGATCATGGCATCTGAACTATTTCCCCTCACTTCATGGGAAATAGATGGGGAAACAGTGAAAACAGTGTCAGACTTTATTTTTTGGGGCTTCAAAATCACTGCAGGTGGTGACTGCAGCCATGAAATTAAAAGACGCTTACTCCTTGGAAGAAAAGTTATGACCGACCTAGATAGCATATTGAAAAGCAGAGACATTACTTTGCCAACAAAGGTCCGTCTAGTCAAGGCTATGGTTTTTCCTGTGGTCATGTATGGATGTGAGAGTTGGACTGTGAAGAAAGCTGAGCGCTGAAGAATTGATGCTTTTGGACTGTGGTGTTGGAGAAGTCTCTTGAGAGTCCCTTGGACTACAAGGAGATCCATCCAGTCCATCCTAAAGGAGATCAGTCCTGGGTATTCATTTAAGGACTGATGCTGAAGCTGAAACTTCCAGTACTTTGGCCATCTCATGCAAAGAGTTGACTCACTGGAAAAGACTCTCATACTGGGAGGGACTGGGGGCAGGAGGAGAAGGGGACGACCGAGGATGAGATGGCTGGATGGCATCACTGACTTGATGGACGTGAGTCTGAGTGAACTCCGGGCATGGTGATGGACAGGGAGGCCTGGCATGCTGTGATTCATGGGGTCGCAAAGAGTCAGACATGACTGAGTAACTGAACTGAACTGATAGTGTATTTCTTTTATCAAATTAATTATAATGCACTATGATCGTATCCACAGGCCTTCTGAACATACAGTCCTTTACAGTCCAGATCTTGACTTTATCCTTCCCTGTATCCACTACACACTGCATATCATAAATGCTACTGTATAGACAACATATTAATTATATACATAGAGCAGATAATATGTATTATATCATATAAACACTGTATTATTAATAACTATACAGTTTCAGAGCAGATAATGTCTTAAAAATTTTTTTCTGGGACTTCCCTGGTGGTCCAGTGGTTAAGAATCCACCTTGCAATGCAGGAGACACAGGTGCAATTCTTGATCAGTGAACTAAGATCCCACATTTTGTTGTTGCTAGTTTGTTGTTTAGTTGCTAAATCTTGTCCAACTCTTTGCAACCCCATGGACTGTACCCTACCAGTCTCCTCTGTCCATGGGATTTCCCAGACAAGAATACTGGAATGGGTCGCCATTTCCTTCTCTAGGCGATCTTCCCAACCAGGGATCAAACCCATGTCTCCTAGATTCTAGGTGGATTCTCTACCACTGAGTCTCCAGAGAAGCCCAAGATCCCACATGGCATGGGGCAACTAAGCCCACAAGCCACAACTACTGAACCCAAGCACTGCAATGAAAGATCCCGCAAGATGCAACAAAGATCCCACAAGCCACAACTAACACCCAATGCAGCCAAATAAATTAATTAAAATTTTTTTCCTGCATAATACATAGCCAGACACTTAGTCATTCAATAAGGAGTTATTATACATCTGCTATATCCTTAATAGAATTGCTGCTGCTAAGTCACTTCAGTCGTGTCCGACTGTGCGACCCCATAGACAGCAGCCCACCAGGCTCCCCCGTCCCTGGGATTCTCCAGGCAAGAACACTGGAGTGGGTTACCATTTCTTTCTACAATGCATGAAAGGAAAAGTGAAAGTGAAGTCACTGAGTCGTGTCCAACTCTCAGCAACCCTGGTAGGCCTGCAGCCTACCAGGCTCCTCTGTCCATGGGCATTGCCAGGCAAGAGTACTGGAGTAGAACTGCTAGAAAGGAAGAGATAGCAGATAAAGCAGGAAACAGTGGGGCAGTAAACAAAGTGCTCTCTGTCTCAGTATGTTAGATACTTCACCAGGCAGTTACTGAAAACTCATTATCTGCATCACTATTTTTCTAAAGCAATATTTTTGTATAGGCATCACATTCCATGCTGTTCCTATCATTTGAACATCTGAAATCTCTTTTACTGGGCAATCTCACAAGTTTTAAACATAAAGGTAACTAATGGCTAAGGAGAAGGCACATGAAAATGTGAAGAAGATTAAAAATATTAAGTTAAAAAAATTGATAACTGATCAAGTTTTTGAGGTTTCACATTTTTTTTTACAGTAATAGATAGCATTCCTATGACCTTGTTCATATAATTCTACCTGAAGTATACCTATCTGAAAGGCAACAAAATCATGTTCTTGGCCAATTAATATGGCAATAATTTTGTAGCGTATCTGCCATTTTTGGGGCCTCAATTTGCAATGGTCTAAGGTTGCTGCAAGATCAGAAACAATTTTGGATGATTATTTAGGAATTAATTGACAGAAAAAAAAAAACTCAACATGTATTCCTTAAGACCAAAAGGCATGTGAACTTAAAATCAGAATTAGTCAACATTACCTATTCCTATCCTCTTGTTTAGCCAATGTTTAGCTGCTGCTTCCTTAAAAAAAAAAAAAAAAAAAGCTTATTTACAGCCTTAAAATAAGTCTGGCTAGCACAGAAAGTAGAATAAACTAGATGTTAACAACTCATTACGTCTTAGTTCAATGGTTGGACAAAACATGCCCTAGAGTTCTTTTCAGTCCAAACCGTCATGCATACCAAAGTAATATACATGAGCTATTTTAAGTTATATCAAGCAATTGTACTCTTTTTTCTCTCTTACTCCTTCCCTTCTCTCTCCCCTTCCATTCCCATACCCCAATCCAAACCACTTTATCTCTTTTTCTCATTAGACACTAACTTCTACAACATTAGAAAGTGCCAACTGGCCCATCGAAATGTATCCAAATTGGCTAATTGAATAATCAGCTGACAAAGGTCAGATTTCATAGGTGCAATCACTGACTCAACAAATGGATACTGCACTTCCACTATGTATCAGGCACTGTTTTAGACTGAGGATGCGGCACAGAGAAGGCCTCTGTTCTCATGCGCTTCCACTCTGGAGACGGACTCAAATATTAAAGAAATAAGAAGGTAATCAGAGGTATAAACAATATAAGGTGATACAGATTTGGAAAGAGCAGGTGCTTTAGACAGGGCAGTTACAGGGCTGGCCTCACTCAGAAGGTGATAACTGAGTCCATGAAATGCAGCCGCCCACACAAAGAACTGAGAAAAAAAAACACAGAGAACAGAAACTGAAAATTCTCAAAGAAGTAAGTGTAGTATGTTTGACAAATAAAAGACACTCTTCTACATGACCACAAGTCAACCATCAAAATCAGAAAGCAAACACTGATACATTACCGTCTAATCCACAAACCTCATTCAAATATCTTTGAGCATCCCTGTTATGTCCTTTGTGGGTCCAGAATCCAGCTCATGCCAGAATCCAGTTCATGATCACATGTTAACGTTTAGTTATCATGCCTCATTTGTCTCCTTCAGTCTGGAACAGATCTTCAGTCTCTCTCTGTCTTCTGTGATCTTAGGATTTTTGAAGAGTACAGTCCATTTACTTTGGAGAATGTCCCCAGTTTGGGTTTGTGTGATTTCCCTCAGGACTTGACGTTTCGGCAGGAATATCGTAGAAGCAATGCTGTACTCCCTCAGTGCTTCAGATTAGGAGAATTTGTCCCAACAGTGGTGAAGTTCATTTTTAATACTTGGTTAAAGCAATATCTGCTGGGCTTTCCTACTATTAAGTTCATTATAAGCATGTTGCATTTATCAATTAATTAGTCATTAGTACTTATAGAGATATTTGAGATTAATACATATCCTATTTACTATCAAATTTTCACTTATTTTAATGCTCATTGATAATACATGTCTCAATTAGTTATTACTATGATAGTTACCAAAGGTAATTTTTTCCCCCTAAAGTAATTTTATAATTCCATCACTCCTTCTAGATAGTGGTTCTCAATTGAGAATAGGGGGATGTGATTTTTGCCTCCCAGGGGACATTTGGCAATGTCCGGAGACATTTTTGTTCCTTACAATTGCAGGCTGGGGATGGGGAGAGATGCTAACACCTAATAGGCAAAGGACAAGGATGATTCTAAACAACCTACAGTGTAAGAACAGTTTCCTCTTTTCCCCTACCCTCAAAAAATTATCTTGTCCAAAATGGCATTAGTGCTAGGGTTCTAGATTTTTATAGTGCCTGCTTTAGACTTCCTAAATGACATTCTGATCTGGGTAGAATTTTCTATTCCCTCTCATTTTTATATTTACTAACATTAGTATGAGGTCGTGAAGTCCTACTTTACTCAAAAGGTTACAATCTATTTTTATCATTTATTTTGATACTCAAATTATCAAAGACTTGGTCAATTTAACTCCTTCAAATCAGGTTCTGTGTTTTTTGGGCATGTGTTAATCACATTTTGACTACATCTTTACTTTATGGTATAAAATGCCCAGCACTGGTCTCAGCCATTTCTTAGCAGAAAATGATATTTAGAAAATTTAGAAACCAAGATCTAGGGCAAGGTGGGCTCCCTGCTATCAGACCCAGACAGAGCTAGGAAACACACACACACACACACACACACACACACACACACACACACACCCCATCTATCAATTAGCAAAGCAATATTTTAATTCTTATACTCCCAATTCTAATTCAGCACCACATGGCTTGTTTAAGCCCAGTCTTTCCATATTTATAAGTCCCTATGTTGACACTGAAAATTTAGCTCTCATTATCCTCAAATGTGTTTATTTGCTCAGTCTCTCCATCCCCTGATATGCAACCAGATATTCGCTGCAAAACAGAGAACTATTTCCAGGTTATTTTCCTTTTTAATCCAAATAATATTGCAATTAACATTCCTGCACATGTGTCCTTATGTACTTGAGGACAGATACCAAAATGTGGAACTGCTAGGTATACAGCAGTGAAAAATGACAGTTTAATTTTTTTACACTTTATATGGAAAAGTTTTAATATACACAAAAATGAAGAGAATAGAAAATAATGAACTCCCACTTATCCATCATTCAACTTTAACAATTGGCAAATTTAATATTCCCTTTTCCCTCTTATCCATGAATTTTAAACAAATTCCATTTTAATAGCTCCATCTCCATGAACAGCTTTAGAAGTTTATCAAAATCCTTTCTGAAGCACTAGTTATATAGTAAACACCAGCTCTTGTATTCTTTTTTATATTGTACATAACTTTTAAAAAGTCACCCATAATGTTCACCTGCTCCCTGTATTAAGCTCTTTGCAATCAAGAAACAGCAGAATCAAAGCATCTAAGACAGTAGAAAGAGACGAAGAAAGATCATCCTAAAAGCATAAAAAGACCTTGAAATGAACAATATCAGGCAGGCATAGAGGTATATTAAGTGACAGAGACAACAAAGAAAAAGAAAGGAGTAACATTAAGTAGATTTTTAAAAGCTAGCATTAGCTGGTAGGAAAAGTACTTAAGGGATTGCTAGTGGTCCAAGTGGGAAATTTAAGTAAAGAAATAGTAATTCATGAGGAACAGGACATGCTATTGGAATGTATTTCGGAATTAGCTGCTTAAAATACAATGCACTGACCAGAAAGCCAGGTGAATAGCCACTTGGTGTTCTCCCAAAAAAAGATATTTAGAGAGAAAATGTCACCAATGTGTAACAAAAATGTAAGTAATGTTCCTACTAAAGTAGAACAATATAGAATGCCTGTATATGTACACAGATGTACAAAAAGAGTCACCAGACATAAATGTGTTTCTCAAGAAAATTTATAGAATGAAATTCTCAGAGCACTACAGTTAAGTTCAGGACAGTGCTCAGTCGTGTCTAACTCTTTGTGACCCCATGGACCACAGCAAGCCAGGCCTCCCTGTCCATCCCCAACTCCCAGAGTTGACCCAAACTCATGTCCATTCACTTGGTCATGCCATCCAACCATCTCTGTCGTCCCCTTCTCCTCCTGCCTTCAATCCTGCCCAGCATCAGCATCTTTTCAAATAAGTCAGCTCTTCACATCAGGTGGCCAAAGTACTGGAGTTTCAGCTTCAACATCAGTACTTTCAATGAACAACCAGGACTAATCTCCTTTAGGATGGACTGGTTGGATCTCCTTGCAGTCCAACGGACTCTCAAGAGTCTTCTCCAACACCAGTTCAAAAGCATCAACAGATATGGGCTATTTAAAGGAATTCTAAAGTAAATTATTTTAATATCCTTATTTATTTAAAATGTGTTTTTCTTTTTTTTAATATTAAGTTCACTAATCCAGAAAGCACTTATAGACTTAATTCACTTTATGCCAAGCACTACTGATACACATAAAACATCATTCCTGCCTCTAGGAGCTTATAGTTCAGTGAGTAATTCAGACACAATTATAATACAATATAGTATGCTTTAATAGTATATTCTTTTTTTCTTTTCTTTAAGCCTACAAGTAAACATAAGAAGGACCAATGAAGTGAAGCTTAGGTGAGTCAGAAAATAATTGAAAGAGGAGGTGACACTTGAGCTGAATCATGAAGGTTAAAGAGGGATTTAGAAATGAGGAGGAAGAGAATTCCTAAAACATGTGCAAAGCCTTGGTGATTCATCTCAGTATGTTTAAACTGGAAGTATTTTTCTAGTGTACATGCAACAAGAACCATATGTGGTCTACTTAATGAACTTTTAAAAATTTAACTAGGTGGTTTTATGTTGTTATAGAATATACTGAGATTGATGTATGTGTGTGTGTATATATATATATATATACACGGGCTTCCCAGGTGGCTCAATGGTAAAGAATCTGCCTGCTAATACAAGAGATGTGGGTTCAGTCCCTGGGTCCAGAAGACCTCTGGAGAAGGAAATGACAGCCTATTCTAGTATTCTTGCCTGGAGAATTCCATGGACAGAGGAGCCTGCCAGGATACAGTTGATGGGGTTGCAATAAGTCAGAGAATTGATGAAGACCTCTATTATTAAAAAGTAACCCTGAGAGTATAGAAAAAGTCAAAAATATGCAAAGCAGAAGATGAAAAGATAGAGAACCTGTCCAGGATGCCCAATATCTGAAAAATGGAAGTTCCAAGACAACAGAGAAAAGAGAAGGGAGAAAACCACTAAAGAAATACTTCAAGAAAACTTTTCAGAACTAAAAAACATGACTTTTTACACTGAGTACCCAGCAAATGTCCAATATAATCTTTGAAAATTGTGTCACACCAAGGTATCATACCATAAAATTTAGAACAGGGAAAATAAGAAAGGATTCTGTCAAATTCCAGAGAAAACTAACATTTTCATAAAAAAAAAGATAAAGAATTAGAATAGCATAAGATTTCTCAAAGGAGAAGGCAATGACAACCCACCCCAGTACTTTTGCCTGGAAAATCACATGGACAGAGGAACCTGGTGGGCTGCCATCTATGGGTTCGCACAGAGTCTGACACGACTAAAAAGACTTTGCAGCAGCAGCAGCAGTAGACTTCTCAAATGGAACACTAGAAGCTGCAATATATTACTGTAAAAATTTGAAGGAGAAACTACTTCAAATTTTATTATTTCCAACCAAAGTATCACAAGATACTCAGAAATTACTTCCCCTTACTGTCTCAGGGACCTACTACTGAAGTTTATCATCACCCCAAATGATGGAGTAAAGAAAGAAAAAGCCTCCATATTTGGGAAATGAATTCCAACAAAAAAACGAGAAATGATAAGAATGCCCAGGATGACAGGGAAAGGAGATATGAAGTAGAAAGGTTTGCAGCAGGTATAAAGTTGAGGTATAAAGACCAATTCCAAAGAAAGGCAATGCCAAAGAATGCTCAAACTACCGCACAACTGCACTCATCTCACATGCTAGTAAAGTAATGCTCAAAATTCTCCAAGCCAGACTTCAGGAATACGTGAACCGTGAACTCCCTGATGTTCAAGCTGGTTTTAGAAAAGGCAGAGGAACCAGAGATCAAATTGCCAACATCCGCTGGATCATGGAAAAAGCAAAAGAGTTCCAGAAAAACATCTATTTCTGCTTTAGTGACTATGCCAAAAGCCTTTGACTGTGTCGATCACAATAAACTGTGGAAAATTCTGAAAGAGATGGGAATACCAGACCACCTAACCTGCCTCTTGAGAAATCTGTATGCAGGTTAGGAAGCAACAGTTATAACTGGACATGGAACAACAGACTGGTTCCAAATAGGAAAAGGAGTATGTCAAGGCTGTATATTGTCACCCTGCTTATTTAACTTATATGCAGAGTACATCATGAGAAACGCTGGATTGGAAGAAACACAAGCTGGAATCAAGATTGCCGGGAGAAATATCAATAACCTCAGATATGCAGATGACACCACCCTTATGGCAGAAAGTGAAGAGGAGCTAAAAAGCCTCTTGNCAACAGTTAGAACTGGACATGGAACACCAGACTGGTTCCAAATAGGAAAAGGAGTACGTCAAGGCTGTATATTGTAACCCTGCTTATTTAACTTATATGCAGAGTACATCATGAGAAACGCTGGACTGGAAGAAGCACAAGCTGGAATCAAGATTGCCCAGAGAAATATCAATAACCTCAGATATGCAGATGACACCACCCTTATGGCAGAAAGTGAAGAGGAGCTAAAAAGCCTCTTGATGAAAGTGAAAGAGGAGAGTGAAAAAGTTGGCTTAAAGCTCAACATACAGAAAACGAAGATCATGGCATCTGGTCCCGTCACTTCATGGGAAATAGATGGGGAAACAGTGGAAACAGTGTCAGACCTTTTTTGGGAGGCTCCAAAATCACTGCAGATGGTGACTGCAGCCATGAAGTTAAAAGACGCTTACTCCTTGGAAGGAAAGTTATGACCAACCTAGACAGCATATTCAAAAGCAGAGACATTACTTTGCCAACAAAGGTCTGTCTAGTCAAGGCTATGGTTTTTCCAGTGGTCATGTATGGATGTGAGAGTTGGACTGTGAAGAAGGCTGAGCGCCGAAGAATTGATGCTTTTGAACTGTGGTATTGGAGAAGACTCTTGAGAGTCCCTTGGACTGCAAGGAGATCCAACCAGTTCATTCTAAAGGAGATCAGCCCTGGGTGTTCTTTGGAAGGACTGATGCTAAAGCTGAAACTCCAATACTTTGGCCACCTCATGCGAAGAGTTGACTCATTGGAAAAGACCCTGATGCTGGGAGGGATTGGGGGCAGGAGGAAAAGGGGACGACCGAGGATGAGATGGCTGGATGGCATCACCGGCTTGATGCACATGAGTTTGGGTGAACTCTGGGAGTTGGTGATGGACAGGGAGGCCTGGCATGCTGCAATTCATGGGGTGATCACAAGTTAAATGGTAGTATTTTGGAAATATTAAAATTATATAAATGTGACTTGCATTATATTTCTGTTAGGCAGTATTGATCTAAAACATGAAATATTGATGGAAACATGAAGATAGTGGCCCCATAATCCAAGAGAGAAAGATGTTGGTGTCCTACTACATGGGGCCTGGAGGATAAGCAAGAGTAAAATTAAGTAATTCTGCACATGAAATGCAGAGTTCACAGGTAAGAAGACAATTTCCAAGGACAGGAGGTGCAGGCTGGGGAGCCAGTGGTACGACTTAACATAAATTATACACTCAAGCTACTAGCACTTCTGAAGCTTTTAAATAAAAGGCCAGAATGGATTTATTAAATACTTGTTCCGAGACTCCCCTGTGCAAGTATTTGTATTCATTAGGAAATCAAAGATCAGGGGACAGGATGTACTATATCCCCTCAAAACAGCCTTAGTGAAGAATCCGTGTGAAGAACGGTTCTGGTTTCCTGACCCGGTTGGTTGCGTCTGTGTGTGGAGTAACATGGTCTTCCAGGTTTTTCGTGGAAGGAGAAAAATTACGGGAGGTGGCACCTTAAATAGTACCAGAACTTATATACAGTATAATTTTTTCAAAATACCGTATGTTAAGCAAAATGTTCACGCAGTTTTCTCTTTGCCATGTTTTCACTTAGCTCTAAGAAGCAGGTCTGCGTAAAATCTCTTTTTGTAATTTTCTTACTAATGGATGAATTTTGGCCATTTTGTCTTTTAACAATAGGTGGACATTTTTTCCTTTAGTTTTCATGTTTGCCTTAAGCAGTGATTCTTAAGCGGGGCTTTGGGGGTGGGGGGACTCTTTGACCCTCCCTGGGGACATTTGGTCATGTCTGAAGACATCTGTGATTCTCACAAGTGGGTAGGCAGGGGCTGCTCCCGGCGTCTAGTGTACGGAGGCCAGCATCTCTACCGGGCAGAGGCTGAAAAACCCTGTCTTAGAAAATGTCATTCCCAACAGCACAAGCCTCTAAGGTGGTACTGAGTGTGCTACAGCTACTCCCCAAATTCTCCTCCCCCTCCAAAGGTTCTCTGTACCTTGAGGCCCAAGGGGCTTGCACTGCCAGCCTCATTGTTCTCACTTCTCAGTGAATTTACATTCCATAGTATTTACAAAATAGCAATTCATTATTTTAAGCAAAGAACTATTGGGATTTTCTTCTAGGTTCCCCAAAGTTAGTTTGAGTGTTGGCTGTTATAAG
Source organism: Aepyceros melampus (assembly GCA_006408695.1). NCBI lineage: Eukaryota > Metazoa > Chordata > Mammalia > Artiodactyla > Bovidae > Aepyceros > Aepyceros melampus. The sequence continues at coordinate 504,188 of SJXQ01005518.1, read as the reverse complement.
CATCCAAAAACTCGACATTTGCTCATCACAAACTAGTGGTTGCTTAATCAGAGTTAACTGGTCAACTGGATATTTCAGCTTGATCACTGAGACAACGCTTACCCAAGTCAGCTGAGAGACCATCAGATTCCTGGCCTGGACCTAGACTCAGAAACCACCCAAAGGTGGTTACCATGATCTACTTCAACAAATAGCTTCAGTCCTTACGAAAAAACATTCACAAACCAGCTGTGGAACAAAAACTCAAGAAACTGACATCATTGATCATGATCCAGCTCCAATTTCAACCGAAGATCCTGCCTAATTTTAGAACCAGAAGAACAACAAAAACCTGAAAACACTGAGTTATGCTGGGAAAATTAAAACAAGCCCCTTTGAGTTGGCTGGAGCAGAATCTGAATTGTTAATGCCTGTACCACCAGTCAGATCCCTTCCAAACTCTTGGAGTCACTGTCACCCCAAAGATGCATTTAAAGCAGTTGATGCTGTTGGCAGAGATGATGGATGACATAATTGCTGTCAAATGTAGCAGTGGAACAAGATAGGGACCCATAGCAACTCGGGGAAATCACTGGAAACAGTGAGATTTGGGGCCAGTATTAGTGGGGCTCTGCCTACCTCTCAGGTTGAAGTGCCCTTCTTTGCTGTCCTCTGAGAATGGGCATTTGTAATCATACACTTTCTTGCATAAAAATATATAGCACATAGCCTGTGGTTACAGGCTAGCATGCCAAACTGCTGCAGCCCCAGGGCCAGCATGACCAGGATGAAGTGGATGAGGTCCCTGAGGTCGTTCAGGGAGCACTGTACACCATTCATAGCGCTTCACTCTGCTTCTGGAATGTTCTGAAGAAGCTGGGTTATGGTGATGTCAAAGGACCAATATCAGACACTTCAGTGTCTGAGAATTCCAGCTGTGGCACTGACTTGCACAGTCAGCTTGGGTAAATGAAGCTTTCGGTGGCTCAGTTTCCTCATCTGTGAGATGGGAATTTCAAGATCCCATCTCAGTGGAGGATTACATGAGACAATACTATGATGTGTACACTATCATGCCTGGCATGGTAATTACAATCAATAATTTGTGTAGGATAAATTATATTTTTGAATCACCATCACCACCAGTATCACTAGGTAGCAATATAATTTCATTTTGGATGTATTTATTTACGTCTCCATTTCATGCCCCAAATGGAACAAAGAACCAAGTCTTGGGCTTCACATTCAGCTGCAGTTCCATGTTTTTTCCTCTTCCCTCCTTTGTCAGAGAAGAAATTAGCTTCCTCTCCCCTCCCCACCTTCAACCACATTTGTTGTGATTGGCTATCCACTCCAACATTCTTGCCAGGAGAATCCCATGGACTGAAGCTACAGTCCAGGGGGTCACAAAGAGTTGGACACAACTGAGTGACTAACCCTTTCAGGAGTCACTAAGTTAAGTCCAACTCTTCTGACCATTTGATTACACTTGGAAAGCAGCCTCAGGACCTGCCATGCAGGCACCAAATAAGTCAGAAACGAGGTGGCAATGCTGTCCTTGAGTGACAGTCCTGGAGGCTCCGGCGCCTGCTCCAGATTCTGCCAACAGCCGATTTCCTGGATTCTCCCTGAAATCCAGCTCTGGCCCTGCACAGGCCTCTTGTTTGCCTTGTCCTGATCTCTGGACTCAGCTCTGAACTCAAGAATAATTTGCATTGAACATGCATGCTGTGTCCTCCAGTGTCTGTCCCTGAAGAGCATTGGCCAGGCCTCTGTCCTCATTGTCAGCATGCGGCGGCCCTCTCCTGGGACTCTGGCCCGGGCTCCCCCTCCTTCTGGGCCATCCCAACCACTCGGCACACAACCTCGAAGCCCCAGAGCTTGGCCTGCCAAAGGACTCTGACCTGGAGCTCACCTGTAAACTGGCACGTGGCCCCTAAGACCTGGTGCTGACAGGTTGGAGGTATTTATAAAATGCTGCAGCTGCACAACGTGAGAGCTGATTCTGCACTGACAGGACTGTTTATAAACTGAGGACAGAAAGAGCCATGGCTCTTAGATTTTAGAAAGCAAAGGGACTGTGGAGCAACGTGTCAAATCATGCTGTAGCCAGAGTTCTGTAACTTAGTTCCACCCAGAATGGAAACAAGTATTTACTGAGCAGATGCCTGCAGTGACCTCTGTGCCTGGGGATTCGTGGTGGACAGCCAGGCGGCCACAGGCCACTGGTCCCATGGAGACACCAAGACAGCCACCGGGCCTGGCCACACTAAACACCCTAGCCAGGGCTCGACACTATCCTTTGGGGCACTGATGCTTTTAACTTGTGCAGTTTTGGCCACGCCGCCAACCCTGAGGTTGTTTGCAATTCTGCCGGGAATAAAGTGAGTGGCATTTGCTGGTGGTGGCCGTGCATGTGGGAATCATCCGGTATCTTGGCTCTCCATCTCACTGCCCACCCCGCTGTCCGCGCTTACACAACAATGCTCGTGAAAGCACCACAATCACAGCCAAATATACAAATGATGATGACGACTGAAAATGAGAGCTAATATTCATTTTCAGTAAATAGCTCTGATACCTGTGAAGGTTCTGTGCTAAGCACATCTCCTGCAGGAATTATTTCAAGGCATCCTCAGCATTTCCCTGATAGGAAGATACTATCATTACTATCCCATCTTACAGATAAGGAAACAGAGGCACAGGGAGCTTAGGTAACATGCCAACATCCTTGGGCAGCCCGGCTCCACATCCTGAGCTGGCTCCCTCATGAGTGTCAAGCATGTTCTGGTGTTTCTGGCATCCTTATCAAGAGTCAACAAGAAGACCTGCTACTGCCACGGAGAAAAACCCCTAGTTCCTCTCGGGCTCCTCTAGATCGTAGGCATTGCCAAGATTCCACATTCTCTAAGCGTGATGCTTCTTTTGTGTCAGGAAGAGTCATCTGGACTTTTTTTTTTTTTTCCCCTTTAGAACTAGTTTATTCTCGTAATATAATGTGAATTGCGTAAATCTTAAATTGCCATCCCACATTCAATCATTTGTTCAATCAAAGACTGGGAAATGCAAACCAAATAGCCTAATAAAAGCTAACTCACCCATCAGGTCCTTCACTCAACATATTTTAGAGGTTAGGTCATCTCCAGATGAAGGACAGGTTTCTAAATCATCTATTTGGAATTAGGAACGATTCCTTTCTCAAATATGCACATTACATCAGAGGAATACAGTTCCCAGGCTAGCCCATGGCTTTATAACCCCTGGAACTAGACCTACAAACCTCTCATTTTCCTCTCCCCATATCCCCAAGATTCTGTGGACAAAGACATGACAGAAATCAGGAAACCCGAGCCCCATGCCCCCACCCCACTGTGGCCCCAGAAGTGAGGAGGGGAAACTCTGAGCCACAGGAAAGCCGGGGGCCATGCTGAAGCCCAGCGCCGGCTGAGGTTCACAGCAGAAGCAGGCCGAGAGATGCTGAGTGAAGGAGGAAGTAAGCTTCCGATCTTTCTTCCACCACCCACCAGGACCCTCCATTCCCTCACTTTGGCCCTGGGGGTGGAGGATCACCTGGCTTAGAGCTGTGGCCTCAGGGAGGAGTTCTGGAAATGATGACTGTGGATTGGGGGTAGGGATCAGGGATTGGGCACAAAAGTGATGCTCCCTGGGTAGAAACTGGATCACAGGCAGTCCATGTCTAAGAACAAAGTCCAGACTCTTTGCAGGTTGAGCATCTGCAGGTTAAATCACTCAGGGCCAACAGGCTGTTAACTCCATCACTGCTGATACCCAACATGTAACTGCTGAATTCATCAGGCATAAAACGACCAAAACTTTTTTAAACACCCTTACCAAATCATTAATGTCCTCATTGCTGGGGTGAATGGCATATGGCTGGTGACAGAGCTCTGAGACCAAGTTCTCAGGGTGACAAGCTTGTAGATGCTCAGTCAGGCACCTTGTGTCTGGGACAGGATTTCCTTCCTCTTCCCCAGGCAACTAAAGATAATGTTGGCCTCACCAAGCTGTCCTCTTTCCCCTCTCCCCATCCCAGTTCCACAGAGAAAAGATCCAGGTCAAAATACTCCTTCAGTGTAGATGCCATCTGAAGCATTTACATGCTTGAAAGTGAAAGTGTTAATTGCTCAATTGTGTCTGACTCTTTGCAACCCCTGGACTGCAGCCCACCAGACTCCTGTGTCCATGGAATTTTTCAGGCAAGAATACTGGACTGGGTAACATTCCCTTCTCCAGGGGATCTTCCCAGTCCATGAGTTCAACCCTGGTCTTCTGCACTGCAGGCAGATTCTTTACCATCTGAGCTACAACCTGGAAATAACTATTTTCACTTTCCCAGATCTCCATATTTTCACATTTCAGCCTTTGCACAACTGTCCGCCTTGCTTGGAGCATTCTTCACTCTTCATGTCACCCACCTAGCTTGCCCTTCAGGGATCTCTTAATTGTGTCTCCCTTTTGGAAGGCTTCCCCAGCCCCCAAGACCAGATTTGGTGTCCCTCCTATGTGTCTCCAATCCTCTGCCCTTTCCTAACATAGCTCCTGTCACATTGTGTTGTTGGCTGTCGCTACTTATTCATTGGTCTCCAATGCAGACACTCAGTGGAGCTGAGACCTCATCTCATAAACCACTCTTGTATCCCCAGTGTCTAAGACGGCTCTTGTCATGTAATGGGTTCTTGGTGAACGAATGATGAAGACTTACAATGACACAGCGATGAGTCCAGGAAATGCTTCTACAATTACTTAGCAACATCACAGGCTGCAGAAAATCCTATGCCACACATGACCCACTGCTCACTGATTCTTGCCAGGATCACACTGAGAAAAGAAAGGTAATGGAGATAGATATAAGACAGGATGCTCAGGGTCCGGCCCTCACTCAAACAGAACTGTGCTATTGGTCCAGTGACTGGAGGAACAGTCTGGAAGGATAGGTTGGTTCATGTTTCTTTCAAAGGAATAAATACAGACCTGGTCTTTTCACAACTCATGGTTTGAAGAAAAGTTTTTGCTTAATGGAAGTAAGAAAACAGCCAGATCAAAAGGACTTCCAGAAGCAAACACAGAAAATACACTGAGTGTCAGACAACCCATGTGGAACTAGCTGGATGTGATTCCCATGGTGACCAAGCCACAGTGTCCCCTGAGCCTGGGGAAGAGAACTGTGCCCATCAGCCAGACAAAGCAGAAAGGGCTGTGAGGATGCTAAGCAGAGAGCCTCCGATCCCTTGGACATGGGTGGAACCAGTGGTGACGCAGTCAAAGCTTAGCACCTTTATGCAGAGGAAAGCCAGGCCCAGGCCAGGCCCAGAAGACAGTCTGCCTGCAGTAGGCTCCACACCCTCATGGCACATGCTCACAAGCCTCCACGTGTTTTGAAGGCAGACAGAAAGCTCTGAGACTGTGGCCTGTTGGCCTGCAAGGTTAGGCTTATGGTTCTTTGGCTTTTCCGAAGTTTTGGACTTGTCAATGAATCCATCAGTGGTTTCCCAAGAGTCCATTTCACCTGAAATAAAATCCAAATAAGCTGCATGTCAGCGTTTGCCCTGATGCCCTCAGCCCACCCCAACTTCATCTGCTTCTTTGTCGGACAATTCCTGGGGGCACTGATGGCTTCCTACTCCAAATATTTGGGTGTCTTTAAATGAGTGTCTCTGTCTAGAATTAGCAACGTGAGGGCAGGCTGCAAGTGTCCAGAAGTCAGCGTCTCTGGGAACAACCCCCGACCAGTGACTGACTACCCTTGGTGTTTCACTCCAGTTCCTTCGCCCTTGGCGGGATGATTTGGAGGTTGGTCCTGCACTGGCTCTCATAGGGCCCCAGGGGACCGAGCCCTAATTTCCTGCAACAGTAGTCCATCCAGTAACTGTTCTTTATTGGCTTTTCTCCCTTCCTCGTCTCACATCCCATTCCTTCGCCACGCTTCCTGGGATCGCCTTCCAGATAGATTACTTTTCACCTCAAATCCTTGTCTCCAGGATTGTGCTGGAGAGAACCCAGACTAAGACATACTAAGTGAAGTCAGGAGGTGGATGCTGAGCAGAGAGGGAAGACACAGGAGAGAGTAAAGAACAGAATTGCACGAGCTTGAGATGCGGCAACGAGCTCTTGGAAATAGTGGTAGATATTTCCTTTGAAGTTTCTTTTCTGAGGAAGTAGATACTCATAAAAAGAGAATGACAAATACCTTTTTGTCTCCAGGACAGAAGAGGCAATGACTGCAAATAGATTTTTAAAATATGCAAGTATTTGTAAGACATATTTAGCATAAATTAAACTCCAAAAAAGGACTAGAAGAGCCAAATAAGGCTATGAAGAAAGGAAAACAGGTTATGTGAGCTAAATCTGCTCTAGCTCAAGAGCTGTGGGAAGGGTCAATTGGTCATAGAAAAAAATTTATTGCCATAGCAAGTCTTTTTTTTAAAGACAGCAGTAACAACAATAATGAATAAAGCTGTTAACACTGACAAGTTCTACTATACGAGGAAGGAAATAGGGCTTTATGAGGACTATCTTATCTAATCACATCCCTGCCATTAGTTCTGTTACTGTTATCCCATCTATCCATCTACTTACTCCATTCATCCGTCAGGTGAATATGTATACCCATTTACCTATCTCTACAGATACTTATATTTCATCCATATAGTGAGATCTGGTGAGCTTTAATTGCAAAAGAACTTAAGAGAAAAGATAATTATAAGGAGTCCAGAAAGGGAAACTGACATCAGAAACAATCCCTGGGCTGTGTTGCCCTGGCAGACGGACAACACTGTCAGTAGGCAGGTGTGGTTCTTGTCTTGAGAGAATGGGGTCATATTAGTACGGGCAGGTTCCCTTTCATGTCATCCTCATCCTAATGATAAACAATTTCTGATTTTAAAATCACTGTTGGTAGCAAGGATGGCCAATTTATCTATTGTCTCGACCAAAAAATAGCCCATATTCCCTGACACAGTTGTCTCTCTAGTTTAGCATCATTAAGAAAGAGGCTTATAAGTAAGATAGGGAGGAGTATTTTTCCCTAAGGACCATGAAATAGGTTTCTCAGGCTGTAAACTGCACATTCCCAGGGGAGTGCTACTCACAGTGGAAACTCTGAATGGAATCCCTGGAGTTGTTTAGTAGACAACCTGTGTAACTGTACATGGCAGACCACCTGCTCTCACCAATGAGATGAGCCGTATGAACGGAATGACCAGTAGTTCTACTAGAGCCTCTCATTTCTCACAGTTTCCAGGCATATTTGCAGACAAACTATTGAGATTATAGTTAGAAACTAGCTCTGGAAAGAAGAAATAGAACGTTGACATACAGGAAGGAAAAAAAACCAAGAGCTGTCTCTGAGTTTGCATTACTTTGAATGTTTATAGCCTCTTGTTGCCTTTCTAGGAAATGCCCTCCGGTATTGTTGCTGGGGTTTTACAGTCAACTGGGGAACTAGTTGAAAAACTCTGGACAGACACTCAACAAGAAGTGAAACCAAATTCCATTTAAGAATGAAACCACAACCAATCACATGAGATGCTCATGTCATCACCTGGTGCACAGAGAGGGAAGCAACTATACTGATGATCTGGTCCAGATGCCAGGCAGCTGCATCCATCCTTATAAGAGAGAGGAGACAAATCGTGCAACTGAGCGGGTGAGTCTCTCCTCCTGGTGAATTTAATGTTGTGTATTTTCTAGAATTGAGTGACATTTGGATTATAATCACATTGGGTGAGTGGCAGTGAAAACAGAAAATATCCCTTTTAGTCTGACTATAGATTAATCATAGGATTTGCTACCTGGAACAGACCTTTGAGATCAGTTCTTCTGGAACTTGAACAATTAACCCATGAGTAAACTGAAGATTAAAGAAATTAGGTCACTTAGAACAAATTATTCTAACTCCTGTCTCAGTACTTTCTATCACATCCCACTATCAGAACAACAATATTAATATCCATTTTTATGACTAAAATATTGACAGGGATGAGAGGGGAAAAACAGAGCACAAAGTAACAGTTCAATACTTATTCTGTGCCAGATACACAGTTTTAAGCCTTCTATACATATTCATCTCAATCTTCACAACTCTAAGGGGTCCACCGCACCTCCCTTTTACGAATTAGTAATTAGAGATGTAAAGAAGTGAAATTATTTAAGGTCACAGAGAAGGTAAACGGTGGAGCTGAGATTCAAACCCAGGCAGTCTGACCAGAGTTTATTCTCTTAACTATTCTACCATCATTGAAAACGTATTTACAAGATGATTTTTAAAATGAAAATAAATTAAACAAACTTTAAATCTGAATCTATGCTTTATTTAGATTTCTTTAAAAATAATTAACAGCAAGTAGGAAGATTTTCTTTACCCAAAGACGGGACACTTTCAACACCATGTCACCCAGCTTTTAACCACATAGTTGTTTTATTTTGAGTGTTGTTATTTAAACCACAGCACATCCAAATAAGTGTAGTTTAGAAGAAAACATGATTATATGGGGCTTCTACACTTTGTAAGAAGTACATTTTAATAATGTCCTTTGTAATAGCTTCCTTTATCTTGGCTATCAACACTCAAGAATGTTTTCTAGCGAGAGTACCAATTGCACAAATATAGGGTAGGACAAGATCTCCAGCTTTAGGTTGGCAATTTGAATATCCTCTGAGGAAAATGATCCAAGTTTTGTAAATGGAAGAAAAAGAAGATGCCAGATTCTTCAACTTAGCTCTATTATTGAAAAAAAATTTTATCTCTCCCTGTCAGTGATTAGGTAATAATCAATAGTCATATTTGGGGATGAATTTTCTAAGTAAAGCAGAAGTATATCACTCACCAGAATTAAGAAATCTTTCCACTGCTTCAAGATGCTTTTTATTGATAAAGAAATTTTAAGGAAATTTAAAAAGAGAAATCTTTCAATTCCCTTATTTTTCCGAGTCTAAACTGATCAAAGAACCTCTGTAATAATATATTCAGAGGTGTTTCTCTCCCAAAAGTACAGCCTATATATCCTTATGACAATACTGGTCTGATTCATTTCTTATGTGCTTTCTATGAACAGATATAGTGTTAAATGCTTTACAAATCCTGTATCTCACAGAAGCCTTCCCAAAACTGAACTGGTAGCAAGGTGTGTGTGTGTGTTGGAGGGGGAGGTGTCGTAATTTCTCCCACTCTACAGATGAGGAAAATAAAGTCCAGAGAAGTTAAGTAATTTGCAGCTGGTAAGAGCCACAGCTAGTCTTAGCTGCTCTCAAATCCAGTTTCTTTACTTCAAACACCTTCTGTCTCTCTCGCTGTCTTTATTTTAGTATTTACTTGTTTGTCTGGCTGTGTCAGGTCTTAGTTGCAGCATGTGGTTCAGCACATAGGCTCAGTAGCTCCTTGGCATGTGGGATCTTAGTTCCCCAACCAGGCATTGAACCCACATTCCCTACATTGCAAGGTGGAATCCCAACCACTGGATCACCAGGGAAGTCCCCAGTACCCTTCCTTAAAGGCTCCTCTACTGCCTCTCTCGAAGACCCAACTGTCTCATCAGTTGAGTTCACTAAGCCAGGACACCTCCTCAGCAGATTAGAGACCCGTGGTGACCCATTAAGTCTTGAGGTGGCACAGCTCACCAGCCAGCTGACCTCTGCTCTCCTGTGAGGCTCAGAAACCACCCCTCTAGATGCCGTTGGTCAGTACTGTGCTGGCTGGGCTCATCAAGGCCGCCAGGGTGGCCACAGCGGAGACCACCTACAGAAGGAAGGGAAAGGGAGTTTGGAACCCAAGAACGAACCGTCTCAGCTCACTGCAATACATACAGTTATTTATCCGATAGCTTGAAGACCATCTAAATGAACCTGAAGAGTTTTGAGAGAAACCGTTTCAAGGCAGGTTTGAAGCCAAAGATTGCGTTTATTCTAAGCATTTTCTTCTTCCACTCCAGTGGCACCAGATCCAGTGCTAATTTGTACCTTGAAGACAGACTCTGCTGTTCTATTGCCTTCATCCCTGGGGTATGTAGACTCTGATTCACAAATTAGGGGTGAGGAGAACACTGGTTGAAAGTTAGCTGGATCCCACATCAGTAAGCAGGGCCATCCAGCGATGACTCACCAAAGGGCATGCAGTCTCGTCTGTGACTTTCACCCTCATGGCACCCGGGGGAGACGGTGACACACTTGGGGTGAGCCAGCCATGCCACACGTGCTCCATCTCCCTTCTGTAGGAGAATACCAGCATCAAGACGACATAGCAAGTGGGGACAGGGGCATTCTGAGTGAAGAGCAAGGTGTGAGCAACTGAGAGAGAAACGATATTTCCTCTTCGTTTTAAGAGACAGGTTACAAATATATCATTGTTTAATGCAGAATAACTGCATTTGACCAAATCCCCATGCCAACCAGGGTTCTTATTTCCATCAGCTATCACAGGCTGAGTAGGAGGCAAGGAGCAGGCCTGTGTGCTCACTAAAGGCAAAGCCTTTACAACCAAAAGAAGGAAAGAAAAGAAAAAAGCTGGGCTTTTCAAATAAGTGAAAACATGCTTTGAGAGAAAGATGACATGAAAAGCAGGATGTTTAATAAATCAAAGCTTACATTTTTCTGATTTACTTAAAATTTACTGATATATCACACTCTTCTGGATTTAATTCATGACTCAAATTAGCAATATGGCCTAAGGACCAACAGTCCACATTTTAAATAAGTTAACCTGTTCAATGCAATGTCTTCAGAGACTGCTTTGTGAAGTCTCCTAGGTGGAATGAAAACAATCAGGCTGACTGGTAAGCACAAGAATTGGAAAAATTTAGGAAATCCTATATTCTTCTTTGGTAAAAGAAGGTTAAAGATATATTAGAGGCAAAAGTTAAAAATAGATTGGCATTTTGAACAAATAAGTCTCCAGATATTAGTTCCCAGTTCAGATAGATTACTTGGTACAAAAGATATCTTTTACACGTAGAAATTGTCTTTAATAAAAATAACATGACTATTATACACAGGTAATACCAGAGTATTAAAAAGAAAATATATTTTCAGGAATTTAATATTAAAAATCTATGGTGGATAAAAAATCTAAAAACCATAATAAAATATTCTAAATATAGTACCAGGGAATGACAGGAAGCTGGAAAACTCTTTTTCTAGCTTTTATAAGTTATGCCCTATTGCTATTAAGTTCATATCTGTATTTTATTTTGCTAAACAAAAAATTCAAGTGAGGCCATAATTTACCATGTAATTATTTATGTACTACCCTTTTATCCTTGGTTTCCTGTCAATCCAATCATTAAAACCCCAAATATTAATACAGATCCAGCCACACTAAGCCAAACACTGCTATTAGTAGAAGATGGTATCCATATAACTCTACCAGGAACACAGACATGGCAAAAGTGCCATATGTGGTCTCCCTGCAAGGCAGTATAAGCAAAACATGTTTTAATCATTGATCTAAAAGAGGAAACAAAGTTAAAATCCAGAAAGATGTATTTCTCCTAAAGGACATGTATTATTATTATGCAGGATTTAAAACCTGAGTGTCTAAAATTATATTTTTATGCAGTACAGATATAACATTTTTAATGCAATACAGTTACACTTTAAAAAGCTGGATGTGCTAAGTGCATTCTAAGTAGCTTCAGTTGTGTCTGACTCTTTGGGACTCTATGGACTGTAGCCCACCAGGCTTCTCTGTCCATGAGACTCTTCAGCTAAGAATACTGGAGTGGGTTGTCATACCCTTCTCCAGGAGATCTTTCCAACCCAGGGATTGAACCCATATCTCTTACATCTCCTGCATTGGCAGGCGGGTTCTTTACCATTAGTGCCAACTGGTAAGCCCAAAAAGCAAGACAGAATATATTTTAAAATCTTAAAACACCAAAGAGCCAAGAAGCCCATGAGAAAATACCAAATGAATACTTGGAGAACATGAGAAGTCCAACAATTAAGCCCAGGGGATCCTGAGATAGCTGCTGATTCAGAAGAAACAGCTGTGAAACAGAGCTGCGGCTCTAGTGCCTTAGAAAGTCAGCTGATGGAAGTCCATGCTCACCAAAAGACAAAGATGAAAGAGTTCCTGCTTTAAGCTGAGCTATAATTCTAAAGTGAAGTCGCTCAGTCGTGTCCGACTCTTTGCGACCCCATGGACTGTAGCCTACCAGGTAGTAAACTAATCATTGTCTCAACTTGTAGTCCAGCTTTACTCCATCTGATGGTCTGCTGCTAAGTCGCCTCAGTCGTGTTCGACTCTGTGCAACCCCAGAGATGGCAGCCCACCAGGCTCCCCCACCCCTGGGATTCTCCAGGCAAGAACACTGGAGTGGGTTGCTATTTCCTTCTCAACGCATGAAAGTGAAAAGTGAAAGTGAAGTTGCTCAGTCGTGTCCGACCCTCAGCGACCCCGTGGGCTGCAGCCCACCAGGTTCCTCCATCCATGGGATTTTCCAGGCAAGAGTACTGGAGTAGGGTGCCATTGCTTTCTCTGATCTGATGGTCTAGAAAACCTCAAGTCTTGAACTTGAGGCTTGAGATTCAAACCTCAAATTTATACTGGTTCCAAGTGGGTCATGCCAATAGATTTCAGATATTTAAATTATCAGACTGCAAAACAATAATGCTTACTATATTTAATAAATGCCAAGTCTGACAACCTGAGCAAGGAATTAGAAACTATAAAAAGTGACATAGGCAGTTTTAAAAGGAACTAAATAGAAATTCTAGAACTGAAAAATATTGCAACAGAAAGTAAAAATTCAATTGATAAGTCCTATAGTAGATTACAACTAAAGAGCAATTAATTAACTATAGATATATCTGAAGAAAAACCCACAATAAAACACAGAAAGACAAATGGAGGGAAACATGGTAGGAATGAAAATGAAAAAGGAGAAAAAGAAATATAATGGATCAAAAGGAAGACACAAAATAACATAGTAGGTTTAGCTTAACTATATCATGAGTTACCAATAAGTATAAATAATCTAAATGTTCAAATTAAAGGATAAAGAGTGACAAATTGTATTTTATAATACAACTAAATGCTTCTTACAAGAGATACATTAAAACAAGAGAATAAGAAAGATCGAAGAAAAGGACATATAATAACATACCATGCAAACACTAACTGAAAGAATCCATGTCACTAAAGTGATATCAGATAAAGTAGACTTCAAGGCAAAAAGAGTATTACTTGAAATAAAGAGAATCACTTCATAATGAAAAAGGCTCAATTCACCAGGAAGATATAAAAATTCTAACTTTGTGTGTATCCAATAACAAGGGATCAAAATACATGACTTGAAAAATGTGCAGAATTAAAAGAAGAAACAATCGTTGTGGGAGATTTTAACTTACCTCCTCCCTTTGGTAACTGATAGAACAAGCAAAAAATAAATACACACTAAGAATATGTACTTATTAAGTTGCTAAGTTGTATCCAACTCTTTGTGACCCCATGGACTGTAGCCCACCAGGGTCCTCTGTCCATGCGATTTCCCAGGCAAGAATACCAGTGTGGGTTACCGTTTCCTTCTCCAGAGGATTTTCTCGACCCAGGGATTGAACCTATGTCTCCTGCATTGCAGGTGAATTCTTTACTGCTGAGCCACCGAGAAGCTCATATATTTATATGTCATATATATATGTATCATATTTATGTGTGTGTTTATGAATGTGTGTGTGTGTGTGTGTGTGTGTGTGTGTATTCTACATGAAGATTATGTTAAAAAACAGTGTAGTTGACAACTTCAGAATATACATGCTATGGTTTGAGGGTGGATCTAGCTTGGTCCACCATGGTCAGGAAAACCATGGGTTTGAAGGTCTTGAGAAAAGAGATAGCAAACTGCAAACAAGAAAATCCAGAGGTTGGGGTGTAAAGTACTGAAGAGACAGTAGGTAGTGGGAAGGATGAAGCAACTCCAGTGGAGATTCTTTTTTTCCAGCAAGAACAGGAAAGAGAGGTGGATAATTGAAGCCACTGGGCTCCTCTGTGGGTTCCCAGCTACAGGGGCCTCATATCACATCCATCACACTCACTACACCCACTGAGATGTGGGTCTGTCTCAGCTCTTCATCCAAGAACCCTCTCTTGCTTCCCTTATTCTCATCTTCCTGACATCCTCATCAAAATAGCACCTGATCCCATATGTGCCAGCCACTGATGCTCCAGTCTTCCTGGCCTCCCCCATGCGACCTCCAGTGTGTCTTCCACATTTTAAAGAGCCCCAGTGAAAGCTCTTTTCATCAGTTCCCACCAGCTCCACTACTTAACTGCGTTGCCATGTCTCCTATAGTGGGTACTGCCAATTCAGATCTATCTTTGCAAACTTCATTCATAATAGCCCTAATAGGGTAGCAGGCTTCCTTCCTCCCTCCCTCCCTCTCCCTTCCCTCTCTCCTTTCTTCCCTCCTTCCCTCCCTTCCATCCCTCTTTCCTGCCAGCCCTCTTTTATATACTCATGCATTCAAAATTTAATGAGCATCTACTATCTTTCAGGAATTTTACCAGGCACTGGGGATAAAGTGGTTAAAAAAAGGGGAAAAGTTCAACAGAGTTCTTGCTCTTCTGTTTTCCAGGGATAACAAACAATAGACAAGGCTTTATAACCTGGTGTGATGAGTTTCTTGGATGGGGTTGGGTGTCATGCAGTCAACCCCACAAGCCAGGCATGGAGAAACTATGGCAGGTCACTTAGGAGGTTCTCTGGGACCCAAAGGGCAGCACAAAACACTGAGGAAGGACATTAAATTTGGACATACTTTCTCTTGACACAGGAGCACCATCCAGCCACCCACCTCCATGCTGGAAGACTAAGGGCTTAAGTCCTCCACACCTATAGAGATCACCAGCCCTGTGCCCTCCCCCCAGGTGCATCCACTCTGCTGCCCACATCACAGCCCAGCCCTCGACAAATCTTCCAGTGGCGCCTATAGCATTGAAGAGCAAGGTCTTTGGCCAGTAGCACAGTCTGCTCCAGGCCAGCCCCACTGGCTCTCGGCTACTAGGATGAACTTGTTGGGAGCTGACCTCTCATGTAAGGAATTCCCTGGGTCTTCCATCTGACCCAGCCAGGGGTAGGGTCTGGCCAGGGGTATATTACCTGCCACTGGCTATCTCACTTCAAATGCATATCACTAATTGTCCTTGGGGCGTTCGGGTGCCCTACCCCCATACTCTGTTTTCTTGTTCATTTACTTTCCAACTCTCCTGATTTCTCTTCTGTCTTGCAACATTTCCTACGCTCACTCTGAGCTAATAGCTTTGTTTACTAAGTCACTAAAGATATAAAAGTAGTGGAAGAGGACTTCCTTTCATTCCCGTCACCACAATTTCCCACCTGCCCACACCTGTGGCTCCAACTTTACCTCCTGTTTCTATGGGCACCAGCAAAGCTGCCTCCTCACTCATCTCTCTCTCTCTCCCATTTCCCAGGACATTGACTCCCTTTTTTTTCAAGTGATGTGTCCCTATTATGGTAAAGTTAAAATCACAGAGATGTTTCATATAGAACACTGGAGAGGGACGCCCTTGGTGATCTAGTCATTAAGACTCCAGGCTTCCATTTCCAGGCACAGGTTTGATTCTTATTCAGGGAACTAAGGGGCTTCCCAAATGGTTCAGTGTTTAAGAATCCACCCACCAATGCAGTAGACATGGGTTTGATCCTTGGGTCAGGAAGATCCCCTGGAGAAAGAAATGGCAACCCACTCCAGTATTCTTGTCTGAAAAGTCCCATGGACAGAGAAGCCTGGCAGGCTACAGTCCCTGTGGTCACAAAGAGTCAGATATGACTGAGCGACTGAGCAAGCACAGGGAACCAAGATCCCCTAAGCCATGTGGTGTGGCCAAAACACAGAAAACAACAAGAAAAATGGGGAGAATCACTCAAAACATTTATCCTAAGGGTTAAATGTAAGTTTGGAGGTAAAATAGTCACAAGGATTCTATCAGCAATGGGACATCTCTCTGGGGTCATGCGAGGAGACAGGCAAGCCATAGACTACAGTGCACCCCCAGTAAGATGCTTGAGTCAGGGGGCCTGGGGATGTTGCGGGTTGACATAGAGAAGAGGGGCTCTTGGGCCTGCTCCAAGCCAGCCCTGCTGCAGAGCCTCTGTGTAGCAGTCAGTGTGACAGTCAGCCACATCCCAGAGGTTGCCAAGAAACAGGGGACAGCCAGCATTGAAATACTTCAACACAACACCAGCCATCAACACCAAATGCTAAGTCACCATAATGTGAGATTATGGAGGTGGGGGACGTTTAGACACTTACAGACTTTCTGGCCCAGGCTATTCAATTCTAGGCCTGCCTCCAAGGACACACGACTATGAATCCCAGTGATGGTTAGGTGGCTATTGTTAGTCTGGGAATTCATTTCAATCCATCCGCAACGAGCATACAGCATTCTTTCTAAAAGAAAGCCTATTTGGGGCCAAGGGCTAGGGAAGGGGACAGGAGGAACTCTAGTAATGACTATCACTTGCCATGATCAACAAATGGACTTCCATTTAAACAGCCCAGATATCCAGATTATCTTATATTGGTTGAGAGAAAGCAGACATTAGAACAATTGCTGAAAGCTCTGAAGGCATTTTGTTTCTTTATTAAGTCTGTTAACTCAAACTGAACTGGGGCTTTTTGTAATAGGCAGGCGGATCCTTCTTACACAAATCAGAGAACATGTAATCACCTATTACAGACCCTTGCAAACAGAAGACACTTGATCAACTGTGGCTAAAAATACATTGAACGGTAGCATATATTCTATTCTTCTGCATAAAGACCATCACAGTGAGAACAATCTCTAAAAGTAAACTGTATATCAAAATGTACTACGGAACTTGAAAGGGAGAGAAAACCTGGTTTAAGGATGGCTGGAGTTTCTGTTTCACTGTGCTGACAGACAAGAAACCTGAAGTCTCTTTTGAGCACCGTTTACCTTCTTGTTAAACAGCAACGTGATACAGTGAAGAATGAGTTTTAGCTCTACTTTCACTTAAAGTCATTTTTGTCACCTAGTAAAAACAGAACTGTATCCTCTCTAGAGAAAAGGGGCATCTGTTTAGCAAATGGAAAGTAGCTGGAGTTCTCCCTTTTTCTCGTTAACAGAACATCAATCTTGTTCTGGGAGACAGCGCATCCTTAGCCCCAGGGGATGAGTCATAACTGATGTAGTCGTTTATTGTGATGGCACGTCCCAGACTCCCTGCAGCTAGGATTGGCCTCTGTCTGTTCTAGCCGCTCAAGTGGAAATAGAAGTCTGCAGTCTTCTGGCAAAGATTTTGCTTTTTCTTTTTTTTTGCCAACATCCATTATTATTTTTTAAATTATACACATATGAACAGATGTGAGGTGACATCTCATTCTGTTTTGTTAATTTTTATTTTTGAATTGAAGTCCAGTTGATTTCCAGTGTTTCAGGTTTACAATAAAGTGAGTTGGCTCTCCCATATATAAACATATAAGTATACATATATTTTTTTATATTCTTTTCCATTATAGCTTATGATAAGATATTCAATATAGTTCCCTGTACTATACACTAGGTCCTTGTTAGTTAAATATTTTACATAGGAAAAGTGAAAGTGTTAGACTCTCAGTCCTCTCTGACTCTTTGCAACCCCATGGACTGTAGCCTTTGACTAAAGCCCTTGACTGTGTGGATCACAACAAACCGTAGAATATTCTTAATGAAATGAGAATACCAGACCACATTACCTGCCTCCTGAGAAATCTGTAAGCAGGACAAGAAGTGACCGTTAGAACTGTACATGGAACAAGAGACTGGTTCAAAATTGAGAAAGGAGTACGTCAAGACTGTATATTGTCACTCTATTATTTAACTTATATGCTGAGAATATCATGGGAAATGCTGGGCTGGATGAAGCACAAGCTGGAATCAAGATTGCCAGCGGAAATATCAACAACCTCAGATATGCAGATGACACCACTTTAATTGCAGAAATTGAAGAGACACTAAAGAGCTTCTTGATGAAAGTGAAAGAGGAGAGTGAAAAAGCTGGCTTAGAACTCAACATTCAAAAAACTAAGATCGTGGCATTCAGTCTTATTACTTCATGGCAAATAGATGGGGAAAAGGTGGAATCGGTGTCAGATTTCATTTCCCTAGGCTCCAAAATCAATGCAGACAGTGACTGCAGCCATAAAATTAAAAGACCCTTGCTCCTTGAAAGGATAGCTATGACAAACCTAGACAGTGTGTTAAAAAGCAGAGACATCACTTTGCCAACAAAGGTCTGTCTAGTCAGAGCTATGGTTTTTCCAGTAGTCATGTATGGATGTGAGTTGGACCATAAAGAAAGCTGAGTGCTGAATAATTGATGCTTTCAAACTGTGGTACTTGAAAAGACTCTTGAGAGTCTCTTGGACTGCAAGGAAATCAAACCAGTCAATCCTAAAGGAAATCAGTCTCGTATATACATTGGAAGGACTGTTGCTAAAGGTGACATCCAATACTCTGGTCACCTGATGTGAAGAACTGACTCATTGGAAAAGACCCTGATGCTGGGAAAGACTGAAGGCAGGAGGAGAAGAGAGTGACAAAGGATGAGATGATTGGATGGCATCACTGAGTTCGAGCAAACTCAGGGAGAAAGTGAAGGACAGAGAAGCCTGTCCTGCTGCAGTCTATGGAGTCACAAAGAGTCAGACACGACTTAGCGACTGAACAACAACAATGGACTGCGGCCCACCAGGCTCCTCTGTCCGTGGGATTTCCCAGGCAAGAATACTGGAGTGCATTGCCATTCCTTTCTCCAGGGACTCTTTCCAACCCAGGGACTGAACCTGGGTCTTTTGCATTGCACGCAGATTCTTTACTGTGTGAGTACCGTATAGTGGTCAGTTTTTGTTAATCTCAAATTCCAAATTTATCCTTTTCCTACCAACTCCAAGATTTTGGTTCCTGATAAAAGAAGCAAGCAAAGAAGGAGAGCTGGCTTTTGTTATTCCTTGCCCATTCCCCCTTGGTTTTGAATGTGGCCACGATGCCTAGAGCTGCAGCAGCAGCCTTGCAATGATGAATTGATGCTGTCAGAAGCTGATGGGCTGAGTATGACAAGGCAGAGGGGCAGAACAGCCAGGACCTTGCTGCTGTTGCTGCTAAGTCGCTTCAGTTGTGTCCGACTCTGTGCGACCCCACAGACGGCAGCCCACCAGGCTCCCCCGTCCCTAGGATTCTCCAGGCAAGAACACTGGAGTGGGTTGACAGTTCCTTCTCCAATGTGTGAAAGTGAAGTCGCTCAGTCATGTCTGACTCTCCACGACCCCATGGACTGCAGCCTACCAGGCTCCTCCGTCCATGAAATTTTCCAGGCTGAAGTGGGGTGCCATTGCCTTCTCTGGCCAGGACCTTGAGGGCATGACTATCTTGCTGAATCAACCTCAAATGGATAACTTGTACGCTTCTTGTTTAGTAAGTAATGAAGATTCTTTGAGATTCAGCCATTGTTGGTTGAGCTTTCTTTTGCTGCAGCCAGAAACACTTCCAACTGATACACAGGCACTTAATGACTGGTTCCATGACTGCCTATATGACAAAGGTCAGTCAAGTCAAAGCTATGGTTTTTCCAGTAGTCATGTATGGATGTGAGAGCTGGACCATAAAAAAGCTGAGTGCTGAAGAATTGATGGTTTTGAACTGTGGTGTTGGAGAAGGCTATTGAGAGTCTCTTGGACTACAAGGAGATCAAACCAGTCAATCCTAAAGGAAATCAGTCCTGAATATTCATTGGAAGGGCTGATGCTGAAGCTGAAACTCCAATGCTTTGGCCATTTGATGCAAAGAACTGACTCATTGGAAAAGACCCTGATGCTGAGAAAGATTAAAGGCAGGAGGAGAAGGGGACAACAGAGGATGAGATGGTTGGCTGGCATCACCAACTCGACGGACATGAGTTTGAGCAAGCTCCAGGAGTTAGTGATGGACAGGGAAGTTTGGCGTGCTGCCATCCCTGGGGTCACGAAGAGTTGAACACGACTGAGCAACTCAACTGAACTGAACTGATATACCTAATATATAAATTTATTGATAGGGCTTCCGTGGTGGCTTAGTGGTAAAGAATCTGCCTGCCAATGCAGCAAACACAAATTTGATCTCTGGTCCCAGAAGATCCCACATGCCGCAGACCAATTAAGTCCATGAGCCGCAACTTCTGAGTCTGAAAGTTGCGACTGCTGAAGCCCGTTCACTGAGAGCCCATGTCCCACAACAGAAGACGCCACCGCAATGAGAAGCCTATGCACCTCTACTGGAGAATAGCACCCCTGCTCGCTTCAACAACTAGAGAAAAGCCTGCACAGCAACAAAGACCCAGCACAGCCAAAAATAAACAAATAAAATTATTAAATTTAACTACTGCTTATATTTACCATATTTGCTTTATCTCTCTGCATATGTCTTTTCGGTATATATTGAGATTAAGTTGTCAATATCATAACTTACCCCTTCAGCATTTACTTCTAAAAGTAACCAAATTTTCCTTCATGACTACATGACATTCATTCTCCTAAAAATGTTACTAATTCTCTGATAGTATCCGAGAATTAGTCCACAATCAATTTCCTCTATTATACCCCAAATATCTTTCCATAGTTGGTGAAAAATTCCATTTGAATGGTACAAATGGGACTTGGGGTTTTGTTTTACTTTTTCTTCTTTGAATTGATAAGGAAGATTCACCAGGCCCTCCTCCTGCAACAACAGAGGTTCACTGTCCAGCCCATGATGGTTTCTGAGCCCAGGAGATCCTGGCAAGACTTGAATAAGGCTTTGGAGTTAAGACTGTACCAAAACCTTGGGCACACATCTTTCATTT
Organism: Aepyceros melampus; assembly: GCA_006408695.1. Classification (NCBI taxonomy): domain Eukaryota; kingdom Metazoa; phylum Chordata; class Mammalia; order Artiodactyla; family Bovidae; genus Aepyceros; species Aepyceros melampus. The sequence goes on along the minus strand of SJXQ01005518.1, from coordinate 483,360 downwards.
GGAAACTTATTTGGGTTTGGGCTTCTGATGTCCTAACACTTTTCTCAATCAGATATGGAGGCAAAGGACTCTGAACACTGAGTGTGTTGTAAAGCTGTCGATGAGGCAGGCTGCTTGGGTTTAGGGATCTACCTAACTTTACTCCCCTTTCCCCAAATGACACTCCACATCCCACTCCACAATTTACATGTAGTAGTGGGACAAAATGAACGAGGAGATGACATGTTTTACCCACAGTTGTAGTAATTACAATGCTAATTGTGCATTTTAAATAGTCAACACCCTTTGTAGCTGCACTCTTTTATAAACATAATTAGGATAAAATTTAGATGCACCTACACTCTGAGAGATGGGTAAACAAAGTTAATTGCTTTGTGACATGTAAATTAATGAAATCAAATGAGATTTTTGTAGCACATTCTTGCATAAGGGACGAATGCTGCTTAATTATCTTCGCTTATTTTTTTAGCCTCCTATTTTACTTAATTAAAACCATTATGCTCAGAGGAACTAGGCAATTTCACATTGCTGATGTCAATGTGGCAGTTATTGCCTCCACAGGGGCAATGTGTCCCCGTCTCAAGTAGAGCTTCTAGAATAATGTCTAATTGGAGACCTACCCAAACGACTCTTCTCTCTCTTCATGTGCCTGGTGCTTGCAGTTCTAATCTGTTTCTCTTGATTTCCAGAATTTTCAGGTCATTTAATTCTCTCACCATTAGTATATGCTGAGAGAAAAAGATTTCAAATAATGAAAAATGTATTTAAACTACTATAGTATGAACATAAAGTGGAAGAAGTCAATGTGTTTTAATTCCAATCAGATTCCTCAAAAACCATTAATATTTCATTCAGCTGCAGAAAGTTAATCATGTAATCCATTAGAAGTGCTTTATTGCACATGAAGAAAGTCATAGCAACTGCTGTTGAAAGCTATCGGTTTATTATTAATGCCCCAAACCCCATTATTTGGGGGTAAACCTTCAGCCAGCTATAATCAGAGACTCAAAAACTTATTACACACAAAAAATAGAGATATGTTTTGACTAAATCATCATCTGTGTCACCATTCAACCCAGGAACAACAGTATAATTTCTCCATTTTTAACATTATTTTTTTCAACTTTTTCAGAAGGCCACGTTTCTTAAGCTTGAAATAATGAATGCAACTCATAAATAAAGGCTTTGTTATGTTTTCACAAACATATCCCCAAGAAGCAAATATGTGCTTCTGCTAACGACTGTTTTACCTCTAGGTGGAGTGAAAGCAAGGCATTCCTAAAACCTTGACATTCTGCTTACCGAACATGGACAGCAGGAAGCTGTGGTTCCTCCACTGGACTCCCAGAGGCTGTGCAGAAAGATGAATCATAGAGCAGTGCCGTGAGCAGCATGGGGACCACATCCAAGCAGTGCTACCATGGACTGCTCTGTGTGCAAAGTGCTAGATGCACAAATGTGTCTTGTGGGCTAGAGAAAGAGAGGCAGCAGGTTCTACTACCCTAGACCTCCCAGCGCTCTATGTTCTGACAAGGCCCTTCTGAACCTGTAGAGTGCTACACCTCAGCTCTCCCGCCTCAGGGGCAAGGACAGGAGCTGTCCAACACCCTGTCTTAGGAAAACTTAGGACACACGCAGGGACATTTGTTAAGATTCTGTTTGTTTGTTTTTGGTCTTGCTGAATGGCATGTGGGATCTTAGTTCCCTCAGTAGGGATGAACCCCTGCTCCCTGCAGTGGAATCGAGGGGTCCTAGCCATTGGACCACCAAAGAAATCCCTCATTAAGATTCTGAAAAAAGAAAGTTTGAATTTGTGCTTCAAAACATATCAGAAATCACTTAATAGGGTGGGGGGTGGGAGGTGGGAGGAAAGTTCAAGAGAGAGGGGACATAGGTATACCTATGGCTAATTCATATTGATGTGTGGCAGAAACCAACACAATATTGTAAGCAATTATCCTTCAATTAAAAATAAATAAATTAAGAAAAAAATCATAGGCAAATAAGAGCTGGCTTTCTATAGAGCTGAGCAGCACCCTGTCTCCCGATGCTGTGCCTCCGTGTTCAGAGTGCTCTCTCAGGGCTGTGGCCCTCCGAGTCTCTCCAGGTGAGGCTGCCAAACACAATATTGTAAGCAATTATCCTTCAATTAAAAATAAATAAATTAAGAAAAAAATCATAGGCAAATAAGAGCTGGCTTTCTATAGAGCTGAGCAGCACCCTGTCTCCCGATGCTGTGCCTCCGTGTTCAGAGTGCTCTCTCAGGGCTGTGGCCCTCCGAGTCTCTCCAGGTGAGGCTGCCCATCTTTTTCTCTCTCCCTCCAAGCTTTCAAACAGTGACTCTCACCTGTGGTGCCTCATTCCCTGGCTGGGACCTGCACATATGCATCTTACAAAAGGTTAATGCCAAGCCCAAGTTCAGGGCTGGCCCTCCTAGATAGACAGGCCCTCTTTCCAAGAGCAATGCCAAGCTAACCGAAAGGATTCCATTTTTTTAATGGGAATTTCAGGACTCAGGACTTTTTCTTGGGTGGAGATGAGTGGATCAGGGGTGTTTCCAGCTCTTTGGTTGAAAATAGGTAACGTTTAGTAGCAGCTGTGGCCCAGCAAATCCTCTTCTTTTTTTTTTTTTTCTTTTCTTTTCTTTTTTTGCCTCTTTTATTTTTTGTTGTTGTTATTTCTGTCCCAAGATCTTTGAGCATTGAGTAAAAAAATATTGCGGTCCTGATTCACTTTGGTAATGACCTATATAACACTTCTCTCTAAAAAAAGTCCACCCATTCNATGCTGGGAGGGACTGAGGGCAGGAGGAGAAGGGGACAACTGAGGATGAGATGGCTGGATGGCATCACGGACTCAATGGACGTGAGTCTGAGTGAACTCCGGGAGTTAGTGATGGACAGGGAGGCCTGGTGTGCTGCGATTCATGGGGTCACAAAGAGTCGGACACGACTGAGCGACCGAACGGATAAAGACTTCACACACATGATACAGAAGGTCTACATATAGATAATTTTAACTGAAGATATTTTAAGCCTTAAAAATATACAAATAAAATTATGTCCTGAAATAGCATATCCATGCCATTAAATTTATATTTAACATAGTTAGAGTAACTCATGCCATTTTCTTGCCAATATTCTAAGACTTGGTATCAGAGTGCATTCTTCACTAATTAAGCAATGTACTATTTTAAATTATTCTTAAAAGATATTTACTGATGAGACTTAAGACATAGTTCACAGAGATCCTCTATGTACCTAGATGCATCCGACAGTGAGATATTCATCCAGATTTTAATACACAGTAGTTTCTTCAACGTGTATAGAAAGAATGTTTTATTCCTTGTAGCAAGTCAAAGTTGAAAAATCATTTAAGAATTGAAAATGCAGGACAGCACATAATAGGTACTTAATAAACATTGTTGAGATTGCTCTTTTTCTAATCTATAAATACAGGAGATATAAATGAAGATAAAGTTAACTATATATCTTGTATATATAAATACACACACATATACATATAAGAAGCCTCTCAGTCCATGGAATTTTCCAGGCAAGAGTACTGGAGTGGGTTGCCATTTCCTTCTCCAGTATATACATACATATACCCACAAACATTTAAAATTTCTCCTATAGCTCTATACTACTTTTCAGTTTCATTTTTTAATATATTTTATAATTTTACTGAAATGATTAAGCTTCAAAAATATGTTTTCTTACAGGTATTGACTGTTGAAAATATTTAAAATAATATCATAATATCTTGTTTTCTATTAAATATAACAACATAAATATCAGTCAATAGCTACTTACATTTTTAGATAGTATGGGAAAAATATTTTCCAAAAATGAATGACTAACCTGTTGAATTAAAAAAAGCTGACCCCAAAGAATTATAAGCATTTTACTTAATTAGCTTTAATAAACAAAATGACTAATCAGAATTGACTCTTCTTAACTATATAACTAAATAATCTGAAAATGTAGAACAATAAATCTGCTTTTAAGTGCATCCAAATACATAATACGTATCAGAGTTTGCAAATTCAAACACCCACGGGTGTGATGGTAAGGGGGCAAAATGGAGAATCTGCTCAGCTCCAGATAATCATTACAATGTGAGATCAGACCACTAGATCATTATTTTCCTCAAAGAGAAATTAAAAATCTAGGTTGTTATGTGAATCTTCCTATTTTCAAATCTTGGCAGTAATTCAATTTTCTTTTTCAATTATTGCATTAGCTAATCAAAATTTGCATGTGTTCTACATTCAGTTTTTATTAGTTCATGGGGCCTGTAGTATACATCCTCTAAAACTGAGGCGTAGATTTACCTATCTGTTATATATACTGAATACAAGTACACTTACGGAGAATGAATGGATTCATTTGAGTGTGACTAAGGGGCAGGATGAGAAGGGGACGACAGAGGATGAGATGCCTGGATGGCATCACCGACTCGATGGACATGAGTTTGAGTGAACTCTGGGAGTTGGTGATGGACAGGGAGGCCTGGCGTGCTGCGATTCATGGAGTCGCAAAGAGTCGGACATGACTGAGCAACTGAACTGAACTGAACTGAAGGATTCAAAATTGGAGAAGGAAATGGCAACCCACTCCAGTGTTCTTGCCTGGAGAATCCCAGGAATCGGAGAGCCTGGTGAGCTGTCGTCTATGGGGTCGCACACAGTCAGACATGATTCAAGAGACTTAGCAGCAGTAGCAGCAGCAGCAAGGATTCAAACGAATCGATACTTAGTTCAGTTCAGCTGCTCAGACATGTCCGACTTTTTGCGACCCCATGAACCACAGCACGCCAGGCCTCCCTGTCCATCATCAACCCCCAAAGTTCACCCAAACCCATGTCCATCGAGTCGGTGACAACATCCAGCCATCTCATTCTCTGTCGTCCCCTTTCCTCCTGCCCTCAATCTTTCCCAGCATCAGGGTTTTTTCCAATGAGTCAGCTCTTCGCATCAGGTGTCCAAAGTATTGGAGTTTCAGCTTCAACATCAGTCCTTCCAATGAACACCCAGGACTGATCTCCTTTAGGATGGACTGGTTGGATCTCCTTGCAGTCCAAGGAACTCTCAAGAGTCTTCTCCAACACCACAGTTCAAAAGTATCAATTCTTTGGCACTCAGACTTCATTATGGTCCAGCTCTCACATCCATACATGACTACTGGAAAAACCATAGCCTTGACTAGACGGACCTTTGTTGACAAAGTAATGTCTCTGCTTTTGAATATGCTGTCTAGGTTGGTCATAACTTTTCTTCCAAGGAGTAAGCATCTTTTAATTTCATGGCTGCAATCACCATCTGCAGTGACTTTGGAGCCCAAAAAAAATAAAGTCAGTCACTGTTTTCACTGTTTCCCCAACTATTTGCCATGAAGTGATGGGACTGGATGCCATGATCTTAGTTTCCTGATTGTTGAGCTTTAAGTCAACATTTTCTCTCTCCTCTCTCACTTTCATCAAGAGGCTCTTTAGTTCTTCACTTTCTGCCATAAGGGTGGTGTCATCTGCATATCTGAGGTTATTGCTATTTCTCCCAGCAATCTTGATTCCAGCTTGTGCTTCTTCCAGCTCAGTGTTTCTCATGATGTACTCTGCATAGAAGTTAAATAAGCAGGGTGACAATATATAGCCTTGATGTACTCCTTTTCTTATTCAGAACCAGTCTATTGTTCCATGTCAGGTAAGAACTGTTGCTTCCTGACCTGCATACAGGTTTCTCAAGAGGCAGGTCAGGTGGTCTGGTATTTCCATCTCTTTCAGAATTTTCCACAGTTTATTGTGATCCACAAAGTCAAAGGCTTTTGGCATAGTCAATAAAGCAGAAATAGATTTTTTCTGGAACTCTCTTGCTTTTTTGATGATCCAGTGGATGTTGGTAATTTGAGCTCTGCTTTTTCTAAAACCAGCTTGAACATCTGGAAGTTCATGGTTCACATATTGCTGAACCCTGGCTTGGAGAATTTTAAGCATTACTTTACTAGCATGTGAGATGAGTGCAATTGTGCGGTAGTTTGAGCATTCTTTGGCATTGCCTTTCCTTGGGATTGGAATGAAAACTGACAATACTTAGTGAATACCACTTAAGCCAGATTTTGTACAGGTACTATAGCAGAATTAAGAGGTTTGACTAGATATAAACAATTAACATAAGCTTCCAATATGTCTCTCTTGGGTCTTCTAAAAATTGGCATATAATTTATCATCCAAAGCAGGACACTATGGGGTGTGAAAGGAGGTACAGTTAATAATTTTGCTAAGAACATCAGGGATAAACTGGGATCAGGCCAGACAAACTCGACTGTACGGTCACCCTAACTAAAAGAAACTGATCTGCTTCAGTCTCTTGCCTCTGACTACCTGAGACTCATACCCTCCAAGGACTATTCAATCTTGACAGACCTGAGTCTATGAGTCCTATGATGAGTCCTATGATGGAGAATCAGGAGGAAATGGGGAAAAGGAAAGAGTTATGATAGAGACAAGAGAACTGCTTTCTAAAGTTTTTTGTTCGATTGTTTTGTATGTAGAAGTGCAGAATCAGTATCAATATAGAACAGCAGAAGACGGGAGAAGGGAAAAAAAAATTGCTAAAGACTGTGTTGCTCTCAAGTCACTTAATCAAAAGAGGTAAAATACCCAAGTTATTTGAAAATACTTTTGTTGAATGGACTTTAGGCTAACACCCCCTTGAGACTGAACCAGAAAGGCCTGCGATCTGTGGGGTTATACTTTATTTGGGAGAGAAAAAAATTAACAAATAGCAAATACGATATGATACAAAATTCAGTGCTAAAATTGTAGGATATAAACTACAAATCTGTAGGCTTATGAAAGAACCAAGGAGGCAACATGAATCAATGTTCCCCTTCTCACTATTATAATTTCTCCTTTAAAAGAATCTAGGGCACAAGTAGAAGCAAAGAAGTTGTGGTTTACATAAATTCATGCTATTTCTCAATCATACATAATAGCAGTACAACAAATCCCCACTAAATTCTGATTAAGATGTCAAATATTAAAGTAAAATCAAACTCCAAGATTGATCAAAATAGACCTTTGACTATCACAATTAAAAATGATGCTTAAATTTTAAGTCTAGGTTCTACTATATCTTTCAGTCAGGAACTATGGGAGCCCCGGGAAATGACAATGACATGGCAATGACACAAAAGTCTGGCCCTCACCACCAAAGGCTTCAAACAAACCATGAATTTGCCACCAGGAACAAAGACTCCACCTGATTCAGAACAAGCAGACTGTGAGCACGTGCAGCATCTCCAATGTACAGAAAACATCCACATTTTCCAACACACCTACATAGACAGAACGATCGGGAGCTTCTCTTAATTCCTTCTATGACTAGCCCCACTCCCCAGGATATAATACTTAGACTCAAGGCTAGGAGTAGCAAGTGAAGGGTGAGAAAGAACACCAAAGAGAAGAGAGGAATTTCCCTGGCATTCCAGAGGTTGGGACTTCACCTTCTAATAAGGGGGGTACGGGTTTGAACCCTGGTTGGAGAGCTAGGATTCCACATGCCTTGGGGCCAGAAAATCAGAATATAAACAGGAAAAGCAAGACTGTAACAAATTCAACAGATGACTTTAAAAATGGTCCACATTAAAAAAAATTTTTTTAATAAATTAAAAAGATACACACATACAAATACTAAATTCATTCAATCATCAAATATTTTATTCACATCAAGCATTCACAGAGTGTGGCAACACATATAGGCCAAACAAATGTCCAAATATCCACTATTCTCTGTGGAAAGACTGTCCAAATTCACACTATTTTCCTAAAGACAGAAATACTCAGTTGAGCTTTTTGTGTGACTAATGCTATTTAAGCAATTTCTAAATATCACTATAGCCATAAGCTTGAGAAACACATTGAGTACCTTAGAGAAAGGGCTTTGTAAAAAACACAAATCAGTATTACTACTGTATTATTGTGCAAAAAGCAGCACTTCTCAAAAGAGAAAAAAAATTGAAATAAAACCCACATTTGGTTTTAGACTATTAAAAGACAATGCATTCTTTCACCCCATCCTTGCTCCCTAAATCCCCACTCCATTAGACTGTCAACTACCTTTCAGAAACCCTAGAGAGCCCATTTTCCAGTGACCTTTAATCACTCTCTTCTGAGACACAATCCGCTGGACAGAATTCTTTTCCATTTCCCAAAGTTATTTTCTTGCACTCCAAGTTACCACTTTTAAAGTTTCAATTTCTACCATGAACTTTTAAAATTCATTGCTCGTCATTTTGGAGAAATGCTACCTTTAAGAAATCAGTAGAATAGGCATAAATTCCTGTGTGACTGTTTACTAAATAGTAATTTTTAAGCAAGTTACTTTTATCTGAGTATCAGTTTCCTCGCCACTTGCAAAATTGTTCAGAAGACTAAATGGGAAGAATATTCACAAAGTCCCTAACACTGTAAGGGATGCAAAAAAAAAAAAAAAAAAAAAAGGTAGCTATCTGAAAGAAGATAAAAAAGTACTCTTCAGAATTTGCTGGGAGGAGGAAGGCTTGCTTGGCACATCCTCTGCTAAAACTTGAAAGCATCTAAATTAAGCACATCCCTTCAAATATAGAAAGGTGGGGGAAACTAGCAGGTTTATAACAAAGACATAAACTATCTTCTGGTATTAATACCTTGGTTAAGTATTAACACATGTTATGAATCTAGAAAGGATAATAGGGTTTATTTCCCTCTTTCCTCATGATAGCAGCACCTTCTTTTATCAAACAGAATCATTACAACTCCATAATTTTTTATTTCAAGTAAAAATTTTTTAAGTGAATTAAAAAGAGATGTCTTCTAAATGTTCCTTCCATGGTAAATAGTAAGCAAATGCAGGGACTCTGTTTATGGCTTAGGAGCATGTTTACCCAATATTGTGTCAAAAGAAAAAACTGCCCTGACAACTTGGAGCCAGGAAGTCGGACAACTGGAAACATATAGCTCAGAAAACTACCATCTAGAGACCTAACCCACCCCTGGAAATCTTTCCTAACTACCCTCTAGAAGTCATTCTAATGAAGGCTACACACACAGACACACACACACACGCTGCAATTCTCAAGATGGCCTACGAGCCAAATTCAGACCAGTGCTGCATACTATCACCAGCTCCCCACTTTCACTGGGGCCTCCTACAGTCTCAACTGTTGGTTGCTGAGGTGTGTCTGACTCTTTGGCAACCCAACAGACTGTAGCCTGCCAGGCTCCTCTGTCCATGGAATTCTCCAAGCAAGAACACTGGAGTGGTTAGCATTCCCTTCTCCATGGGATCCTTATAGACTCAGAGCTGCTGACCATTACCTATGCCTGCTAACTGAACCTTAAAATTTATTTTTCAACAGAACTTATAAATTACCTATGCTTAAGCTCAATTTTCTTCCATTGACTGAGTTTTTAACCTCTTTATACTCCCATGACCTAATATAGGCCTAGAATGATTTGATCTTTGACTTTTTTCAAGTGTATTGGAATTAACAGATTAATATCTAACAGTGATGTGAGTTCCTTGGACAAAAGCACTGTTTAAAAATAAAATACTTTATATTTTTTCAGTAGTAAAATTAATTGCTCCTTTTCCCACAGTATTGTCCTAAGCAATTTGAGATTTTATCACAGCTTTCAGTCCAAAAAAAACATTATCACTCAATTTGGAAATTAAAGAGTATTTACTTTTTTCAAAATAAAAATGACACTGCCTAATACAAGCCTAATACAATAAACAAAATCAAATGCTAAAAAGTATAAAGAAGAAAGCGATAATCATCCATAACTGCAATACGTCAACAAAACACTGTGAACATTTAGACACAATTCTATGCATATACCTTTTCATACTGCTCATGGGGTTCTCAAGGCAAAATGCTGGAGTGGTCTGCCACTCCCTTCTCCAGTGGACCACTGCTGCCACTCCCTTCTCCAGTCATGTCTTGTCTGGACATGATTTAGCGACTGAACAACAACTATGCATCCACATAGCTACTTCATTAGGATATATGTACTTTACAGAAATAGAGTCATATTCCCTGCAGTAATTTTTTAACCTAATATGCTTTAAAGCCTTGTACAGCTATAAAATATTCCATTTCATGAAATATCCATAATTAACCAGTCATCAAAATTAAAGATTTATTTTTTTCCAGTTATTCACTGTGCTATAATGAATTCCTTTACATTCCACCTTTACATTTTGGCTTCATTATTTCTTAGAAAAAGAATTATTAATCAGATGATATGGGTACTAAAAATTATGAAAGATATTGCCAGACTGCCTCTAGAAAAGCAGAATCAATTTACCCTCTCACCAATGGTAGATGAGAATGCACATGTACCTACCGGTACAATTCATTGATTATTGTTTATCTTTGCCCATCTTTGCCAATTTGATAATAATTCTCATTGTTTTAATTGCATTTCATTACTTCTTTACTAGTAAAATAAACATTTGATGTCTTTATAGAGCACTGGCATTGTTTTTGTGAATTACTTTTTTATAATTTTCACTATGTGAAATTTTCGCTTTGTCTTTTTCTTATAGATCTACAGCCTGCTTTTGTCATTTCTTTGTGGGAGCTCTTCACACAATAAAGAGAATACATCTTTGTCCACGTATATGTCATAAACAGTTATTACCAGTTTGTCATTTCTCTTTCAACTTTTTTGCTACTTTTTGAATAAAGTGACTTTAAAACTTTATTTAGTCAATCTATTTTTAAATTCATAGGACTTGGGTCACACTTAGAAAGGCCTTCCTTACTTATTTCAGTATCTTAAAAGTATTCATCTGAAATATCTAGAAATGTTTGAATTTGTTAATTAAATATTTAACTATCTTAAATTAATTTTGGTAATTACATAGTATAAAGGAAGAGATTTGATTTGTATTTTTTCTAAATTCCTAGATAATAATATTTATTGAAGAATTTATCCTTTCCACTCCCACTGAAATTCCATCTTTATCATATAATAAATCACATATATTTTTGTCTTTCTGAAGTTTCTTTTCTAAGACACTGATTTACATATGTCTTTCATATTACATATGATTTCATAATTTCATAATAATACATATTATTTCATATTATATATACTTTTCATAATGTGACTTGGCACTATGTTTTCATGTACAAAATAACATAAAACATTAAAACACAAAAATATTTCCTATTTTGTATTATTTTCCAATATCAAAGATATTGAAAAGGTCTTAGAATAAATGAGACATGATATTAGTATTAACAACAAAATACTAATACAAATATTACCTACAGTTTACACAGTATTTTCACATTACCTAATATTATGTTTACTACACTAAAAGATAGTTATTGTTTCTTATTCAATTTTAAACAGTTAAGATCTATTTAAAAACTTGCCTACAATCACCCAGCAAGTAACTGGCAGAGCGAAAACCTCAGCTTCATATTTCAGAATGCTCCCATGACCCACTACGTTAAAAATAGAGCAATTACCCACAAAAGCCCAAAGTTCTCATTTTTTAATCAAACACTCTTACCAAGAATATATACATACACCCACATAAATGTATATATGTCTACATACATAGATATAAACACAATATGCCTTTATTTGAATGAGGAAAAACTAAATCCAATCTGACACTCCTGAAGCTGAAATAATTCCATCAATAATTACAGACCTTAACTACATAACACAATAAAAATGAAAAAGAAAAACTAAAAATTTGGATTGTATTTCCTAAGAGACAGTCAACTTTGGTCTCCCAAATATAGGTAGAAGTTGAAAACATTTTGTATTTCAACAAGAATTTTTGCTTAATTACTAACCCAAAATAGATAAGTTTTGGATACATCACAAAACAGGTCCCACTATGAGACCCCTAGAAAGAACCAAGAAGCAGGAGATTGCAGCTGTGCACATTAAAGTCCAGGTTAGACCCAGGATTTGTTGGGGAGGAAAAAAAATCACCATTTTCACATGTAAGAGTATACAAGGCAGAAAGTCTATAAATTTCTCTAGGTTGATGTCATGAGACATCAACCATCACAAAGTTCTGTTGTGTAGCTCAGCAAGGAGAAAAAAAAATTATTTCAAAGAATAGCAGAAGGAATGTTATGAATACATTTCTCAAATTTAAGTGGCACTGATGTGCTAGCCAGGACTCCTGATTCACAGTAGACTATTGCAGTAATATACAGTAAATATTGACTTGCAAAGCCTTTAATGGCTTATACACATTCTTTTGTATATATCAATAAATTGTATGAGAAGTATTAATCATCTGTCCATGCTGGCAAAAGGACAATGTGATTAAAAAAATAAAAAAGAGTTCAAATGAAGCAATTATATTCCCCGCACCGAAGACATTTTATAGATAGCAAACAGTCTTACTATATACTATGCAGTAAAATTTGGATTAAGGGCTGAAGAGAATCATTTTTTTAAAAAAATCATTTCAGTGAGGAAAGAGATGAGGTAGAGAAAGAGAAAGTGCTTTCAGAAGAGATACGGCATGATGGGGTTTCTTTAACTGGAGGTCAGGGACTGGCTGGAAAGGAGGCTCAGCCCGCAGAGAAAACAGAAGCCAGAGATCTGCCACTGTGACCCAAAGTATCTGCATGACATGTTACACGAAACACAAAAGCAGCCAGCACCTCGTCTGAAGTGAAGGATGCATCCTATACTTATCCCTAGGGAGCTTGATGGCATCTCTTTCCAGGCACAATGAATCAAGAACAGACACGATCTTTCCACAAACTAGCTTTGATACTTTAAAAAGAAGTATGTTCTCAAGTACCAGACTCCAAAGACAAAATATGTACACCTATCCCTAGTTAGAGGTAAGCAAAAAAGAAGTTTGACTTTCAAAATAATTTGTTTTTCACAATAGCAAATGTAAGTATATAATAATAAGACTGGGGTCGTATCCTATAGAGCAATGAATTTTATGCAGAAAAGACTGTGTGAGATTCATTTTAATTTCTCCCTACAACATTCAAAGGAATGCAAATACTGAAAGGATATCTCAAAAACATAAAACACTTTGCAAGTCATACATTTAAAATAATAGAGGCAAACATAAGGAATATTTTCTTTTCTAATATATCACTAAATAAGAAAATATCTAGAGGTTTCATTTATTTTCCAAAATTAAAGATTTTTCCAAATCTTTTTGATGAGAGTACTAACAACTTCAAGCAGTAAGACTGATCCTCTCCTCTTTGAAAATTTATAATGAATAAAAGCATTACTTGTTTTTGAAGTTAACTGGAAATTGAGATTAATGGTTCCAGTAAACACAAATATATTTTATATATATTCTTATATGTATGTTTTGTATAAACACGTACAGGGGGTTGTTAACTATAAAGTACTTTAATTAAATTATTTTCTTATTATCAGGAAGTTATGTTAACCCAGAAACTAATTCCTGAATAAATGGATAATTCCATCTACTGGTTTTCTCCTGGTATCATATTAAAACTGTTTTTTCCTCATCCCAAATATTCTTCAGCATGATAGTAGTGTTTTACCATGGTGATGATTTAGGAACTGCATTTCCTGTATAGAAATTTCTCTATAAATATTAACAAGACCAAAAGTATTCCTGTATTTAAAGCTAGAAGTATGAAATCAAACTGATACTTACAATTAAAAATTAACTAAACACATCAGTCAAGAAAATCTATTTATTAGTGAATTGCTGAATATAATAAATGTATAAGAAATAAATCAGAGATAAATGTTTAAACATACATTTTTCTTGTTTACGTGATGAAAGCTTAGGCTTACTATTCAAGTTATTTATTCCAATTATATTGAGCTGTGAGCTGTGAGATAGACTTGTGATTGTAGCGCCCTCTGCTGGGCCTTCCTCTCACAAACTCAATCTAATGTCATGTGCCTGCTCAGTGGTGTCTAACTCTGCGACACCGTGGATTGTAGCCCACCAGGCTGTTATGTCCGTGAATGTTCCAGGCAAGAATACTGGAGTCAGTTGCCATTTCCTACCAGGGGATCTTCCCAATCCAGGGACTGAATCCATGTCTCCTGTGTCAACTGCATTGGCAGGCAGATTCTTTAGCTCTGAGTCACCTGGGAAGCCCCTAATGTCACTACTACAGTACAATCAAATATTTGAGACATCAAGTGAAAAAACACTTTTTCAAAACTTGATCACTTTAAGTCTTGACAAAAATTATATGAAAGTTATAATCAAAACTTACTTTAACAGGACTTTACCAATTTTACATTAAGTTGAAATATCATTATAGATTTTTCTTAAAGAGTAATATAAATACTACAAAACATGCTTTAATAATCTTTATTTTTATCACCTCTTCTATTAGAAGTTACTGAATTATTACTTAGGCTATACATTCAGGTTTTTAAGACCGTATTTATGACAAAACATTTTAGTAAATTACTATTTCTGTAATTTGATCTATTTTTCCCACCTTGTTCAATCAAAATACTTTACTTTTACAACATCAAGATAATCCTTGATAATATTATCTTCATTATTAGAAAAAAACTGCAAAGCTCTATAGGTACTCATCACTGTAACAACAGATTCATTTACTGAGTATCAACTATGAGGGATGTAGTATGTTATACACGTCAATACATTATATCCAGTTCTAAGAGGTGAAAAAAACTGAGGCTCCTGGAGATAATATAAAACAGCTCGAGATTAATTTCAGAACCAAAAAACTAGGTGGTTCTAATTCCAAAGACTCAAGTCTTTCTGCAAAACAATGAGCAGCAGTGGAAAAAAAAAAAACTTAACCATACAATATCTCCATTTGTCAATGCAAGAACAACTTGAGGAGGAGGGCAGGTGCAGACAAGTTGATGGGAAAAAGTGTTTGAGAAGTATATATATATTATTCATATACAAAATAATAGCTTAGGCCTTAAGAAAAAAAATTTTTTTTACATAATGCTGCCAGCTAGTGGCCCTATTTCATACTGAGCCATTGGGAAAAAACTTGATTTTCACATTACCAAACCAAAAATCCATATTCAGGACTTCCTGGCAGTCCAGTTGTTAAGACTCTGCACTTCTGCTGCAGAGGTGCGGGTTCCACACCTGCTTGGGGAACTAAGATCCTGCATGCCATGTGGCATGGCCAAAAAACAAAAATTTTTTTTTAATTCACATATAGCATTTTAGGATGATGTTCCTAAATTACACATGCATAAGCCTGACCTGCTTCTCTGGTGGCTCCGACGGGAAAGAATCTGCCTGCAATGCTAGAGACCTGGGTTCGATCCTTGGGTTGGGAAGATGCCCTGGAGGAGGGCATGGCAACCCACTCCAGTATTCTTGCCTGAAGATTTCCCATAGACAGAGGAGCCTGGCAAGCTACAGTCCATAGAGTCACAAAGAGTTGGACACACCTGAGTGACTAAGCACAGCAAAGACTAACAATGATATTTACATTATCAAAGAACTAAAGGAGAATGTCTCAACCAAAGGAGAATGTCTCAACCACCATTAGCATTCCTTACCCAGACCCAACCAGTCCGTCCTAAAGCAGATCAGTCGTGGGTGTTCATTGGAAGGACTGATGTTGAAGCTGAAACTCCAATGATTTGGCCACCTGATGTGAAGAGCTGACTCATCTGAAAAGACCCTGATGCTGGGAAAGATTGAGAGCAGGAGGAAAAGGGGAAGACAGAGGATGAGATGGCTGGATGGCATCACCGACTCAGTGGACATGAGTTTGGGTTGGCTCCAGGAGTTGGTGATGGACAGGGAGCTCGGGAGTGCTACGGTCCATGAAGTCGCAAAGAATTGGACACGACTGAGCAACTGAACTGAAATGAACCCAGAACTTGCCCCAACCCCCAGTAAAAATATTGGGAAAGAATTCAGCCAGCATCAGCATATAAAAACTAAAAGGTATGCCTATCACTGTCCACAAAAAATAAAATTACATTATTTTAAGTATTTTAGGATAATTTTAGGATATTTAGGCTTCTTAGTGACAAAATACATAAATATTTTCTCGGCAATCAAAAGCTTGCCATAATGTGGGCATAAGAACAAGATTATTGCCTGAGTATTGCTGGACATTATTCTATGCTGGTCTAAAATGAGTACTTCTTTCTGAGTATGTTATTTTAGTTCATACAATAAGTGGTTACAGTTATAAAATTTCTTTTGAGAAGAAAAGCACTTGAAGATAAGTTCTACATTTAAAATGGTCATATTTCATTGATAATCCACTATCTTAAGGAAAATAGCCTATGTAGCACACAAAAAGAAGTACACAGCTTCTATCATGGTATATTGTTTAATATCATGACACAAAGATATTCTTGTTTGATTTCTCTCATTGTATGACATTATGATTATATGATTTTCTCAGTGGAGAAATCCATCATGATATAATTAAAGGCTTAGATCAAAAGATCATATATTCTATAATATTATAATAATGAACAAAACAGAAATATTCTATTAAAGTATATTAGCAGCAAGGAAAAATGTTCTGGGTTTATTCTCCAGTGAAAGAGAGAATAAGCAAGAAGTGGAAATGCACACACCCAAAACACAGCAAAGAAGGGAGAGACAGTCCCCCTGTTGGACTGATTAACTGAAAAGGTCAAAATGGAAACAAGAAACAAAAGGGATAGTACTGGAGAATCCAGGGTTCCTTCTGTCCTACTTAGTTCAATCAAAATAGTTTATTTTACTACATCAGAATAATCCTTAATATTATTATCTTCATTATTAGAAAAAACTTAAATGTTTTAGAGGTACTCATCACAGGTAATAATAAAAAATTTCATTTACTGAGTATAAACTATGAGAATGTAGGACATTATACACTTTATATACATTATATTCAGTTCTAAGACATGAAAATGAATGAGGCCCTGGAGACAATATAAATTGCTCAAGATTAATTTCAGAATCAAGATTCAAATGCAGGTGGGTCTTACACATGCAAAACTGCCAAGTATAAAAACTGCCTTACCCCACTTAGTAGGTACATCTTATATGAGGCTTATTATGCAGCTAAAACAGCAGGAATTTCTATGATACACCCACATACATATGCTAGTTAATAAACACTGAAAAAAAAAAGGATCAAAAATTGACTTTTAAAACAATAAAATTATTTCTATAAAGTAAGTATATAACTTACAGACATTTCCTGTATTGTCAAAGCTGGTAAGAACATCTTCAACATTCAAAGATCCACTATTATGCCTAGAAAAGAATAAAGCATTTTAATGACTCTGACATATTAACATTTATTAATTATTTAAACCTGAGACTATGTATTGTGATATACTGAATACTAATAAACCTTTCCATGTTGTGTTTTTAAAGTATTTCTGCCCACTAGCTGCTGCTACTGCTGCTAAGTCGCTTCAGTCATGTCCGACTCTGTGCGACCCCATAGATGGCAGCCCACCAGGCTCCCCCGTCTCTGGGATTCTCCAGGCAAGAACACTGGAGTGGAGTGCCATTTCCTTCTCCAATGCATGAAAGTGAAAACGGAAAGTGAAGTTACCCAGTCGTGTCTGACTCTCCTCAACCCCACAGACAAGAGGACTGGAGTGGGCTGCCATTTCCTTCTCCAGCTGCCCACGAGAGGGACAAGGAAAAGAACTAGTCTTTGAGATATTTAATGCAATGACATTTCTTGATGATTAATCTACATTTTAAAGTACTATCAATTATTTTATTATTTTAATTATATAAGGGTGAGATAAATTATTTATCTTTTTAGAGAAAACAAAACTCCACACTTCGAGAATCTAAAACTAAAAATAAGTAATTGGCCTCCATAACCACACTCCATGACACATAATTTCCTTTTTTAATGGCCCAACAAATTCAGAACTTTAGTCACAAAGAACTAACCAACTTTCAAGTCTGCACATTGCATTTATAGGGAGTTCTATGTGCCAGGGAGCAAATGTTTTGAATCTTGCCCACTGATCTTAATTCTGTTCCTTTTCATCTCTCTTCACTTGATGGCCCTTTAAATATTTGATAACTGCTATTTTACTAACCGCTATAAAAGATACTATCTAATGAACCCAACTGTCAATAGGTCATTGAGGCTGAGTTGCTTTTCCAGTGGTGATTAAAAAAAGTTGTTGCAAAAAAAAAAAAAAGTTGTTGCTAATACATCTACAATCTTCTACATGCTCCCCTATATAACTTACAGCTGTAGTTCTTTAGGATGCCAAAGCCTTTGACTGTGTGGATCACAATAAACTGTGGAAAATTCTGAAAGAGATGGGAATACCAGACCACCTGACCTGCTTCTTGAGAAACCTGTATGCAGGGCAGGAAGCAACAGTTAGAACTGGACATGAACAACAGACTGGTTCCAAATAGGAAAAGGAGTACGTCAAAGCTGTATATTGTCACCCTATTTAACTTCTATGCATAAGTTAAGACAGAAACGCTGGGCTGGCGGAAGCACAAGCTGGAATCAAGATTGCTGGGAGAAATATCAATAACCTCAGATATGCAGATGGCACCACACTTATGGCAGAAAGTGAAGAGGAACTAAAAAGCCTCTTGGTGAAAGTGAGAGAGGGGAGTGAAAAAGTTGGCTTAAAGCTCAACATTCAGAAAACTAAGAAAGATCATGGCATCTGGTACCATCACTTCATGGGAAATAGATAAGGAAACAGTGGTAACAGTGTCAGACTTTATTTTTCAGGGCTCCAAAATCACTGCAGGTGGTGACCGCAGCCATGAAGTTAAGATGCTTACTCCTTGGAAGGAAAGTTATGACCAACCTAGATAGCATATTGAAAAGCAGAGACATTACTTTGCCAACAAAGGTCCATCTAGTCAAGGCTATGGTTTTTCCAGTGGTCATGTATGGATGTGAAAGTTGGACTGTGAAGAAGGCTGAGCACCGAAGAATTGATGCTTTTGAACTATGGTGTTGGAGAAGTCTCTTGAGAGTCCCTTGGACTGCAAGGAGATCCAACCAGTCCATCCTAAAGGAGATCAGTCCTGGGTGTTCATTGGAAGGACAAATGCTGAAGCTGAAACTCCAATACTTTGACCACCTCATGCAAAGAGTTGACTCTTGGAAAAGACCCTGATGCTGGGAGGGATTGGGGGCAGGAGGAAAAGGGGATAACAGAGGAATGAGATGGCTGGATGGCATCACCGACTCGACGGATATGAGTTTGAGTGAACTCCAGGAGGTGGTGATGGACAGGGAGGCCAGGCATGCTGTGAATCATGGGGTCGCAAAAAGTCGGACATGACTGAGCGACTGAACTGAACTGAATGGTTTACAATAAGCATTAATAATTCACAATAAAATTTACTTTATAAACACTACTTTGTCACAAAAACTTATCATGAATGATGCACACTGTTATGGACT
>SJXQ01005518.1:434838-463784 GCA_006408695.1 Aepyceros melampus | reverse complement strand
CCGCCCCCCCCCCAATTCATATGCTGAAGCCCTATCCATCCCCCCATCCCTCAGAAGGGCCTTCAAAGGGGTAATCAGGCTAAAATTGGGTCATTAGGGTGGGCCCTAACGCAAAATGCCTTTTTGTCCTTACACAAAAAGGAGATTAGCACACACAGAGTCAACAAGGCATGTGCACAGAAGGACAACCATGGGAAGAGGGAGCAGAGCACAGCCACATGCACGTTGAGGAGGCCTTGGATGAAACCAAGCCTGCAACACCTCAATCTAAGGCTCCCAGACTCCAAACTGTGAGCAAATAAACCCGCTGTTACAGCCATCCAAACTGCAGTGTTTTGTTCTGGGAGCCCTAGAAAGCTAATAGATACAGTTAGAAAATACATGTCAAGTGCAATACCCTTCTCAGAAGAACTTTTTGTTTCTATCGCAGAGACCTAGTTCTTTCAAAGTGTGATGAAGGGAGAATGCAGAAAGTTATCTGCAATTACTACTGGCCTCAACAGTATCATAACCTAAGGCAATGAAGCTATCAACCACAAATCCAACTTTCATCACTGGTACGAAGATTCTGAATCTTCTCTGTGGATGCAAGATTCTATAAGAGGTTATTTACGCTAACATGGAAAAAAACCATAGCACACATGTCAGAAGAGAAAAAAGAACAAAGCATTTAACATCTAAAACACAAGATGAAGCTATTAAAATGACCAGCAATACAGTATAGAGCTCACTTTTTTTTTCCTGAAGATCAAAGCAATATATAGCTTCCTCAAGGAAAAACCGCCCATAATCCTATCATACAGAGATAACCACAGTTAATAGCTTGGTTTATAGCCTTCAAATTTTATGCTACGTTCACAGACCTGTCATTAAATAGCAGAGCACATTGTCCATACTATTTTGCGATTTGTACCTTTTTCATTTAACATATTATAGTTTCTCACATTATTAAATATTCTCCTGCAACATGATTTTAATGGCTGCCAAGTAGTCCAGTAAATAACTGCACCACAATTTGTTGAACCAACATCTTATGTTGGATTTTTAGATTATGCCCACTATTGCGCTTTATGCATATTACTTCAACAAACATCCCTGTAGAAAGGCATTGAGATCTTTTCTGATTATTTCCTTAGGATAAATACCTAAAAGAGCAATTGCTTTATGGTCTAGTTTTAATAAAGATATTCTCTGCTGCACTTTGTCTCTCTCTCTCTATCAGGATGAAATAAACATTTGAAAAGAAATCTGAAACAAGAGTGAAAAAAAAAGGGACATATATTTCACAACAAGTTAAATATTTCCAAACAGCAGAAACTGGGATAATTAAGGTAAAATACATGTTTAAAAGTTAAAGGCAGTATTCAAAACAGAAAGTGACACAAAACTCATCTTCTTGAAAGCCAAGAACAGAAAGCCAAGAATCCTTATTTGTTGAAGCCAAGAACCGAAAGTAAACCCTGTGACATTAAATCAAATCAGGGATGGGGAAACAGGAGAACTAATCCCGTACCTCTAAAAACTTACAAGAAGAAAAGCAATTATCTATGAAGTTGAGAAACCCTAAAAGATGGCATCTCATGAAAGAAAAAGGTCAACAATCATTGTCCTCAATGGTATAAAGATTGTAAGAAAACTATCATGGACACAGTGTGGTAAATATTCAGTTTGATTATTTCAAGTTTCCTTTCCTTTGCTCCAAACCCAAGGATTGTTCTTTGTTCAGAATCATCTACATTATTTAGGCTTCCCTGGTGGCTCAGGAGTGCAGAACCCGATTGCTAACTCAGGAGATGCAAGTTCAAGACCTGGGTCAGGAAGATGCCCAAGAAAAAGAAACGGCAACCCTGAAAAACTCCATGGACATAGATGTCTGGCAGGCTATAGTCTATAGGATTGCAAAGAGTCAGACACGACTTAGCAATTGAACAACAACAATAATATCTACTTTATTCAAGTGTCAACTCTATAAGATCTTGTCTACCCCTAATCTTTCAACTGTTTACCTAAGCAGGTAAACAGTTTTGCTTGGATAATGTGGTTGGACAGTAATACCTACTGTACTGGAACTTCTAAACTTCTCAAGAAGGAGGGGAACTTCTCAAATGTCAATCTTTCCATTACACTATAATTAATGTTATATAATGATGACAACTTTTTGCTAACATAGCAAACATATAAAAAGTTCACTCCATGTTTCTCCTAAATTCCAAAGCTTTAACTTGTTTCCTAGGTCTTTAACACAAAAAAGAAACGATGATTATGTGACATGATAGGGGTGTCAGCTAATAGCATGGTGCTAATCATTTTGCAATAGTTAAGTGATTGAAGTCAACACAGTATATATATTAAATTTACACAATGGTATATGTCAATTATATCTCAATAAAGCTGAAAGAAAATTTACCAGTAGCCAGTTTCTTCCTCCGAAAGTCAATCAACCTTTTTTACAAGCACCTAAAGCTTTGCTAGAACTAAGGACCTTTGATTTTTTCCCAGGAATGGCCCATGGAGTAAGAAATAAGGAGTAAGTCACTAGGGCAATTAATTATTTGAAAAGCAAAAAAAAAAAGCTACCAGAAGAAAATTTGAAGCCTACTTGGTGGCTGAGATGGTAAAGAAATCACCTGCAATGCAGAAGATGTGGGTTCAGTCCCTGATTTGGGAAGATCTCCTGGAGAAGGGAATGGCAACCCGCTCCAGTACTCTTTCCTGGAGAACTCCATGGACAGAGGAGCCTGGCGGGCTACAGTCCATGGGGTTTCAAAGAGTCAGACATGACTGAACAACTTTCACTCATGAAGGTACAAGAGATTGAAACTAGAGGTTAAAAGTAAACGAGGGCTAAATATGGCAACACAACACACAAACAAATGAAAAAGAAAATAGATACATTGAACTTGAACAAAACTGAAGACTTCTATACACCAAAGGACACTATCAAGAAAGTGAAAAGATAAACCACAAGATGAGACAAATTATTTGCAAATCACACATCTGATATGGTTCAAGTATCCAGAATATATAAAGAACTCTCACAATTCAACAATAGAGAAAAACAATCTTAATAAAATGGGCAAAGGACTTGAAGAGACATTTCTGCAAATAAGATATACAAATGGCCAATGAGCACATGAAAAAACATAAAAATACTTAGTCACTGGGGGACTACAAATCAAAACAACAATAAGATATCATTTCACACTAGAATGGTAATAATAAAAATAATAATAATACAGGAAAAATCATAGAAGCTTGCATGCATGGGGAGAAACTAGAACTCTCTTATATTCCTAGTAGGTAAAATGGCACAGCCATTGCAGAAAACAATTTGGCCATTCTTAAAAAAGTTAAAAAAAAGAATTACTATATGACCCAGTAATCTTGCCCCTCAGGACACACCTATAAGATTTATAAAGTTATATATTCACATATAATCTTGCCCCTCAGGACACACCTAAGAGAATTTAAAAATTATATATTCACATAAAAACTTATACATGAATGTTCATAGCATTATTTTTCTCTACTTTTTAAAAAAACTTTTATTTTATTTCTGGCTATGCTGAGTCTTCATTGCTGCACGTAAGCTTTCTCTAGTTGTGGCGGGCAGTCTTTTCATTGTGGTGGCTTCTGTTGTTACAGAGCATGGGATGTAGGCATGCAGGCTTCAGTAGTTGGGTGTATGGGTTCAGTAGTCGTGGTTCGCAGGCTGTAGAGTGTGGGCTCATTGGTTGTGGTACATGGGCTTAGTTGCTCTGAATCATGTGGGTTCTCAGTTCCCTGACTAAACCTGAGCTCCCTGCATTGGCAGGCAGATTCTTAACCACTGGATCACCAAGTAAGTCTCTTAGCAGCATTATTCATAATAGTCAAAAAGTAGAAATTACCCAAATGTTCATCAACTGATGAATAAATAGATGAAAGATGGTATTCTCCATACACTGGAATATTATTCAGCCATAAAAAAGGAATGGAGTATTGATATATGCTGTTAACATAGATTAATCAAAACACATTATGTTAACTGAAAGAAGCCAAACAAAAAAGGGCATATATCATATGATTCTACTTATATAAAATGTCCAGAATAGGCAAATCTATATAGATAGAAAGTTGATTAGTGGTGGCCAAGAGGAGGAGGAAGGAATAAGATGGAGAGTTACTAGTATGGGAATGGGGCTTCATTTCATGGTGATGAAAAAATTTTGAAATTAGAGAGTGGTGATGGTTCCAAAACATTGTAAATGTACTAAAAACTACTAATTGCACAATTCAAAGTGGTTAAAATGATTACTTTTACCTTGATTACAAAAAAAAGTAGTCCCCCAAAATTAGAAAAAGTAAGTCAGAGAGTGGAATGGGCTGCATAAGAACAGAGATTTTCAGAAGGACAAGGTTTAAAAAACATGATTCTGGATGCAACTTACTTTGAAGCTCTTTCAAAAATAAATGGCTAAAGCCTTATTTTTTCAGTCTTACATCTACTAGTTAGAGGAAACTAGATTTGTACGTTATTTGTACATTAAAATATGAACATTTTAAAAAATATCAAAGGAACATTTTGATTTATTGAAACTCTGATTATATGTATATGCAAGTAAACTACATAATCATGATTGGAGTTTAAAATAGCCTAGAAAATTAGATTATAATTGGCCTATATCTGTGATTTAAGCTTCATGAAGACATGACCCAATGAATTATTTTCTATATACACTGCATCACATTTTGAAGGTGCTATAAAGTTCCTTCTGCAGTTTGTTGGGATCCACACAGACAAAGGCTTTTGCAAAGTCAATGAAGCAGAAGTAGATGTTTTTTTGGAATTCCCTTGCCTTCTTGACAAGCCAACTAATGTTGGCAATTTGATCTCTGGTTCCTCTGCCTTTTCTAAATCCAGCTTGTACACCTGGAAGTTCTTGGTTCACATACTGTTGAAGTCTAGCTTGAAGAAGGATTTTGACCCTAACCTTACCAGCATGTGAAATAAGCGCAATTGTCTCATGGTTTGAACATTCTTTGGCACAGTACTCTCACTTTCTTTGGTATTGGAATGAAAATCGACCTTTTCCAGTCCTGTGGCTACTGCTGAGTTTTCCAAATTTACTAACATAATGAGTGCAGCACTTAACAGCATCATCTTTTAGGATTTGCTGAAGCTGAAGCTCCAGTATCTTGGCCATCTGATTCAAGAGCTGACTCATTGGAAAAGACCCCAATACTGGGAGAGATTGAAGGTAAAAGGGGAAAGGGGTGGCAGAAGATGAGATGGTTAGCTAGCATCACCAACTCAACGGACATGAATCTGAACAAACTCCAGAAGTAATGAAGGGCAGACAGGGAAGCCTGGCTGCAGGCTGCAGGCCACAGGGCTGCAAAGAGTCAGACACGACTTAGCTACTGAACACAATACACACATAAAGTTCCTTCTAAAATACAAAATAAAATACAAGAGAACAAAAGCTGTTTTAATAGTCACCCCTGCTGTTAATATTACTAACACTAAAACTGTACTTTTTAAATATAAATTCAGTATCCAGACTTGGCTCAGTTGCCAATCTTGCCAAATTTTAAAGGGGTACCTATGATACCCTACATCTATAAGGACAATCTGTCACATATATAATTTCATAAGCAAACCATTCCATCATAAGTTTTTATTTACTTAACACTCACAGGGTACATGCGCTTCCCTGGTGGCTCAGCTGGTAAAGAATCTGCCTGCAATGCAGGAGAGCCTGGTTCAATTCCTAAGTCAGGGAGACCCCCTGGCGATGGCAATGATTTGCTTGTGAAATTATGTGTGGCAGATCTCAATCCCTTCATCTGTAAAAGGAATACAAGACTGCCTTACAAGAGGCAGGACGCGCAGATGTTAAAAGTTCAAGCTGTGACTATCATTATATAAAATGTTACAGACGGAGATAGCTGAGGGGTCCATGGAACTCCTCCTATACTTTTGCAACTTCCTAAGAGTCTGTAATTAATTCAAAACAAAAAAATTTTTTAAGTACAGGTGAGCAACCAGACCACCAGTGTTTGAATAGGGTCACAATCAATTATTGGCTGTGTGACCTCAATTAACTTATTTATATTCTCTTCTGTAAAATGAAGATAAAAACAGCATTTACCCATAAGATGCTGTATGAATTCAATAAGCTAGTTCATGTAAACCACTCACAAAAGTGCTTGTCACGAGGCCCGGCACTCAATGTCACCCATTATTAATGTTGCTATGATTATATATTTTTATTCTAAGATCATAATTCAGCTCTAGAATTCTGTATGTTTACTGATGTGGAGAGATACCAGCTAGTTTGGAAAAAAAGAGAAAAAATCTTGGCAGCCATTGTGCCAAAATTCTAGCTCAGCCATCTGTCTTCTTTCTATAAAGAATCTTTCTATAGGATTTAGTGTAATATTTACATAGAAATATTTATTCTTTCAAAAATGGTTATATCACAAAGAGCCACACTGCTGGAGAA
Source organism: Aepyceros melampus (assembly GCA_006408695.1). NCBI lineage: Eukaryota > Metazoa > Chordata > Mammalia > Artiodactyla > Bovidae > Aepyceros > Aepyceros melampus. The sequence goes on along the minus strand of SJXQ01005518.1, from coordinate 457,296 downwards.
GAGTCTTGCTTCTACATCAAGGTTATCTCCACGAAGTGTTCTCCAAGTGGAGAACAATGTCTTATTTTGAAAGCTCCTAAGAACAAAAGCGTTCACATTTTCTCTGGCTAAGTCTTACCAGGGCCTTGAAGATGTCAGGAAGTTATTCTTGGCAAAGTTCACACTTATTGCCTCTTATCATGGTGGAGGCAGAAGATAAGTTTTAGAACTTTATACCTTACTGTTTCTCCTTCTCTTTAATATCCTTATAGACTCTATCTTCCAATTGTTTAATTATCTTCGTTCCTGCTCCACAGTTATTGGAAGGAACACATGAATTAGAATACATCCAAGCATCTGGTGCTATACCTGGCATACAGTAAGTATTTAATACACTTTTCTTTCCTTCCTAATCAAGGACTAAGCTAATCACCTCCATCACAAATGCCAGGCAATTGAGGTGTTCTCATTAGAATTTCAGAATGAATGTACACAAACCCCAAAGTTTTTATCCCTATTTAGAGTTTTCAGTAAAGCAGTATTATGAAACTGATCCTAGCTGTACTTCCCTGACCACCCTAATCAATTTTTACCCAAATCTTAAATATTTAGCTGTTATGGTATCTTTCAAAGCTTAGATATCTTAAACTAAAATAGTTCAAGAAACATATACTGTAAATAGACATCCTTTGTGAAAACATTTTTCTTAAAATTATTCCTAAACTCACCTAACTGTATTCAGACATATTTCCACTTAAAATGCTTTTTGCCTTTCTACAATTACTGTAAATGTGTTTCTCCCTTCCTTTCAAAATGTGTAATCTTGTCAAAAAAAGGGCAGATTTTATAAAAATTAAACACCTGAAGTAATGTTGCAACATGCTAGACTATAACTGTGAGAGAAAAATTAATTCTGTACAAATGGTATCTTAACTCTCTTCACTCTTTTCTAATGATTTTTAAAAACCAGAACAGTCTGTATGCTTTTCACAATATCACTGTTTTCAGCTGAATTTTCTCCTCCTATTTTTAAGATTCTTCTGAAAGTGACAAAATATGAATAGGAAAAATACCAAAGCTTGATTTTTCAAATAACTACTACTTGAAGAGTAGTTTGGAAAAAGTCTGTTTTCACTTTCAGCCTCAAGAAGAACTTGGCTTTTTTTTATATCAAATGCCATGAGAGAATGGTTAAATGAACTCTTTAATTTGAATTTTATCTCCAAATGCCAATACATTCCTTGGAATGTTTTTTTCTTTAGTTCTGAGAACATAGCAAGACCCAGTTAAAGCAATATTTCCAAACACAAAGTTATAAAACCTAAATTCTGATAAAGACTGCTTGCAAATTCAATAGAATGAACAATTCGATTCTTAGTAGATTGTTTTTCTTTTACAAGAGAAAAATGCTTAAAAAAAAATCTTAACTGAAGTGATGTTTACCTTACGAAAATACTGTATTCAGGATAGAAGATGCTTGTATATTGGACCCAGGTACCAGCTTCCTCTTCAGTTTCCCTTTTTTTGACTTGTGTTACTGAAAACAGATTAAATGATTCAAATCTTCTTACAGATATATGCCGTAGACAGTCATCCAGGTGTTTTTGTTTCAGAACCTTTGAAATAAAACCAAATATTGTGGTCACAAATATTATATAAATGTAACGTTCAATGTTTAAGACGTAAGGGGACTTTCATTTCTGATAATGGCAGATAATTCAGATCAAAGTCTTATTGAAAATAACTAGAAAAGATGCATAAAACATTTTAAAACACTACTCAAAGGCATCAGGAACAAGGACGATACTGAAGATCCACCAGTCTAATATCTAACAAGGTAAATCTAGTGAGAAGAGTCTGGCTTTTGTGACAACTCTTCTTGTGAGACATTAAATTCCAAAAGGAAGGTCTGAGAAGACAAGCAGCACCTTCAACAGTTTGTAGAATTAGGGGGTAAAAGTTGAATTTCAAAGCATACTACCTAGTCAGGAGCAGGTATGTTATTCTGAGCCTGTGTGTGTGTGTGTATGTGTGTATGTGCGTGTGTGTGCGTGCACGTGTGTGTACCTAGACAGGAGCAGTATGTTATTGTGAGCCGGGGTGTGTGTGTGTGTGTGTGTGTGTGTTAAGATAAATAAGTAATTTTGTTGGTGTCATTGCAAACTGGGTTCTTAAGTAAGAGAGAAAGACAATACAGCTGTTAAGACTAATGAGGTTAAACAAAAACACTGGAGCTCTGAATCTGAATGAAGTATAATATAAATTAATGATGTATTTCATTTTTTAAAACTATACATGTATTACCTACATCCGACCACTGAAAAGGTCTAAAACCAATGCCCAAACTAGCAGCAATGAACTCACTCAATGCACATACTACTGTCTCTAAATGACAATTTTTATTAAAACAAAGTAAGGGGAATTCCCTAGTGGTCCTAACCTTTGACTGTGTGGATCACAGTAAACTATGGAAAATTCTGAAAGAGATGGGAATACCAGACCACCTGACCTGCCTCTTGAGAAATCTGTATGCAGGTCAGGAAGCAACAGTTAGAACTGGACATGGAACAACAGACTGGTTCCAAATAGGAAAAGGAGTACGTCAAGAGGGAGGCCTGGCGTGCTGCGATTCATGGGGTCGCAAAGAGTCGGACACGACTGAGGGACTGAACTGAACTGAATGTTTCTGTGTTTATGCGACTGAGATAGTGATGCCATGTTGGTCCAATCATGTCTTCACAAGTGTGCAAAAAATGTGTATTTTAATAGACAGGTGCCTTTTGTACTAAGATGCAGTTATTCTAGACTCAGTGGCAAGCCACTCCAGTATTCTTGCCTGGAAAATCCCATGGACAGAGGAGCCTGGTAGGCCACAGTCCAAGGGGCCACAAAGAGTCGGACACAACTGAGTGAGTTCACTTCATTCTAGACTCACGGACCACCAACTGGTTTCTCAGTTATCTTGGCCCTAAAGTCCTATAGGCATCTCAAACATGATTTAGCATGCCTATAGGCGTCTCCCATGTATCTCTCTTTTTTTATTTTTTTAACTTTACAATACTGTATTGGTTTTGCCATACATTGATATGAATCCGCCATGGGTGTACATGAATTCCCAGTCCTGAACCCCCTTCCCACCACCCTCCCCATATCATCTCTCTTATGCTAATCTTCTCCCATGCATATTTCTTCAGTGCAGTTCAGTCGCTCAGCTGTGTCCAACTCTTTGCGACCCCATGAATCACAGCATGCCAGCCCTCCCTGTCCATCACCAACTCCCAGAATTCACTCAAACTCATGTCCATCGAGTCAGTGATGCCATCCAGCCATCTCGTCCTCTGTTGTCCCCTTCTTCTCCTTCCCTCAATCCCTCCCAGCATCAGAATCTTTTCCAATGAGTCAACACTTCACATGAGGTGGCCAAAGTATTGGAGTTTCAGCTTCAGCATCAGTCCTTCCGATGAATACTCAGCACTGATCTCCTTCAGAATGGACTGGTTGGATCTCCTTGCAGTCCAAGGGCCTCTCAAGAGTCTTCTCCAACACCACAGTTCAAAAACATCAATTCTTTGGCGCTGAGCCTTCTTTAGAGTCCAACTCTCACATCCATACATGACATCCCTGTCCATCACCAACTCCCAGAATTCACTCAAACTCATGTCCATCGAGTCAGTGATGCCATCCAGCCATCTCGTCCTCTGTTGTCCCCTTCTTCTCCTTCCCTCAATCCCTCCCAGCATCAGAATCTTTTCCAATGAGTCAACACTTCACATGAGGTGGCCAAAGTATTGGAGTTTCAGCTTCAGCATCAGTCCTTCCGATGAATACTCAGCACTGATCTCCTTCAGAATGGACTGGTTGGATCTCCTTGCAGTCCAAGGGCCTCTCAAGAGTCTTCTCCAACACCACAGTTCAAAAACATCAATTCTTTGGCGCTCAGCCTTCTTTAGAGTCCAACTCTCACATCCATACATGACTACTGGAAAAACCATAGTCTTGACTAGACGGACCTTAGTCGGCAAAGTAATATCTCTGCTTTTGAATACGCTATTTAGGTTGGTCATAACTTTTCTTCCAAGGAGTAAGCGTCTTTGAATTTCATGGCTACAATAACCACTGCAGTGATTTTGGAGCCCAGAACAATAAAGTCTGACAGTGTTTCCACTGTTTCCCCATCTATTTCCCATGAAGTGATGGGACCGGATGCCATGATCTTCATTTTCTGAATGTTGAGCTTTAAGCCAACTTTTTCACTCTCCTCTTTCACTTTCATCAAGAGGCTCTTTAGTTCCTCTTCACTGTCTGCCATAAGGGTGGTGTCATCTGCATATCTGAGGTTACTGATATTTCTCCCAGCAATCTTGATTTAGCTTGTGCTTCTTCCAGCCCAGCATTTCTCATGATGTATTCTGCATATAATTTAAATAAGCAGGGTGACAATATACAGCCTTGATGTACTCCTTTTCCTATTTGGAACCAGTCTGTTGTTCCATGTTCAGTTCTAACTGTTGCTTCCTGACCTGCATACAGATTTCTCAAGAGACAGGTTAGGTGGTCTGGTATTCCCATCTCTCTCAGAATTTTCCACAGTTTATTGTGATCCACACAGTCAAAGGCTTTGGCATAGTCAAGAAAGCAGAAATAGATATTTTTCTGGAACTCTCTTGCTTTTTCCATGATCCAGCGGATGTTGGCCATTTGATCTCTGGTTCCTCGGCCTTTTCTAAAACTAGCTTGAATACACACCTAGAAATGGTAACGTTAAACTCATCTTTATAGCACAGCATAGCACAGGGAAAGTATATAGATGGATACAGTTCCTGGTCATCATAGCTACTGTTCTCTTGTCTTCACAGTAGTGTGCAAAGCATACTCTCCTACCTCTCTTGCCTTTCTCTGATATTATCATCCCCTATTTAATTATTTTGTCTGAAACAGACCATCTGCAGGAGACCTTCTATGATGATCTTTGCTAGAATGAGAATTCCCTTACTCTGCTTTATTTCAGGATTTCCTCTTTTTACTTTCAATGTTTTCTCTCAACATTTTCTCAACAACTCTTTACTTGGAGGTGAGATGCTTTATTCTTGCAAACAGTGAACTCCCCATTTTAAATGTCTAATTTGGAGATTCTTCCATTACTAAAATATGAAATTTACATTTTGTATTTATATAAGATTTGCTCAGCCAAGAAGGCAGAGTGAATTGGAACTTATACTACTTTTTGCTTGATATTTATTGACTTATCAAGATGAAGAAAATCACTTAAATGTACTGGAGTAGTGGTGTTTGAATTCAGAATTTGCTTTTTTAAAATATAAATTCATTTATTTTAATTAGAGGCTAATTACTTTACAATATTGTATTGGTTTTGCCATGCATCAACATGAATCCACCATGGTTATACACATGTTCCCCATCCTGAACTCCCTTCCCTCCTCCCTCCTCGTACCATCCCACTGGGTCATCCGAGTGCACCAGCCCCAAGCATCCTGTATACTGCATCGAACCTGGTTGGTGATTTGTTTCATGTGTGATATTATACATGTTTCAATGCCATTCTCCCAAATCATCCCACCCTCACCCTCTCCCACAGAGTTCAAAAGACTGTTCTATACATCTGTGTCTTTTTGCTATCTTGCATACAGGGTTATCGTTACCATCTTTCTAAATTCCATATATATGCGTTAGTACACTGTATTGGTGTTTTTCTTTCTGGCTTACTTCACTCTGTATAATAGGCTCCAGTTTCATCCACCTCATTAGAACTGATTCAAATGTATTCTTTTTAATGGCTGAGTAATACTCCATTGTGTATATGTACCACTACTTTCTTATCCATTTATCTGCTGATGGACATCTAGGTTGCTTCCCTGTCCTGGTTATTATAAACAGTGCTGTGATGAACATTGGGGTACATGTGTCTCTTTCAATTTTGATTTCCTCAGTGTGTATGCCCAGCAGTGGGATTGCTGGGTCATAAGGCACTTCTATTTGCAAATTTTTAAGGAATCTCCACACTGTTATCCATAGCAGCTGTACTAGTTTGCATTTCTACCAATGGTGTAAGAGGGTTCCCTTTTCTCCACACCCTCTCCAGCATTTATTACTTGTAGACTTTTGGATCACAGCCTTTCTGACTGGCATGAAATGGTACCTCATTGTGGTTTTGATTTGCATTTCCCTGATAATGAGTGATTTTGAGTATCTTTTCATGTGTGTGTTAGCCATCTGTATGTCTTCTTTGGAGAAATGTCTATTTAGTTCTTTGGCCCATTTTTCGATTGGGTCATTTATTTTTCTGGAATTGAGCTGCATAAGCTGCTTGTATATTTTTGAGATTAGTTGTTTGTCAGTTGCTTCATTTGCTATTATTTTCTCCCATTCTGAAGGCTGTCTTTTCACCTTGCTTATAGTTTCCTTTGTTGTGCAGAAGCTTTTAAGTTTAATTAGGTCCCGTTTATTTTTGCTTTTATTTCCAGCATTCTGGGAGGTGAGTCATAGAGGATCCTGCTGTGATTTATGTCAGAGAGTGTTTGCCTATGTTCTTCTCTAACAGTTTTATAGTTTCTGGTCTTAGGTCTAGATCTTTAATCCATTTTGAGTTTATTTTTGTGTACAGTGTTAGAAAGTCTTCTAGTTTCATTCTTTTACAAGTGGTGGACTAGTTCTCCCAGCACCACTTGTTAAAGAGATTGTCTTTAATCCATTGTATATTCTTGCCTCCTTTGTCAAAGATAAGGTGTCCATAGGTGCGTGGATTTATCTCTGGGGTTTCTATTCTGTTTCATTGATCTATGTTTCTGTCTTTGAGCCAGTACCATACAGTCTTGATAACTGTCGCTTTGTAGTAGAGCCTGAAGTTAAGCTATTACCTCATAAGTGTCAGAAGGAAAACAAATGGGAATTATTTTCATACAACTAGTAGAAATTTAGTGGAGAGAATGCTTCCTGACAGGGGCAGTCTTGCTTCCTAGCTATGACAAAGGCTGGACTGTTTCTCAGAATTATGAAACCAGAAACTGATGCAACCAATTCACTCTAGATTCTAGTATAGAGAACCAACTATCAAAGAGTAAGATCACTTTGGGAACAGAGATATAGCTGCTCCAGGGATTTGAAATATGGCAAGTTATTGCTTCTTAGTGTTACAACAGTAATTTAGAACTTGTGTGATTCTGTAGTTTCAAAATGTATTGACATAACAAAAATAAAAATATGACTGTGGCATAAATTATTATTGTATTCACCACTAAAAATATGGCTAAAAATTATTATTAGCAAAAATGCATTCAAATTACTCCTTGATTGATTTGCTATCAGCCTACTTTGCAAAAGAACACAAACAGCATCATTTTCAGTTCATTTCAGTTCAGTCCCTCAGTCATGTCTGACTGTTTGTGACCCCGTAGAGTGCAGCACATCAGGCCTCCCTGTCATTAACCAACTCCCAGAGCTTGTTCAGACTCATGTCCATTGAGTTGGTGATGCCATCTGACCATCTCATCCTCTCTTTCCCCTTCTCCTCTTGCCTCCAATCTTTCCCATCATCAGAGTCTTTCAAATGAGTCAGTTCTTCACATCAGGTGGCCAAAGTATTGGAGTTTCAGCTTTAGGATCACTCCTCCCAATGAATATTCAGGACTGATTTCCTTTAGGATGGAGTGATTGGATCTCCTTGCAGTCCAAGGGACTCTCAAGAGTCTTCTCCAACACCACAGTTCAAAAACTTCAGTTATTCATTGTTCAGCTTTCTTCACAGTCCAGCTCTCACATCCATACATGACTACTGGAAAAACCATAGCCTTGACTAGATGGATCTTTGTTGGCAAAGTAAAGTCTCTGCTTTAGAATATGCTATCTAGGTTGGTCATAGCGTTCCTTCCAAGGAGTAAGTGTCTTTTAATTTCATGGCTGCAATCACCACTGCAGTGATTTTGGAGCCCCAAAAATAAAGTCTCTGACTGTTTCCACTGTTTCCCCATCTTTTTGCCATGAAGTGATGGGACCAGATGCCATGATCTTCGTTTTCTGAATGTTGAGTTTTAAGCCAACTTTTTCACTCTCCTCTGTCATTTTCATCAAGAGTCTCTTTAGTTCTTCACTTTCCACCATAAGGATGGTGTCATCTGCATATCTGAGGTGATTGATATCTCTCCCAGCAATCTTGATTCCAGCTTGTGCTTCATCCAGTCCAGCATTTCTCATGATGTTCTCTGCATAGAAGTTAAATAAGCAGGGTGACAATATACAATCTTGACATATTCCTTTCCCGATTTTGGAACCAGTCTATTGTTCCATGTCCAGTTCTAACTGTTGCTTTTTGACCTGCATACAGAATTCTCAGGAGGCACGTCAAATGGTCTGGTATTCCTATCTCTTGAAGAATTTTCCACAGTTTGTTGTGATCCACACAATCAAAGGCTTTGGCATAGTCAATAAACCAGAAGCAGATATTTTTCTGGAACTCTCTGGTTTTTTTGGTGATCCAGCAGATATTGGCAATTTGATCTCTGGTTCTTCTGTCTTTTCTAAAACCAGCTTGAACATCTGAAAGTTCACAGTTCACCTATTGCTGAACCTGGCTTGGAGAATTTTGACCATTAATTTGTTAGTGTATGAGATGAGTACAATTGTGCAGTAGTTTAAGCATTCTTTGGCCTTGCCTTTCTTTGGGATTGGAATGAAAACTGACCTTTTCAAGTCCTGTGGCCACTGCTGAGTTTTCCAAATTTGCTGGCATATTGAATGAAACACTTTCACAGCATCATCTTTCAGGATTTGAAATAGCTCGGCTGGAATTCCATCACCTCTACAAGCTTTGTTCATAGTGATGGTTTCTAAGGTCCTTGACTTCGCATTCTAGGACGTCTGGCTCTAGGCTGGTGATCACACCATCATGATTATATATCTGAGTTGTGAAGATATTTTTTTGTGTAGTTCTTTTTTGTATTTTTGCCACCTCTTTTAATATTTTCTGCTTCTGTTAGGTCCATACCATTACTGTCCCTTATTGTGCCCATCTTTGTATGAAATATCCTCTTGGTATCTCTAATTTTCTTGAAGAGATCTGTAGTCTTTCCCATTCTATTGTTTTCCTCTACTTCTTTGCATTGATCCCCGAGGAAGGCTTTCTTATCTCTCCTTGCTGTTCTTTGGAACTCTGTATTCAAATGGTATATCTTTTCTTTTCTCCTTTGCCTTTCGCTTCTCTTATTCTCAAAGCTGTTTATAAGGGCTCCTCAGACAACCATTTTTCCTTTTTGTATTTCTTTTTCTTGGGGATGGTCTTGATCACTGCCTCCTGTACAATGTCATGAACCTTCATCCATAGATCTTCAAGCACTTTGTCTATCAGATCTAATCCCTTGAATCTGTTTGGAGCACTGGAGCAGCAATTGTGTAGTGCTGGAGTGACTGTGAGGAGATATCCCATGTCCAAGGGAAAAGGAGAAGCCTAGAAAGATGATAGGGGGCAAAATTATGTTTAGAATCAAACCCCTTACTAGCCAGAGACTCTTAGAGGGCTCAAACATACATTCTTCACACCAGGCCCCAGATTCCCCACAGAGACTGAGACAGAGCTGTGTCTGGGTGTCTCCGAGGAGGTCCATGTCAGCAGTGGACTGCTGTGTGGGCAGGGGCTCTGGGTGCAGTAGACCTGGGTATGGCATAAGCCCTCTTGGAAGAGGTTGCCATTAACCCACCATAGAGCCACCAGAACTTACCCAGGACTGGGGAAACAGACTGTTGGAGGGCACAAACAGAACCTTGTATGCACCAGGAACCAGGAGAAAGGAGCAGTGACCCCACAAGAGTCTGACCCAGACTTGCCCATGAGTGTCCAGGAGTCTCTGGTGGAGGCATGGGTTGGTGGTGGCCTGCTGCAGAGTTGGGGGCACTGAGTGTAGCAGTGCATGCATGGGACATTTTGAAGTAGGTTGCCATTATTTTCATTACCTCCACCATAGTTTGGCCTCAGGTCAAATAATAGGGAGGGAACATAGACCCACCGTTCAACAGAAAACTGGATTAAAGATGTACTGAACATGGCCCTGCCCATCAGAATAAGACCCAGTTTCCCCCTCAGTCTCTCCCATCAGGAAGCTTCCATAAGCTTCTTATCCTTCTCCATCAGAGGGCAGACAGAATGAAAACCACAATCACAGAAAACTAACCAATCTGATCATATGGATCACAGCCTTGTCTAACTCAGTGAAATTATGAGCCATGACATGTAGGGCCATCCAAGATGGACGGGTCATGGTGGAGAGTTCTGACAAAGCATGGTCCACTGGAGAAGGGAATAGCAAACAACTTCAGTATTCTTGCCTAGAAAACCCCATAAACAGTATGAAAAGGCAAAAAGATAGGACACTGAAAGATAAACTCCTCAGGTTGATAGGTGCCCAATATGCTACTGGAGATCAGGGGAGAAATAACTCCAGAAAGAAGGAAGAGATGGAGCCAAAGCAAAAACAACATCCAGTTGTGGATGTGACAGGTGATGGAAGTAAAGTCCAATGCTGTAAAGAGCAATATTGCATGGAAACCTGGAATGTTAGGTCCATGAATTAAGGCAAATCGGAAGTGGTCAAACAGGTGATGGCAAAAGTGAACATTGCATTTTAGGAATCAGTGAACTAAAATGGGCTGGAACAGGTGAATTTAAATCAGATGACCATTATATCTACTACTGTGGGCAGGAATCCCTTAGAAGAAATGGAGTAGCCACCATTGTCAACAAAAGAGTCTGAAATGCAGTACTTGGATGCAATCTCAAAACCAACAGAATGATCTCTGTTCATGTCCAAGGCAGACCATTCAAAATCTCAGTTATCCAAGTCTATGCCCCAACCAGTAATGCTGAAGAAGCTGAAATTGAACAGTTCTATCAAGACCTACAAGACCTTCTAGAACTAACACCCAAAAAAGATATCCTTTTCATTATAGGGGAATGGAAAGCAAAAGTAGGAAGTGAAGAAATGCATGGAGTAACAGACAAATTTAATCTTGGAGTACAGAATGAAGCAGGGCAAAAGCTAACAGAGTTTGCCAAAGGAACACACTGGTCATAGCAAACACCCTCTTCCAACAACACAAAAGACTGTACACCAGATGGTCAACATCAAAATCAGACTGATTATATTCTTTGCAGCCACAGATGGAGAATCTCTATACAGTCAGCAAAAACAAGACCAGGAGCGGACTATGGCTCAGTTCATGAACTTCTTATTGCTAAACTTAGACTTAAATTGAAGAAAGTGGGGAAAAACACTAGATCATTCGGGTATGACCTAAATCAAATCCCTTATGATTCTATAGTGAAAGTGACAAATAGATTCAAGAGATTGGATCAAATAGACAGAGTGCCTCAAGAACTATGGACAGGATTATTTTAAGTTTCCCTATAATATATCATGTTTTACTTCTTTCTTATAACCTAGATTGGCTCCAATAATGGTACTATAGAAAGCTGGATTGTTTTCTTTTGGGATAAATATTTCTAAGTCACTTACTTCAATTATGTTTTTTACATAAAAAATTTCAGTTCAGTTCAGCCACTCAGTCATGTCCGACTCTTTGCAACCCCGTGAATTGCAGCACGCCAGGCCTCCCTGTCCATCACTAACTCCCGGAGTTCACCAAACTCACATCTGTCGAGTCGGTGATGCCATCCAGCCATCTCATCCTCTGTCGTCCCTGTCTCCTCTTGCCCCCAATCCCTCCCAGCATCAGAATCTTTTCCAATGAGTCAACTCTTCGCATGAGGTGGCCAAAGTACTAGAATTTCAGCTTTAGCGTCATTCCTTCTAAAGAACACACAGGGCTGATCTCTTTTAGAATGGACTGGTTGGATCTCCTTGCAATCCAAAGGACTCTCAAGAGTCTTCTCCAACAGCTTTCTTCACAGTCCAACTCTCACATCCATACATTACTACTGGAAAAACCATAGCCTTGACTAGACGGACATTTGTTGGCAAAATAATGTCTTTGCTTTTGAATATGCTTTCTAGGTTTGTCATAACTTTCCTTCCAAGGAGTAAGCTTCTTTTAATTTCACAGCTGCAATCACCATCTGCAGTGATTTTGGAGCCCCTCCCCCCCAAATGAAAACATAAAATTCTTAGATTTTGACAAACCATCTCAATCTTTCTTCTTTTTGAAATCATCCTATGAGAAATATGAGTTGACCACAGAGATGTGTTGGGAGCCAGTGTGCGGAATCCCACCCGTGACAGGGTCACATGACAGAGACGATGGCAAGGCGATTCGAGTCTCAGGGTTTCCCCCTGGTATTTCCTGAGCATGTACCCCCCACCCCATAAGAATCTGCCTGCATTTCCACTCTTCTGACATTCTCTGGAAAAAGTTAACTCAGGGCTTTAGTCTTCTGCATTTGAAAGGAGTGTTTCAGCTCAACCCCCTTTGATAACACTCTAACTTAAATGCTTTAACTTGCCTAACAGTTTCCCCAGACCTTTTACAGCTTGTAAATTGCTTACAACCACCAACTGCGAGGGGCACAAAAGCTTAAAGTATCTTAAAGTTACAAAACCTTTTTTAAGAGCTAAAAATCCTATTGGTGAAAGGATTTCACTGTTGACTCAATGATTGCTGCCAGACCTCTTTATTTTTTATCTTCTAGGCACCTGGGAAGAAGTTAGCCAATATAAACAGAATTTGGAAAAAGATATGTAGTAGTTTTGATGTTAGCAACACTAGACTTTTGAGTTAATTACTTTCTTTTATAAATCACTGTACTACTCCTTTTGTTTGTTACAAATTGCTGTGTCCTTGCTATGTAAGAATGTAACTTTGTTTAGTGCTTCCTGAGAATGGCACCAGACCTTGGAAGGAATAACACTTATCAGAAAAGACCATAAATTGTTAAATTGGCCTTTTGGCCGGAAGATGATGTAAATCACCTAAGACTTGTGTATACAACTAAGTATGCAGAGAAAAAAGCCTGGTCTCGATAAGAATCAGGCTGCTGATGCTGCATAATTTTGTGTTACCCATTGATCTTTATGTATAAAAGGCCTTCTGAATAATAAAGGATGGACCAGTTTCTCGGACTAGTCTCTCAAACTAGCTTCTTGGAAATCTGGCTCCCCTTGTGTCTCTCTCCTTTTCTCTTTCTCCCTCTCCTCCTACTCTAATTTCAGGCTGAATTCCCCTCTGGAATGGGGAGGCTCACCATGTCTACTTACTTTCCCCAGCTTCTAAGATCTGCGCAAAAGGGAGTTCATGGTGGCGCACCCTTAGAGATTCAAGCGGGTGCTGGTGGCCTCACGTAGATGGTGCAAATCTCTTGTCCTGAGATTTTATTGGCTTTCCCCATAAACCAAGTTATTCAGCCTCTTTTCTCCACTAAATTTTCCTACTATACTATTATTTCCTAATCTCATATATCTAAATAAATAATTCTAAGATGCCACGCCATCCACGCTTCGAATTCCCTGTATCCACCGGGGCTGGACCCCGGCAGAGATGCTTTTCTGGCTTTCATCTACACTATTCCAGTCTTAGAAAGCCCAGTTAGAAAATATGTATTGAGGGGAAAATAGTAAATAATGACTACAAACGATGGTATAACCACATGGTTCTGCACTGATGTAAGTCGTTATCTAGTTTTTAAGGCACTTTACAGAGGAACTGATTGTGTCTTGCATTTTCCTTCACTCTGTGAAGTTAGGAGATGTAGATTGTAGAGATGGCCTCAAGGTGGCAGTGATTACACGTAATAGCTCCAAATAACCCAAAGTCCTGTGATTTTCTGAGTGTGAGTGTTGGTGAAGTGTTGCTGAAAATACTTAGGAATATCTTTTAGTTTTTCTCTCAAGGGAAGAATTCATTTCTCTCTGTCAGGACAGCACCAAGTTTCCCACACTACAATCTTTCCTCCTTTTGCTGTTGCAATGATCCTGAATTTTATTATCCAGACTAGGTAAAAATGATCCAATATGAAATGAAATGGTAATTTCAGTGAGAGAAATTACCAGTACAGAATTACTTGTAGCTCTATGCCCCATATAAGAAGTCAGTTAGGTTCCTGTTTTATTTTAATTATAGGAATATCTTTTAGTTTTTCTCTCAAGGGAAGAATTCATTTCTCTCTGTCAGGACAGCACCAAGTTTCCCACACTACAATCTTTCCTCCTTTTGCTGTTGCAATGATCCTGAATTTTATTATCCAGACTAGGTAAAAATGATCCAATATGAAATGAAATGGTAATTTCAGTGAGAGAAATTACCAGTACAGAATTACTTGTAGCTCTATGCCCCATATAAGAAGTCAGTTAGGTTCCTGTTTTATTTTAATTCCATCCTAGATTATTTTTAGGTATACTTTGTATGAAACAAATTTGTGCTCCATACCAACCCTAAGTATTCTTGTAGGAAACCAGTTTTTGTTTTGTTTTCTGTAGGTTTCATCTTTCATCTTTTGTTGCTGGTTCTTTCTGTGTAACCAGGCATGTCTGCACACTTATTACTGTATAATGTTTTTCTCACAACCTCTCATGCAAAGTAGAGGAGATCTGGAACCCAGGGATTTATACTCATTATTTTATAATAACCTATAATGGAAATTAATCTTAAAAAACTCATATATGTATATATCACTGATCCTGTTCATGATGTCAATTGTTTTGTTGTTCATACTGTTTGTTGAACCCAGGATAGGCAAGACACAAGCTAAAAGGCTGAAAGAAGACTCAAGGAGCCGTAGGAATGCAGACACATTTATTCTTTCCTAGCTGGCATAGCAGCCATAACACAGCTTCTCCTGGCTGACACAGCAGTCAGAGCATAACCATAGTGTAGCAATAACTAGCCATGACATACCTCATATAACATAACCATGATGCCATTCCAGGGTAGTCCAAATATCATAGCAGCTAGGGCTTTTGTGATGAAGCTCTTACAGGCATACTGCACAAAGCAGCTCATAACCAAGAGAATACTTCATGTTGCGCATGTGCCATGCTGTAAGTATTCTCAGCTGTTACAAAAGCATTATTTACAAAATGTGGAGCAAGCAAAAGTGAGAGACTGTGGGGTGAAGGAGCTTGATCACATCATCTTGGCTATTTGCTCTCTCTATAATAATTGTAATATATAATTATTATATCTATATAATCATATTAATATATAACATTAATATATTAATTATTAATATATATAATCAATATATAATATTATATATATAATAGAATCACTTTGCTGCATGCTCAAAAGTAACAAAATGTTGTAAGCTAACTGAACTATAATACAAAAACAAAGAATGCTGTTCCATATCCCTTACCCCCAAATAGTTAGAAAATAATGTTGAAACATGGTATTTTAAAAATCAAGACTGGAAGCTGGCTTTTCATGATGAAATACAACTTGGCCCTGGACCAGGGGTACCCAAGCCAGATGATCCAGCTGCACTGTGGTGGTGTTCTTGAGGGGCCAGGTTGTCATGCACTCATCCATCCACTTATCCATTCAGTAACTTTACCTTGAGTTCCTAATAGGTAAAGGAACTCTTTTAGGTTCTGATGATGAAACAGGGAGTTAAAAATAAATTCAAGTTTTACAGCGCTTACATTCTAATGAGAGAAGTTTCTTTTTCTTGACCACAGATTAATAAATTAATAACCTGAGGTAAGAGTTCCAAATGAATGGAAGACAGTCTTTGGAGAGCATGTGTCAAGGAAATCTAACAATAGCCAGGGATTAGAGTGGGAGCCAGTCAACTGAGGATTCTCTTGAGAAGTGACTTTGGGCTAAACTCTGAAAATGAACAGGGATGAAATGTATCTTCAGTCAGAGGGAACACAGTGTGAAGAAGGCCTGTGGCAGGAGTTTGACTTGCTTAAGGGTATGAAACACAATCAGCGAGGCTACATTTTAGAAAATCTCCCAAGACATGGTATGATGCCACTTGAGAGAAGACCTTGTAAGGCCTTGTAGAACATGATTAGAATTCTTTGTTTCCAGAAAAATGAGAAGTGATTGGTGAAAATGTTTTGAGCTAGAGTATTACTTGATTTCACTTTAAAGTGATCCTTCTGGAAATTATTTGGGAAAAAATGAGTAGCCAGTTTACTTTGGGGAGAATAACTATATCATAGGTCTGGAAGAGATAATAGTAACTTTGATTTGGTTATAAAATGGAATAGAGGAAAATATACTGAATTGAGAGAGATTTGAGAAGTGTTATGATTTGGTGATAGATTGGAAAAGAAAGGTTAGTGAATAGACATTCAGGGAGGATACTCTAGTTTTAATAATGTAAGTTTCCAGGTGAAATATACATAAGTATATATATACCTTATATATGTAAATATATACATATACATTTATGAATAGGTCTGTGTATTTACTTACTACATTTTACTGTAGCATGGGCTTCTCCTGTGGTTCAGCGGTAAAGAATCTGCCTACAATGTAGGAGACCCAGGTTTGATCCCTGGGTCTGGAAGATCCTCTAGACAAGGACACAGCAAGCCACTCCAGTATTCTTGCCTGGAGAATGCCATGGACAGGAGCCTGGTGGGTTACAGTCCATAAGGTTGCAGAGAGTCAGACACGATTGAAGTGACTGACCACACACACACTGTAGTGTATCACAAACACAGAAGATACACAGATTTTAAGAATACAGCTCAACAGATCATCAAAAAATAACTGGAAGATAGCATACCATCTTAGGCAGTAAATTTTACTAGCACCACTGAAATCCTTTTTGTGCTCCCTCTAAGACTTACACTTAAAGATAGCCATTATCTTGAATTCTAATCCCAGATATTAGTTTTGTCTGTTTTTGAATATAAAAGGACTTTTATAGTGCAAATTATTTTGTCCTTTTAAAAAATATTGTTAGCAAAATTTAATCAATGATGTTGTTTCTAGCAGTAGTTTATTCACTTTAATGCTCTATAACATTTCATGTTTTGTGTAATATATATTTGTATTCAGTTGCTTCAGCTGGGTCCAGTTCTTTGCAACCCTATGGACCATAGCCCCCAAGTTCCTCTCTCCATGGGATTTTCCCAGCAAGAATACTGGAGTAGGTTATCACTTCCTCCTCCAGGGGATCTTTCTGATTGAGGGATTGAACTCCTGTCTTCTGCATCTCCTGAATTGAGGCAGATTCTTTATTGCTGAGCCCCCAGGGAAGCCACATATACATATACATGAAGAAAGTGAAGTCGCTCAGTTGTGTCCTACTCTTTGCGACCCCATAGACTCTCCCAGGCAAGAATACTGGAGTGGGTTGCCATTTCCTTCTCCAGGGGATCTTCCTGACCCAGGGATCGAACCCGGGTCTCCTGCATTGTACATATACCTATGTATATGCATATATATGTATGTACAAAATTCTATATATAGGTTTGTACACACACACACACACACATATATATATATATATACACACACACGAGAGAGTCTACTGTTGGGTTTTGTTTGAGGCCATTATGAATAATGTTGCTATAATCATTTATGCCCATTTTAAATATTATGAGTATTATATACATGTCTTCATTTATATATATGCATACATGCATAGCTATATAAGTATATATATAATACTGTGTGTGTGAATCTTTTCTTGCCTGTACACCTGTGAAGAGTTATTGTACAATAAGGTTAGTATATATTGAAGTTTAGCAAGCAGCCCAACAGAAAATAGCTTGACTATTTTCTGAAGTGCTGTAGCAGTTTGAGAATTCATAGTTCACATTTAAAAAAAAAATCTTATTTACTTAAAATCTATTCACCAGTTTTAAAAGAGTATTTAATATGTATTTCTCTGGAAACTTTTGAAGCTGAGCATTGTTTATGTTCACATGATTTATGCTTATGTTCATATGGTTATATGCCATTTGTATATCTTATTTAGCAAATGACAATTCTTTTTTTTTTTTTTTTTTTCCTACTTATCTGGTGATATGTCTGTCTTTTAAACATGTATGTGTGAGAATTATATATATTCTGGATACCAGTATTTTGTTATATATATATATATGTACACATAAAGTTTCAAAAACTGATTAAAGAAATACCTGAATGTAGGCATGTGACTTGCATTAGCCAATGGGGCATTAGAAACCATGATGAAAAAACAGGTATGAAAGCTGCTTGAGCATTGTCTTCTCTTATTTCTGGAACCTTTCTGCTTTCATGTGCACAAACCTTGCTTAGCCCTTAGATGAGGAAACACCACAAGGGATAAGGCCCCATTTATTAGAGTTTTCCCAGCACCTAAACTGAGGTTTCAGACATGTGTAAGAGACAGCATTTAATCATTCAGCTTCACTGAATCAGTCAAGTTTGGAGGAACTGTTCAGACAGTCTACAGAATTATCAGTTCAGTTCAGTTCATTCGCGCAGTCGTGTCCGACTCTTTGCGACCCCATGAATCGCAGCACACCAGGCCTCCCTGTCCATCACCAACTCCCGGAGTTCACTCAGACTCACGTCCATTGAGTCTGTGATGCCATCCAGCCATCTCAGCCTCGGTCGTCCCTTTCTCCTTCTGCCCCCAATCCCTCCCAGCATCAAGGTCTTTTCCAATGAGTCAACTCATAAGAGATAATAAATGTTTGTTATTCCTAGACACTAAATTTGGAGAAGTTTATTCCACACTTAAGGCAAATATATTGGTGACCAACCAGTCAGTGTACCAAAGCACGTTATCAGAAAAGTTGGTGAAACCCCAAAGATCATGGGCATCAAATTCAGCCCATTGGAATAATTGTCAATAAGTTGTTTGTTGTCCAGAAGGTAATTATATATAATTTTATATTGATTAGCAGAAAGTTCTCCACTATAATCTTGGAGAGACTTTAGAAATTATCCTTTTCAAAATAATTTCATACAGAAAAAACTAAAGCAAATTAACCCCTCCCAACCTAAAAAGCTATAGAGTGGGTGTTCTAAAACTGAAATGCATTAAAAGTGTTTTTACTTTCAAGATGCTGTCACAATCTTGCTCTGATTTCCCTTTGTTATTGTAGTTTCTGAAAAAGGGATGATTTCATACGCAAATAATGTTTGCCTCCTACGTTTTTTTTTAATATTTATACACATGATCTTTATTCCAACTGACTATCGTTATAAATACAGAATTACTATAGTTGAGTGATAAACTAGATTAATTGACTCAGAAGGCCAAACCTAAAAAGCTATAGAGTGGGTGTTCTAAAACTGAAATGCATTAAAAGTGTTTTTACTTTCAAGATGCTGTCACAATCTTGCTCTGATTTCCCTTTGTTATTGTAGTTTCTGAAAAAGGGATGATTTCATACGCAAATAATGTTTGCCTCCTACGTTTTTTTTTAATATTTATACACATGATCTTTATTCCAACTGACTATCGTTATAAATACAGAATTACTATAGTTGAGTGATAAACTAGATTAATTGACTCAGAAGGCCAATACATAGGGCAAGATTACAGAACTGTGCTTAAAAAAAGAAAATAGAAGACAGAGTTAGTATAAGGGAATTTGTTAGAAGTGAGAAATAATAACATATTCTGACTCGGAACCTCGGGGAACTAGCCTTGTGTGACTGCTTTCAGTATAGGCTGCCACCAAGAGCCCCAGAGAGAGAACCTCTTGATTCTGCCTCCAGGAGCTTAAGGCTGAACTCCACTGTCTCGGGTTTAGTAAAGAGGAACTGATAGGAAGAATCTATCTTCCTGAAAAATTCAAGCTAAAATTAATCTTGGGTAAGAAGGTCATGGTCTTTACCCTAGTTTTGAGCTTTCAATTTAGCCCACTATATGCAAATATATATTCACTGAGCCCGGTAAATTAAGCCTAAAATAAAATCAATCTCCTAGGCAACTGAACAATTAACTAAAAGTGTAAAAAATCCAATTGTTCCTCACTTGAGGGATGGATAAGCAAACTTTGATGGGTCCACACATTGATTTATACACAGCAATAAAAAAGGATAAAATGATACACACAACTGTATGGATCCTAAATGCACTATACTAAGGGACAGAAGTTAGACAAAATGTCATACACATTTAAATTTCCTAGAAAATGCTGGAAAAGTGAAAAGTTTATAAATTAAAAAAAAAAAAGAAAGAAAGAAACTATACCAGTGACTTCCAGAAGCTTGGATTAGAAGAAGCATTGATAATGAAGTAGCATGGAAGAAATTCTTATCATGATGACAGTGGAAATGAAAATGTGAGTTGCTCAGTCGTGTCTTACTCTTTGCAACCCCACGGACTGTAGCCCACTAGGCTCCTCTGTCCATCGAATTATCCAGGCAAGAATACTAGCATGGTCAGCCTTTTCCTTCTTCACAGGATCTTCCCAATCCAGGGACTGAATCCAAGTCTCCAGTATTGCAGGCAGATTTCTTACCATCTGAGTCACCAGAAAAGTCCATAGTATAAGATTAAGTGACACAGAATAAATGCGAACACCAAATACCAATTATGTGATCAAGAAATACGCTGTAGGGCAACTATATTCAGTATCCTATAATAAACCAAAATGGAAAAGAATATGAGAAAGAAAGTACTTTTTTTTTTGTATAACTGAAACACTTTGCTGTACAGCAGAAACAGTACATTATGATGTTACAAGATTGTATATCAACCATACTTTAATAAAAAATACATTGTAAATTTCAGTGTTAGATATCTACTTTCTGCCATTATGTTCTAAGGTAAATTAATTATTCCTTAGTGTTATCCTTCAGAGTTTGCCTAATGCAAGTCTTTGCCTGGAGCAATTTCCTCATAGGACCACATGTGTGAGCACCAGAAGTTTAGCCAGAGAACTGAATTGTTGTTATCTGAATAAATAAGTGGAACCAGTTATTTCACATCAGAAATGGCTAGAATTACTTCCAACATATACTAGTGACTTCATGCAAATCACCAGAAGCTGCCTTAGTTTGTACACAAATTGTGTCCCTCCAGGAAACCAGTTCTGAAAAGATAGTTTTGTTTTGGGCTAAAGCAACTCCACTGTAGAACAGGGGTTGGCAATTGAAACAAAAACCAGATTTCAGCCTGTCTGCTGCCCTCCTGAGTTTCTTTGAGTGGAGCACAGCTTGTTCAACTTATTCATTGTTTTTCTTTATTTTTTTATTTTTTATAAAAGACAATTTTATCTTCTTTAAATAACTCCACAGAAAAGATGAGTACCATGGTCTAAATAAGACTCATTTGATATCAATAGCATACATTATATAAAACTTGGAATCTCAAAGGAATTAAACATTCCATTGAAATTTTGCTTACACAAGTTCACCTAACAAATGCTCTTCCTTCACCATGAAGTTAGACAGTAACTCAGTCCCAATGTTTGGTTTATTTTGACTCAGTCAAAATAGATGGAAATCTGGATATGGGCTCCAGACTCTGTCCTGTTCCATCATGAGATAAACTGGAAGTGAGTACGAACACTGCCATCTACTTTGGAAAGCCTCAACTCGTGTTAGCTTTATAAAGCACCAGTTCTGTTGAAGCATCAATCTGTTCATTCTTTACCACAATCATATCCTGGAAAGTTCATACCCAAAGTATAAATCCAAATATTGCTTGGGGCTTCGGTGTCCTTATATGATATGAAAACAACAGACTATTTTTAGGCAACAAACCTATGAATTAAACTCCTAAGGAGGCACACATTTAAGGGAAAGCAAATGATGTTTAATTTTTCCAAATTATAAAAGTTATAGATTTAAAATATGGGAGTGAGATGATACAGAAAAGTATATTAAAAAAGAAAGTAAAAAGCACCCTTAACACCCCATTCCTAAGAATTAATAGTTAGCATATATATATTGCTGTATTTCAAACATATGTATATATATATTTTTTATACTTAAATTTATCACAATAAATATCAATATTAATGACATCCAGGTCTTATCCGAACATGGACATGAAAATAGAAGAGCTTCTATATGGAAGAAGACCTCTAATCAAGTTTCCATATATGAATCAAGATTGAATGGTTGTTCCTTCCTTTCCTTGTATTTGGTGACCTTGAAGAAGTAAGAGACAGAGATCAACAATGAGATGACCCTGATTATACATCTCTTCCTTCATTCAGACTGTGTCAGCTTGCTCTAGGTCACATCCCCTTTTCTCCTTCAGTCTAGAAGGCTCTTCCCCTACTCTCACCTAGTTTCTTTAGTGAATTCCTCTTTTGAGTCACCACCTCCAATTCTTAGTTGGGACCCTCAAATGAGATAGGCATTCATATCCAGCATGAGTGTATGTGGACAGGTAGGAGTTGTTGGAGAACAAGAGAGAGGAAGAAGCAATTATACTCAAGGTTAAGAGTTGAAGGAAAAGTTCTTACTGGGAGGAAAAGTGGAAGGAAGGGGCAAAAGGTATTTCTGGTGCCATGCTATGAAAGAAGGATTGAGATCTCTCATTGAGAGCCTGAGAACTGGCAAGACCAAACAGCATGTGCATTTCTGAGGGCCTGGACATGCCAGCAT
>SJXQ01005518.1:370220-432983 GCA_006408695.1 Aepyceros melampus | reverse complement strand
AGAGATATTTTTCTGAGCTCCAAAATAACTGCAGATGGTGATTGCAGCCATGAAATTAAAATATGCTTGCTCCTTGGAAGGAGAGTTATGACCAACCTAGACAGCATATTAAAAAGCAGAGACTTTACTTTGCCAACAAAGGTCCATCTAGTCAAGACTATGGTTTTCCAGTAGTCATGTATGGTTGTGAGAGTTGGACTATAAAGAAAGCTGAGTGCCGAAGAGTTGATGCTTTTGAACTGTGATGTTGGAGAAGACTCTTGAGAGTCCTTTGGCCTGCAAGGAGATCCAACCAGTCCATTCTAAAGGAGATCAGTCCTGGGTGTTCATTGGTAGGACTGATCTTGAAGCTGAAACTCTAATACTTTGGCCACCTGATGTAAAGAGCTGATTCATTTGAAAAGACCCTGATGATGGGAAAGATTGGGGGCAGGAGGAGAAGTGGATGACAGAGGATGAGATGGTTGGATGGCATCACTAACACAATGGACAAGGGTTTGGGTGGACTCTGGGAATTGGTGATGGACAGGGAGGCCTGGCGTGCTGTGGTTCATGGGGTTGCAAAGAGTCGGACACAACTGAGCTACTAAACTGAACTGAACTGAAGAGATATGTGACTCTTTCTTTCACTTGAATATTTAGTGGCTTCTGTAGGGTTACTAACTCGACTAATTTCAATATTCCTTTGTTTCAGGGAATAGGAAGTCCCAAGGAGAGGAAGAGAAATAAGGGAATGTTCCATCAGTGGAGCAGTCAGAAAGCCCATAACATTTATCAAATAAATTATCTAATTTAGGATGGTGTGTAGTTCACAGCATCCCAAAATGATTTCAGTAGTAACATCAGACTCACTGATCACAGATCACCATGACAAATATAACAATAACAAAAAACTTGAAATATTATGATAATTACTAAATATGAAAAGAAGACTCAAAGTCACAAATGTTTTGGAAAAATTGTGCCAATAGTCAAAGACAACAGAAACCGATCAAAATATATAACTTCACTCTGTATAATCGGCTCCAGTTTCATCCACCTCATTAGAACTGATTCAAATGTATAATATCATGTAAGAAATGAATCCCAGTCTAGGTTTGATGCAGGATATAGGATGCTTGGGGCTGGTGCAGTGGGATGACCCAGAGAGATGGTATGGGGAGGGAGGTGGGAGGGGGGTTCAGGATTGGGAACTCATGTACACCTGTGGCAGATTCATGTTGATGTATGGCAAATCCAATACAGTATTGTAAAGTAAAATAAAGTAAAGCAAAACAAAACATACAACTTATTCTTGGATTGGAAGAATCAATATTGTTAAGATGACTATACCACTCAAGGCCATAAATAGATTTAATGCAATTCCTATCAAATTCCATCCAATACAGTATTGTAAAGTAAAATAAAGTAAAGCAAAACAAAACATACAACTTATTCTTGGATTGGAAGAATCAATATTGTTAAGATGACTATACCACTCAAGGCCATAAATAGATTTAATGCAATTCCTATCAAATTCCCATTTTTTTACAGAACTATAAGTAAAAATTTCAAATTTATATTGAAACACAAAAGATCCCAAATAGTTAAAATAATCTTGAAAAGTAAGAATGGAGCTGGAGGAATCATGATCTCTGACTTCAGGCTACTTCAAAACTATAGTAATCAAAACAGTATGTACTGCTATGTAAGCTCAAGGCTTTGTGGTCAATTGACCTATAACCAAGGAAGCAGGAATGTACAATGGAGAAAGACAGTTCCTTCAATGAGTGGTATTGGGAAACTGGAAAGCTTACACATAAAAGAATGAAATTAGGTCATTCTCTAATAGCATATACAAAAATAAACTCAGAATGGATTAAGGACCTAAAAGGTAAAAAGGAAAGCAGAGGCAGAACACTCTTGGCATAAATTGCAAAAATATTTTTAAAAACCAGTTTCCTAGAGTAATGTAAATGAAAATAAAAATAACTAAATGTGACCTAATTAAACTTAAAAGCTTTTGCATAGCAAACTAAAAAAAAAAAAAAAGTGAAAAGACAACCTACTAAATTGGAGAAAATAATTGCAAATGATGCTATCAACAAAGGATTAATTTCCAAACTACATAACTCACATAGCTTAATATCTAAACAAACAATTAAATAAAAAAAATGGGCAGAGGACCTAAATAGACATTTCTTCAAAAAAGACATATAGATGGCAAATAGACCCATGAAAACATGGACAATGGGTATAATTACTGGAGAAACACAAATCAAAACTAAAATGAAATGTCACCTCACACTAGTCAGATTGGCAATCATTAAAAAGTCTACATACTGTTCACACCTCTTTCAGCAACACAAGAGAAGACTAAACATGAACATCACCAGATGGTCAACACCGAAATCAGATTGATATATTCTTTGCAGCAAAAGATGGAGAAATTCTATACAGTCAGCAAAAATAAGACCAGGAGCTGACTGTGGCTCAGATCATTAAGTCCTTATTGCCAAATTCAGACTTAAATTGAAGAAAGTGCGGCAAACCACTAGACAATTCAGGTATGACCTAAATCAAATCCCTTATGACTATACAGTGGAAGTGAGAAATAGATTTAAGGGANCCCATCACTTCATGGGAAATAGATGGGGAAACAGTAGAAACAGTGTCAGACTTTGTTTTTTTGGGCTCCAAAATCACTGCAGATGGTGACTGCAGCCATGAAATTAAAAGGCGCTTACTCCTTGGAAGAAAAGTTATGACCAACCTAGATAGTATATTCAAAAGCAGAGACATTACTTTGCCGACTAAGGTCCGTCTAGTCAAGGCTATGGTTTTTCCTGTGGTCATGTATGGATGTGAGAGTTGGACTGTGAAGAAGGCTGAGCGCAGAAGAATTGATGCTTTTGAACTGTGGTGTTGGAGAAGACTCTTGAGAGTCCCTTGGACTGCAAGGAGATCCAACCAGTCCATTCTGAAGGAGATCAACCCTGGGATTTCTTTGGAAGGAATGATGCTAAAACTGAAGCTCCAGTACTTTGGGCACCTTATGCGAAGAGTTGACTCATTGGAAAAGACCCTGATGCTGGGAGGGATTGGGGGCAGGAGGAGAAAGGGACGACCGAGGATGAGATGGCTGGATGGCATCACGGACTCAATGGACGTGAGTCTGAGTGAACTCCGGGAGTTGGTGATGGACAGGGAGGCCTGGCGTACTGCGATTCATGGGGTCGCAAAGAGTCGGACACGACTGCGCGACTGAACTGAACTGAACTGAAGGGGAATTCCCTAGTGGTCCAGTGGCTGGGACTCCCAGCTTTCACTGCCAAGGGCATGGGTTTAATAATCCCTGGCTAAGGAACCAAGATGCTTCCCTGGTGGTTCCGATGGTAAAGAATCTGTCTGCAATGCGGGATACCTGGGTTCAATCCCTGCATTGGGAAAATCCCCTGGAGGATAGCATGGCAACCCACTCAGCATTCTTTCTTGCCTGGAGAATCCCCATGGACAGAGGAGCCTGGTGGGCTATCGTCCATGGGGTTGCAAAGAGTCAGACATGACTGAGCGACGAAACACAAGGAACTAAGATAAGGCAGGCAAGCTGAGGAGGAATGGCAAGAATTATACAAGATAAGCCTGGAACATCATGCACACAAGAAATCAAGAAAGCCTTACAGAATTAGAGGTTATATCAAAAAGATTCAAGAGACAATAGGAAAAGGGTCCATTGGCCAAAGATGGGATACTGTGAATATTAACACAGATAATAAATGTAACTAAACTGAAACACATTAGTTCATAATGGTAATTTTAAATGCCTCACTGCTGACCACTGAAGAATGCAAAGAACCAATTTATTTTGAAAACTAGTAATTGAAGAGAAAGAATCAAGTATTTATCTGTTTTTCCTATATAAACGGTAACTGAGAGTATCCAAATAGAAGAGGGGAAGTTTTTCTTTAAATGAATAGCCCAAGTAATAAATGAAGAAAGAACAACAGAACATCACCATTTCAACTCCCTCATGAATTCATGAACCAAGGTAATCATGATAAGGAAATGACCACACGTCCTGGTGATTACTGATGAAATTTCACACCACCATTATCTTGACCAACTAAACAAAACAAAAAATATCAAATCTGAGTTTCATCAAATCTCTAATGGGAAATAGGAAATGCAGGGATAGAGGAACTCATTGATCAAGTGCAATTAGCAAAATTCAAGTTATGGGAAACTCTACACAACATCCAGTTTTTTCTAAAATAGACAGCAAGGGCTGGAAAAGAGACATGTCAAGGGAATATTTATTAATAGATTAAAAAGACTTAAACATATCAACAATAACAATATTTGGAATTTAATTTGGATCCTGTTTTCAAAACAAATTAAACTGTAAAAAAAAATTAGGAGACAATGGAGAAAATTCGGAAATTGACCAGATCATCGAAGAGTTATTCTGCATAGGATTTGGCATTGCAATTATTTTTTAATGTTATCCTGTATAAGTACATACTGAAATAGTTATAGAAAAATGTTATCTGAGATTATCTGTTATCTCAGAGTTGTTATCTGAAAATGGTGTCTCAGTTATCTGAGATTCACTTCAAAATAATCTGGTGAGAATTGCATAATGAGAGATTAGAAATGAATTGAAGTACTCTAGAGTTAAAAATAGTTGAAGCTTATAGAAGCCTTCCTCAGTAATCAATGCAAAGAAATAGAGGAAAACAATAGAATGGGAAAGACTAGAGATCTATTTAAGAAAATTAGAGATACCAAGGGAACATTTCATGCAAAGATGGGTTCAATAAAGGACAGAAATGGTATGGACCTAAAAGAAGCTGAAGATATTAAGAAGAGGTGACAAGAATACACAGAACTATACAAAAAAGATCTTCACGACCCAGATAATCACAATGGTGTTATCACTCACCTAGAGCCAGGCATCCTGGAATGTGAAGTCAAGTGGGCCTCAGGAAGCATCACTACGAACAAAGCTAGTGGAGGTGGTGGAATTCCAGTTGAGGTATTCAAATCCTAAAAGATGATGCTGTGAAAGTGCTGCACTCAATATGCCAGCAAATTTGGAAAACTCAGCAGTGGCCACAGGACTGGAAAAGGTCACTTTTCATTCCAATCCCAAAGAAAGACAATGCCAAAGAATGCTCAAACTACCAAAGAACTGCACTCATCTCACACGCTAGCAAAGTAATGCTCAAAATTCTCCAAGCCAGGGTTCAACAGTACATGAATCATGAACTTCCCGATGTTCAAGCTGGATTTAGAAAAGGCAGAGGAACCAGAGATCAAATTGACAACATCCGTTGGGTCACTGAAAAACAAGAGAGTTCCAAAAAATCACCTACTTCTACTTTAGACTATGTCAAAGACTTTGACTGTGGATCACAGGAAACTGTGGAAAATTCTGAAAGAGATGGGAATACCAGACCACCTGACCTGCCTCCTGAGAAATCTGTACACAGGTCAAGAAGCAACAGTTAGAACTGGACATGGAACAACAGACTGGTTGCAAATTAGGAAAGGAGTACGTAGAGGCTGTATATTGTCACCCTGCTTATTTAACTTACACGCAGAGTACATCATGAGAAATGCTGGGCTGGAAGAAGCACAAGCTGGAATCAAGACTTCCAGGAGAAATATCAATAACCTTAGACATGCAGATGACACCACTCTTAGAGCAGAAAGCAAAGAACTAAAGAGCCTCTTGATGAAAGTGAAAGAGGAGAGTGAAAAAGTTGGCTTAAAACTCAACATTCAAAAAACTAAGATCATGGCATCAGGTCTCACCACTTCATGGCAAATAGATGGGGAAATAATGAAAACAGTGAGAGACTTTATTTTCTTGGGCTCCAAAATCACTGTGGATGGTGATTGCAGCCATGAAATTAAAAGACGCTTGCTCCTTGGAAGAAAAGTCATGACCAACCTAGACAGCATATTAAAACGCAGAGACACTACTTTGCCAACAAATGTCCATCTAGTCAAAGCTATGGTTTTTCCAGTAGTCATGTAGGGATGTGAGACTTGGACTTAAAGAAAGCTGAGTGCTGAAGAATTATGCTTTTGAACTGTGGTGTTGGAGAAGACTCTTGCAAGTCCTTTGGACTGCAAGGAGATCCAACCAGTCCATCCTAAAGGAGATCAGTCCTGAATATTCATTGGAAGGAGTGATATTGAAGCTGAAACTCCAATATTTGGCCACCTGATGTGAAAAAACTGACTCATTGGAGAAGACCCTGATGCTGGGAAAGATTGAAGGCGGGAGGAGACTGGGATGACAGAGGGTGAGATGGTTGGATGGCATCACCGACTCAATGGTCATGAGTTTGAGTAAACTCTGGGAGTTGGTGATGGACAGGGAAGCCTGGCGTGCTGCAGGCCATGGGCTCACAAGGAGTCAGACACAACTGAGTGGTTGAACTGAACTGATAGATACCTGAATGGTTATTAAAGTATTATTTCCAATTTTGCATATATCTGACATTTCCTTAAAGTTTTTTTTAATATACAAAGCACTCTAATAGTCATAAACAAATTAAATATAACTAAAAAGATATCTAAAACTAAATATACTTGGAAGTTAAGAAATAGACTTCTAAATACTCTATGAATCAAAAAACACACACTGGAAATTAGAAAGCATTTTGAACTGAATAATAAAAATACATTTCAAAACATGAAATGTAGCTAAATCCATACTAAGAGGAAAATATATGGAAAAGCTAAAAAGCAGTAAGCTAAGTATCCAATGAAAAAACTCAAAAAAGAACAAATTAAGTCCTCAAAAGAGTAAAAGCTGATAAAGCAGCAAACAAACAAAGCAGGGGGGGTTAACAACATCAAGGGATGGTTCTCTGAAGAGATTAAAAAAACTGATAAACCCCTGATGAAGCTATTAAGGAAAAAAGAAAGAAGGTATAAATTTCAATAACATAAGGAGATCACTGTAGATCCTACAGGCATTAAAAAATGCAAAGGAATATATGAAGACTAACTGAAAATTTAGATGAAATAATTCCTGGAAAAATACACTTAACTAAAAGTGACATAAGCGAAACTGAAAGTCTAAATAGTCCCAAACAATTTTAAAAATAAAATGCATAAATAAAAATTTTACCACAAATAAAACTCCAAGTCCAGACTGTTCACCAGCAAATGACACCAAACATCTAAGTAAGAATTAATTTAAGTCTTACCACACTCTTCATTAAATTCTCAAATAACCCCATGGGATAGATACCTATTATGTGACAGAGGAAGCTAATGAAAAGGAATGGTAATTTGCTCAAGGTCAGAAAGCTAATAAGAAGCAAATTCAGGCTATCTGACTACAGAGCTTGAACTTTCAACACGTTTTCTTGTGGAGAATGTGGTAGCCTGGCACCAAATATCACATTTCCACATCCTTTAAGATACCTCCCTCTGCTAAAGCTAGAAACCACATTTCCTAGATCCCTAGAAATCAGTTTCAGACGTACTTTTGGTTTAGCTAACCAGATGGACTAACATGAGATTTGAAAGAAAGAAAGATGGAAAGAAGAAAGATCCATTTCTGCAATGTGTGCTAGTAAGAACAGTTCTAAAGACATTTGGATCTTCAGCAGCTTTAGCAGAGCTTCCAATGTTCACGCTCTAATTTAGTGGAAAGTGAAAGACTGAGAAATGGAGCACGTGCGTGTGCGCGCGTGCATGCACACACACACATACATACACAGAGAGACAGTACAAGTGTCAAACCTTTGCTGGTAAACACAGAGCAGGCAAAGTGTACTTCTGGAGTCTATAGTTCCAGAAACAGCTTCTTTTTCACCAGAGATCACAGACAATGTGAAATGATCCCAGAAAGAAGCTCAAGTTCTTCATTTTGGTAGAGGTAGCTAAGAGTTGGACACAACTGAGCAACTTCACTTTCACTTTTCCCTTCCATGCATTGCAGAAAGAAATGGGAACCCACTCCAGTGTTCTTGCCTGGAGAATCCCAGAGACAGGGGAGCCTCTTGGGCTGCCGTCTCTGGGGTCGCACAGAGTTGGACACAACTGAAGTGACTTAGCAGCAGCAGCATCTCTCTTGGCAGCCAGCTTTTGTGTTGTTCTGGGACTCATTCTTTGTAGGTTCCTTTAGTTCCTCCAAAGATTTTATGAGCACTTAATTCTCTTTATAAAGCCCTTTTCTGCTTAAAATAGCTAGAGTTGTTTCTCTTATCTGAAAAGAAACCCTGACTGCATAAAGGCAAACCGAGATCAGAACCAAGGAAGAAACCATACCAACATGAATATTATACCTTGAGGGAAAAAAGTAGGCTTAAAATTTTTATATTATATAGAAGGTTTATAAAGGTTGATTTTTTTAAATGGTACATCAGAAAAGTTGCCTCTTTGTGACTTGTTTGAGAGTTTCCTTTAAAAATAAACGGGTAGGGCTTCCCTGGTAGCTTGGTGGTAAAGAATCTGCCTGCCAATGCAGGTGACATGGGCTAGATCCCTGATCCAGGAAGACCCCATGTGCCTTGGAGCAACTAAGCCCTAATGCCACAACTACTGAAGCCTGTGCACCCTAGAGCCAGTGCTCCATGTCAGCAGAAGCCACCACAATGAGAAACCTGCGCACTGCAGCTAGAGAGTAGCCCCTGTTCTCCCCAGCTAGAGAAAAAGCCTGCAGAGCAGTGATGACCCAGCACAGCCAAAGATGAAATACATAAATAAAATTTTTAAAATAAATAAAAGGATGAATGTTTTAAAAGTTTTTACCAAAAATAGTCTTACTGTTATCTATCATCTATGATTATGAGGAAGAAAAACCCATCACTAAACAAAGCTTACTCTCAAAAAAAAATTGTTATAAAATGTAAAACATAGATATTATAAATTGCCACAGATCTTGTCCAATTAATGTCCAAAAATCAAACGCCTTTTTATACTAATTAAATTACTCTGATGTCAAGGTAATCTCATTATTAAATCAACACATGTATATAATTGGAAGAGGCTTTTATAGTTTAGTAAATTCCACGATCTACAATATGACAAGGTAATTCTCAAAGAAAGTAAAAAAATATTTAGAATAAATAAAAGGGAAAATTTATTTACATAATCTATAACTACTCAGTAAAAGTAATCATATGCAATGGAGATCAATTCAGATTACTACTGATTCAGTTATTTCAAGGTCATCAAAAATGTCTGCAGCTTTGTGACTTGAGAGGATATTTAAATTTCCCATCAAGGTATAACCTTGTCAGCTACCGATTTTAGAATATTGCCTCCCAACACCCTAAGTAAATAAGTAATAATCAAATGGAATTATGGGGTGGGGTGGTAAAGGAAAATACTCAAAGTTCAGATATAAAAGGTTATATACCTTATAAATAAAGTTTGGAGTCTGAGCTAGAATTGTGAAGTCAAAAAGTACCTATAGGAGAATGGCATTAAAACATGTATACTATCATGTAAGAAACAAATCACCAGTCTCACCAGTCTACGTTCGATACAGGATACAGGATGCTAGGGGCTGGTGCACGGGGACGATCCAGAGAGTTGATATAGGGTAGGAGGTGGGAGGGGGGTTCACCCGTGGCTGATTCATGTCAATGTATGGCAAAACCAATACAGTATTGTAAAGCAAAATAAAGTAAAAATAAAAATTTTAAACATAAAAAAAAAGTACCTATAGAGAGCAGCTTCCTAAAATGGCAAAAAACTAGATGTGAAAAAGGAATATAGCCTCTCTTTGCCACAGAGAATTCAGAAGGAACAAGAAGGCAATGAAAACCAGGTAGACAAAGTGAAAACATTCAGTTGTTTAAAACCTTCAGAAAAAGAAATGAATGAAAATGTTTTCAACAATAACTAAAAAGGTGATGGATGTGTTAACTCATTGGGGGTGGAGGTGGGGAATACTTTCACAATGTATACTATATCAAATCATCACATTGTGTAGTTTACAATATGATTTGTCAGTTATATCTCAATAAAGCTGAAACTTTTAAATGGTGAATTTTTTTACTCTTAGAAAAATTCATATAAAAGCATCATTTTTAGGACAAAAAACTTTTTAGGAATTAAAATAAATCATAGATTTCTGGTCTTAATTTAAATAATAAAAATGAGCCAAATAAAAATTTCAGCATTATTTTAGGAATGAGGGTTAAAGTATTTAATCTCTGGAAAACTGTTATATTTACTCTTAGGAAAAGACTACTGATTAATAGTCTAATAACTTTTACAGCTCTGAGAATGTAAAAAGACACATGCTTTCACACTTGGAGCCTTCTAAACTTTTTATTTTCTTTGCTGCACAGTGAAAAGTTCATTTCTTTCAAGGAATTCCCCGGTGTTCCAGTGGTTAAGAATCCGCCTGTCAATGCTGGGGACAGAGGTTTGATCTCTGGTCTGGGAAGATCCCACACGCCGAAGAGGAGCTAAGCCCGCCCTCTAGAGACAGCTAACTACTAAGCCAAAAATAAAGAAACTTTTTAAAGTCCATTTCTTTCAAAATAATTATTGGTAGAATATTTTGTTTTCAGATTGACAAGTTACATACTTTTAACTCAAGAAAACATTCCCGTTCACCATTTTTAACCTAAAGCATATTCCTAAATATTTTTAAGGAATCCAATACAAACCAATTATTAATGTTAATAACTCAGAAACATATAAAAAGAAAATCTCCTCCAGTCACTGATGTATATGTCAATAAGGTTTGAACTGTGGGGGTCAGGAGTGAGCATTACAATTTAGATGCTTAAGGTTAAAGTATGTTCCACAGAGCACACCAAAATCTATGTCATCTGTGACTATATAGCAGTATAAAGTTCTATAATCAATTTAAATATAAGTTTAACTTCAACAATGTGAAAAATCCTTATAAATACAACGATGTATAAAATGTCAGAAAAAAAAAAAAAGGAACGAAAGAGCACGAATGACCCTGCTCAGCTGCTGCTGTAGAAAGTGATCCCTAGTGATGCCACTAAAAACCAAGGAATAGTCCACCACTCAACTCCCCACTTACATAGGGATCCAAACCACAACTCTCAGTGCAAGATCTACACAGGCACAACCATTTCTAAGACATGGTTTGGAAAGGTTGTTGTTGAATCACGACGCCGGGATTCTTGGCCCCCGGAGGAGAAGAATTCAATCGGGGCCAGAGACGAGGCTTGATCGCTCAGAGCTTTTGTGTAATAAAGTTTTATTAAAGAATAAAGGACATAGAGAAAGCTTCTGACATAGGCATCAGAAGGGGGTAGAAAGAGTACCCGCTTGTTAGTGTTAACAATGAAGCTCTCCAATGAATCCAAAGAATGTCTGGAAGTTGTAAAGACCTCACCAGACTTACTCCCATAATTTAAATTTTAAGATAACAGAATTAGCCAGAAGGTTTAATCCAGAGACTGTCCTCAGGCAGAATACATTGTTGTTATAATCCTTGTAAGGGGAAGGTGAAGGTGAAGTCGCTCAGTGTGTCCGACTCTTTGCGACCCCGTGGACTGTAATGTACTAGGCTTCTCTGTCCATGGGATTCTCCAGGCAAGAATACTGGAGTGGATTGCCATTTCCTTCTCCAGGGGATCTTCCCGACCCAGGGATCAAACCCGGGTCTCCCCCGGGTTTAACCTCTGAGCCACCAGGGAAGCCTAATCCTTGTAAAGAGCAGGTCTACTCCCATAATTTACAGAATTAGCCAGAAGGTTTAATCCAGAGACTGTCCTCAGGCAGAATACATTGTTGTTATATAATCCTAAGGAATGTAGAGAAGGAAAAAAAAGTTTGTCCTTTCTTCCTCCTTGAGAATTCTAGTCCCCTCTCTCCTTGGGGACCCCTAGACTTCTTATCAACCTGCCTAGGAAATGACTCTCTCAGTTTCTTGGTGTCTGTTTGCCATTTTCTATCAAGGAATTGGGAGGCAAAACAGGACACAAAATGCAGCGCATCTCTTGTAACTGACTCTGAATTAACGGACCCGCTTCATTCCCTCTATTAAATATTCAGACTGGGCCATGTGAACTGAATAGTCCCAAGGTGCTATTCCTGCCCTTCCCCATTGAGTTGGTTGCCAAGTTAATCAGCCTTTTTCACAAGCTTTTTACACCAGCTGTTCTTATTATTGTCATGCATTAAATATTACAAAAACTAATGAAATAATAATTATGAGGAATGGTAACATTATTCCATTTTATTTTTATATTTCTTCCATAAAAGTTAAGTTGAATGTTTTGGAAAGTTAAAGGTAAGTTTGCTTGAGAAGTTACTTAAAAGTTTACTACCAATTTCATTGTGGGAAGATAGCTGTATAAACTTAGAGAACTATTTATAATTTTTTAGGACAATTTGACACTCAGATTATAGCTTCATTTTAGCATATGTATCATTTTCATGACTGACCTTTTTAACGAACTTTCTCAATTAGTCAACGAGGTAACAGGTACTCCTATTGTTCAGCATCTTGTTCTGGGAAGGATTTTGGTCACTCATATGGAATTGTTTTTCTGGTAGTCAACGGTCTTCAATTTTTTCTCAGAAAAACAGTTCTCTCTTTCGCTGACTATATTTCATCAAATTCAATACATCATTGATTATAAGATTCATTTTTTTTCCCTTCCTTCTGATGTTACATAGAATAGGCTGCCTATTGACTGGAATGCCATCAACTAAAAGACATATCCCAATTTCAAAGATGTTATAATTAAAACTACACACCTGGGAATAGATGAAAAATGGTTTGAAAATAATCAGGTTCACTGGAAAAGAAGTTTAAATATAGAAGAGTAAAAACCCACTCAAAATTCCACCATTCGGGAAAAGCACAGTTCAACATCCATCTATGCATATACATATAGCTATGAATAAGTTTTAAATGGCTCATACTATACATACTGTTTATATTTTCAGATTGCTCTCTTTGACACCATAAAAATCAGTTTCCTGATAAATGTACTGTGATGATCTCACTTGGATGCCCATTTCTGCATACTTACCCAGTACATAGCTATTTTTATTTTAAAAAAACACCTATTTATTTATTTGGGTGCAACAGGTCTTAGAGGCTTGTGGGATCTTTAGTTTCAGCATAAGCAATCTTTTTAGTTGTGGCATGCAAACTCTCAGTTGTGGCATGTGGGATCTAGTTTCCTGAACAGGGATCAAACCCAGGCCCTCTGCGTTGGGAGCAAGGAGTCTTAGCCATGGACCACCAGGGAAGTCCCCATAAGCTGCTTTTAAATGTTAAACATAAACCCAATTCTTTGTAGGAAATCATAATAGGATTAGAAAATAGACAATTAGTTTATTCCAAACCCTGGAAAATAATTTCACTTTAAAATAATCAGAAACAGAAGAGATCTTAAAGAAATCTAGTCCCACTCCCTCATTTACAAACGAGGTACAAATAGGCTGCTCATCATCATAGGCAGATCTGGGACTAAAATCAAATTGTATTACATTCTATTCTAGAAATCATCCTGTCTCTTTCTTCACTGACAATCTCAAATGTATATTACCTGCTTTAATTTAAATTGTACCATAAAATAATCCATTAATCAGATTCTTCAGCCAAGTAGGCAGATGTCTAGGCCCTGTTATTCATTCTGTAGGTGATCGTGAGATGTGTGTAAGTATGTAAGGGTCACTGCTACTTTTTCATCTGCTCTATATCCCTTCCTCTTGAGAAACGCCCCTCCCTCACTCTACACAATAATGGCAGGGTGTTATTTTCCTTGCCACAGTGTGGGCTGATGACCCAGGTCAAATTCTCCTAGAAATAGCAATTGGTTCAAACTTGGCCTGTTAGAGTCATTTTGGAGGAAATGATTTGGGTGTTAGGGAAAAGGGTTATTTCTTCTGGATCACTAGCTGGGTGGATGATGAGGTAGCTATTTTTGTCATCAGACAGTCAAACTCAACAAAGAAGAAAAAAGAACAATATCCACAGCTTCTATTGATATTGATCCATAGACTTCCAGACCTCATCTGATTCAAGTGGGCACTGGATTCAAAAGTCAGCAATTTATCATGTGACCTGGTATCAAATGATGAACTAGGTCAACCAGATTTTCTCCCCAAAAATATTAATTGTAAAATACAGAAAATATTGGACAGTTAAGGTAGAGGGCCATGAGATAGCACTGGAGCCCTGGTGGAAACACAGAATTGTGAGGAGAAAAAAGGAGACATAAGCGGATGTCATGGAAAAAGTAAGAGAGTTTCAGAAAACATCTATTTCTGCTGTATTGACTATGCCAAAGCCTTTGACTGTGTGAACCACAATAAACTGGAAAATTCTGAAAGAGATGGGCATACCAGACCACCTGACCTGCCTCTTGAGAAATCTGTATGCAGGTCAGGAAGCAACAGTTATTACTGGACATGGAACAACAGACTGGTTGCAAATAGGAAAAGGAGTACGTCAAGGCTGTATATTATTACCTTGTTTATTTAACTTATATGCAGAATACATCATGAGAAACACTGGGCTGGAGGAAGCACAAGCTGGAATCAAGATTGCCAAGACAAATATCAATAACCTCAGATATGCAGATGACACCACCCTTTATGGCAGAAAGTAAAGAAGAACTAAAGATCCTCTTGATGAAAGTGAAAGAGGACAGTGAAAAAGTTGGCTTAAAGCTCAACATTCAGAAAACTAAGATTATGGCATCTGGTCCCATCACTTCATGGGAAATAGATGGGGAAACAGTGGAAACAGTGGCTGACTTTATTTTTTTGGGCTCCAAAATCACTGCAGATGGTGACTGCAGCAATGAAATTAAAAGACGCTTACTCCTTGGAAGGAAAGTTATGACCAACCTAGACAGCATATTAAAAAGCAGAGACACTACTTTGCCAACAAAGGTCTATCTAGTCAAGGTTATGTTTTTTTCAGTGGTCATGTATGGACGTGAGAGTTGGACTATAAAGAAAGCTGAGTGCCCAAGAATTGATGGTTTTGAACTCTGGTGTCGGAGAAGACTCTTGAGAGTCCCTTGGACTGCAAGGAGATCCAACCAGTCCATCCTAAAGGAAATCAGTCCTGAGTGTTCATTGGAAGGACTGATGTTGAAGCTGAAACTCCAATACTTTGGCCACCTGATGCAAAGAGCTGACTCATTGGAAAAGACCCTGATGCTGGGAAAGATTGAGGGCAAGAGGAGAAGAGGACGACAGAGTATGAGATGGTTGGATGGTGTCACCGACTTGATGGACATGGGTTTGGGTGGACTCCAGGAGGTGGGATGGACAGGGAGGCCTGGCGTGCTGCAGTTCATGGGATCGCAAAGAGTCGGACATGACTGAGCGACTGAACTGACTAAAGCAGATGTCATGAAGATGTCCCATAAGAAAGAGAAAAATAATTCATATCTCTAGTATTGTTCAGATTTCTCAGTTTTCCAGTTCTGAATGCTCATAAGATACAAATGGTCTGTTCACTTGAAACATATTTACTAAAATGTTTAAACACATGGCAGATTCAGTTATTATAGAAGAAGATTCACTTTCTCCCCTGACCTCTCCAAGGGAAAAAAAAAAATATATATATATATATATATTTTTTTTTTTTTTTCTCTGCCCCCTTGACTAAGATTCTTATTTTGACCAACAGGATATTAGTAAATATTTAAATTATTAATAAGTTTCAGTGGTTGCATTTGCTCTCTTATACCTCTGTCATCACCATGAAAACATGTTAGCTAACTGATCGCAGGATTAGAGGCATGTGGACCAAGCATGCAGCCTAGAGACACTCAGCTGATCGCAGCCTGTCAGTGGCCCACAAACAGAATAAATGCTCACTGTTGTATGCAACAGTATGTGACGTATGTAATGGTGATGCATACAACAGTATGTGTATGTATTAATATCTGATGGTGTGGTTATTTGTTACTCAGTGATAGCTCACTGATACAATACACTGAGGATAAGATCCTGTGGGCCTCTTAAAGACTGTCCTTATTCTCAGGCTTTCCACAACACATAACAGTTATCTACTAAAAATTAACTACCCAGGCCCTGTGCAGAAGATCAAGGTTAATAAAATAACATCTTTCCCCAGGGAGAATTCCCATTCTCATGAGAAAGATGGATTCTAATCAAATGGTCATAAAATAATGTGAAAAGGGGTTATGCATAGAGTCACCTATGGGTCTAACTCAACCCAGAGGAGTCAACAGAGGCGTCACATAAGAGGAGATTGACACAGAGGTCTGAAGGATGAACAGTCATTTATTAAGTAGAGAAGATAATAGAAAGACTCTAGCAGTGAGCACAAATATACCAAAACATTAAATTTCAAAGCGTGAGGGGAGTTCAAATGGCAGCCATGGCTGAAACTCACTCTTATGCTAAAGTAGACAGCAACTCAGAATGAATATAAATGATGGTCAACTAGAGTTTTTACTAAGAATCACTTGTCATCATAATAAGGTTTGATTGATCATGTAAAGCCTTAATTTACTATTTTGATAATTCAACTTTCTTTACTTCACTACAGAAAGTTCCTACAATAATGATCTATAAGGACATGCATTTTATTATCCTGTAATACCATTTGTAACATTAATAGCAAAACCAGATCATGAATGCTCTGCAAGGGCTGTCAATGTGTCAGCAAAGAAAAGGTCTTTGAGTGTGTCATGACAGCAATGGAAGGCCGCAGTATGAAAAGACTCCAGACAATTGCAAACAAAGTAACCCCCAAAATACTAAACAGACAAATAAAGTGGCAGTAGCTGAGAAACTCTTCTCAAAACACAAATCAGAAACGCAAAGTGTCCTACTGAATAAAGGTTTCAGCAGGAAACTCCAGGCAGAAGCATAACATTGAGGTATCAACAACAGATTTCACTTCAAGCACTTTGGCAAGGAGTGTCAGTGATGTCAAATAAGAAAATTTTCAAACTGGCACACCACTGAAGTTACCAGCAACAGTGGCATCTTCGAAGTGCTAAAAGATAACCGCCAGTAAACAACACACAGAGACGCAAGGATTTCACAGATCACTTCAAACCACAAGATAAACAAGTAACTGTTGCGTGGAAGAGCAGGGGTAGGCGGGAGTAGCTCTTACCACTCCCTTGGCTCGCAGCTCCACGGAAGAAACCGAAGCAACACGTGCAACGCCACAGTCCCTACACAGTCAGCCACGCTGATCACCAAAAGAGGGGCCAGATTTGGGGCTAGAAACAGGCTGGGAGTTAAGAAGCAAGGAGAAGAAACCAGGGGAAGAAAGTAAAACAGAAGCAGAAAAGGGCAGTATGAGCTGCGGAGCGGCGGTTCCACAACCCTGCTGGCGGGCAAGAAGAAAAGTCCCTCAGATGCAGACTCATGTCTAGGAAGGAATCTTCTACTTAGTTCGGAGTTTCCCAGGACTCAGCTCTGGCTGCTCCCTCCCTACCGATGCCACCTGATGCCTCCCTTTTTGGTGGGACCCGTAGGTGAATCAAGGGGGCACTCCTCAGGCGGCTCCCGGTAAAATTGTGAGGGAATTCCCCGAGCTTCCCAGGGTAGAGGAGCTAGAGATCGCTTGCGAGGGGAGTGGCCAGAGGCAATAGTGAATTAAGAGGGCTCTCCCTTACCTGCCGCAGGAGCTTCCACCGGGCGGCACCCAAACGCGCCGAGGCTGCGGTTCTCGGAGCGGCACCGCTGTTTGCCTGGCCCTCGCCTGCCGTCTGCTCTGCTTGACCGGCGGCGGCGTCAGAGACTTGAGATTCCATTCCGCTAGAGCCTCTCATAACCGAGATCCCGCCGCCACTGCTCTCCCCTGCCAGGACCTGCCTACTTCTTCCCAGTCAGGACCTGTGACGCCAGACCTCCCTCCCTCTGCCCTAGCTCCCGAGCCCTCCCCGAATGCCGCATTTCCGGTAGTCGCGTCTCCTTGGCAACCAGGGCAGCGCGACTCTCGCCACTGCACCATTTTGCTGGTGGCCATCTTGAGTGAGGGCAGACCAGAGGGTGCGAGAACTGTGGCAGATCTAGCGCGACCCTGCCCCTTTTTATTCTCCTCTCTCCTGTTTCAGTTCGAGTTCTGAACACTAGCAAAGATCCAAAAGATTGTATTTTGAACAATAATGATCTCAAAAAGAGAAAAATCCATTCCTGACCACAATAAAGATGGTGGAATCTGCTTAGAGCGCGTGCTAGTTGGGGGTTACGTAGAACGCGTGCTGCAAACTAGCTCTCGGCGACACTGGGTAGGCAGTTGTTCTGCTAGCTGCAGAACGCAGTCTTCGGCAGGACGCGGTCGAGGTGACAGCTGCACTCCTTCCTGAGAGCTTCGGGTCCTCTGGGCGTGCCTTTACTCTTTCGGTATCTAGAGCCAGGCTGACTTTCATTTTGCGTACGTATTGGGGGGGCGTAGGCTGGGGGGGTCTCGTCCATTCACCTCTTCCTCTCCCCATCCAGCCATCCCTGAGTCCTTTAGTCGTAGCTTTTTGACCGATGTCACTTCTGCGTGACACATGGTACCACTCTCTCGCCTCGGATGCACAGGGAAAACGAATGGGTTCTCCCAGGAACACGCGTGTGTCTGCCCTACCCCCATCGTTAACCTGCTGTCTTCTCCCTGCGGGTGGAAGATGGATGGATGGAGGCTGCCAGCAGAGATATAGTCATTTAGAGCCTTTCTTTTATTTTCTCATACTTTCTTTAATTTCTTTGTTTTTGCTGGTATCGGCTGCTCATTCCCTATTTCAACTCTCCTTTATTTTGCTACTTCGTAGCGGATCCGAGCTGTGGTAAAGCTGACGCAGTATTTTCCCTTTGCTACCCAGAAACATTTTGTGGAAGACTTTCATGATGACATTCAACAGTGTGCAACATATCTAGATATTTCCTATCCAAAAAATAGTGGCCAACGGTTACTGAGTGGTTACTGCGTTCCAGGCACTTGATTAAGGGTTAAACATAACTTATTGTTTCATTCTTAGAATAGTTAGTGGGGCCATTATCTCTGTTTTACACAGGAGGAAGCTAAGCACAGGTGGTAAGTGCAGGAGTGAAGACTTGAACCCAGGTTTCTCTGACTTAACTACTCACTAGCCTTACTTACCTTGCTAGATAGGTTAAAAAAAACAGGCTTTCCAACAGAAGACGGATGGCATCACATTTCCTGTGTGCATCCTGAAGTGTTTTTTGCAACTAAAGAGCTTTAACATCAAAGTCCAGTTGTTTTTATTTGCAGATAGACATTCCTCTATCACTTTCTGTAGAGGTGACCTGGGGTAGTTGCTTAAACCTCCCTGAGCCACAGTTTGCTCACCTGTAAGATCCACATAATAGCTACTGTATCAGGTTCCTATGAAGTTTAAATTAGATCAAGTATATAAAGCATCTGGCATATAGGAAACACTAAATAAATACTAATCCCTTCTCTACCTTTATTCAGTAATTAGTCTTTTCCAGTTCATCATGCATGCATTGGCCAAAAAGTTCATTTAGGTTTCTCCATAACATCTTGTGAAAAACTAGAAGGAACTTTTTGACCAACCCAATACACATAAAAGGTAAGATCTGAATTATGTAAAATCAAAGCTGGTTTGTCTTTAAAAGCCCTCAGAGTTCCTGAGATGCCCCCATTAAGTCTTTGTATTTATTGCAGATTTTTATTTTGTTTTTTCGTTTTTGTTTTTTTTTTTTTTAGTTTGCCCATGTGTGTACCAGAATCAGTGCTGCCTAGTTTGAGCCTGATAAGATTGACCTTACTAAAGAGACATTTAAGTCACATCTGCCAAGAAGTATGACTTGAATGAAACTAACTCGTACAAGTTTTCAATACTTTTAACCTGAGGTATCAGCTGTCTGCAGTTATTTGTAACCTGAGGGGTAAACAGCCCCAAAGGGGGAAGTTAAGAGCTACAGATCTTAGATGCTCTGAGAACCCACTGCTGTACAGTCATTCCTATGAAAATCATTCATGTGCTGGCAGCCCATAAGGGAGCGTAAACCAGGGACTTTGATACCATGCAGCAGAAGAGCAAATTGTTTCTCCAAGCTTTGAAGTATAGTATTCCTCACCTTGGGAAATGCATGCAGAAAGAGCACTTGAATCACTGTAACTTCGCTGATC
Organism: Aepyceros melampus; assembly: GCA_006408695.1. Taxonomy (NCBI): domain Eukaryota; kingdom Metazoa; phylum Chordata; class Mammalia; order Artiodactyla; family Bovidae; genus Aepyceros; species Aepyceros melampus. The sequence goes on along the minus strand of SJXQ01005518.1, from coordinate 412,915 downwards.
ATTATTACAATAGAATAAAATTGAAAAAATATCACCTAACCAAGTGTCTGCAGAATAAACCCAGGATCTCAGAGTTAGCAAGAAACATCCCAAGTCGGAACTTCTTATGTAAGGTATGGACTGTTTAAATTAACCTCTGTGTAGGCCTTTAAGATTAATTTTAGCTTAAAGAATGGGTAGGAGATCAGTTACTAATTTTTTCAGTAAATCTGGTTTGATTTTTTAAATGGTCAGACTCAATTGTCTGTAGTCATATGTAAGTATAAAAGAATATATACATTATATTTATAGAGCTCTGATGTAATATGTAAAAATGTACATTTATAAAAAATGAGTCACCTTAGGAATTCCTTCCTATGCTACCGGTGCAGCTTAAGGTAAAATTTGCCTTCTAAAATTCCTGGACTGTTACAATAACTCTTAATAAAATCTAATAATATGCTGATTATTTTATGAATCCCAAATTAGTAAACTTTAGTGAAAACCACTTAATTTGCTACTTTGTGAAAAATTGAGAAAAGGATTTGCATTCTTGACCACTGTATTCCTCTAGAAGATGCTTTCGGGCCATTGTACTCTGGCCAGGCCCCAAGCACGACCTCAACCTTGAGGACCTATTGCCCTTGTATGTAGAATGAGCACGTTTCCTCTGTTGCCTCCGACAGTCTCAGTCTACACGTACTGTCCATTTGTAGTTATTGGCAGTGTCCCCTTTCCTCCCAGAAGTGCCTTAGGTTGGCAAGTTATGTGCTCATCCTAGTTATTTGAGTTAAGCTGCTGGTGCTGGTGCCCCTTTGACCTAACCTCCCCTACCGCATACTTGCTATGTCCTTAGGTTCCTTAAATTGCATTTAGGAGTGATATTCTTGCAGTATTTTAGCATATTTTGTTATTTTTGTATTTTAATTTCTAGTTTCATACTAATATTTTTAGTCTCTTTTGACTTTTTTATTGTAGTAGAGTATATGTAACAAAATTTTCCATTTTAACCATTTTAAGTGTATAATTCCATAACATTAATTACATCACAGTGTTGAACAGCTGTTATCACTGTTTCCAAAATCCTGTTGTCACCTGAAAAAAATATCCCTAGAATTCCCCACTCCTGCCTTTCCTGAACCGTGGAAACCTTTAACCTACTCCATGTCTCTATAATTTGCCCATGTTAGATAATTCATATAATTGGAATTATATAATATTTATCCTTTTGTGTTTGGTTTATTTCACTTACACTGTTTTCAAAGTTCACTCATATTGTAGCATATATGGGAAATTTGTTCCTTTTAGTGGCTGAATAATACTCTTTTATAAACCATATTTTATTTATCTGTTGATAGACACTTGAGCAGCTTCTGTTTATAAAAATGATTTTTTAATCTTATTTTACTCAGTTCTTCTGGTTTTTTGTTTCATTTTTGTACTTTCATTAGCTCATATTTATTTATTATGGGGCATTTTTATTGTTGCTTGCTTTCAACTTTTTAATCTTAGTCCTAGACTTCTACTCTCTACATTTCGGTCATCCAAATTTTTCTTTTTATAGCATCTTAGTTTAGTTTAGCACTTTTCCTTTTTTACTCAAAATTTTCATTGTCTTTTATTTCATTTTTACCCTTTGAGTGTGTATTTGCACACATGTCCTACTTGAGAAAGGTAAACTTTAGACATTTATATCATTATATTTTGAATTGTATCTGGTACATTTTGTTATCTTGTGCTTTTATCCTTCGTCTCAATTTATAAATAGTAGGCAGGAATTACCCTCAGAGTGACAGCTGTAAGATTAGCTCACACCCTATGCAGGAGTTGGACTATTTTTTCCCTCTACTTGTCCCTGAAGCAACTTTTCAGCCCTCTTTCATAGAACCCTGTTGTCTGGAAGCTTTAACCTGCTTCATTGGCTTAATAATTCCTTCACCTGGTAATGGTCTGGCTTTCACATGTCATACATCAGCCATTCCTTCTGTGATCTACAAGCTGTAGTCCCTGTCCTTTATGATCACTGGGACTTGGGGAAGCTGTGGAGCCATCTATAGTCAGAAATGCACAGCTAAGGAAGCATTCACTCAGCTTCAGCTTTGTCTACTCTTATGGGAACAACCTGGAGAAGGAAATGGCAGCCCACTCCAGTATTCTTGCCTGGGGAATCCCATGGACAGAGCCTGGAGGGCTACAGTCTGTGGGGTCACAAAAGAGTCAGACACAGCTTAGCAACTAAGTAACAACAACAAATGGGAACAGCAAAGTAGAAAAAGTAATTAGTGCCTTTTAGGCAAATTAAAATATATTACTTAAAGACTTGCTTAGATAAGTTAACTCTTAGATAAGGGAGGGAAGTCTGTGTAATAAAAATGCCGCGAAGAAGAGCTATAGCCATGACTGGTGTGTCAGGACTCTAATCTCTCTGACTGGAAATAAAGGGGGAAGTTTCAAGTTGGTGCTCTCTAGAAGTCCTCCAAATGCTAAAATTTCGTTATTTTATCTCTCTACCTTGTTAACTTACCAACAGCTATCATCTATATGTTTGGGAACTCTATAATACCAACTCTTGCAGTTTGGCTTTGTATCAGAAATCCTGGGAAACATTTCAGAAATACAAATTCTTGGATCTCACCCCACATCTGCTGGGTCAGGATCTACTGGCTGAGGCCTGGGGATCTGTTTTTTTCTCTTAAGTTCCTCAAGCAATTCTGAAATTCCCAGTCTGCCAATGATGGCAGATCTGCATTTAGGAACTAGACATGAAGTGAAGTGAAGTCGCTCAGTCGTGTCCAACTCTTTGCAACCCCATGGACAGAGCAGTCCATGGGATTCTCCAGGCAAGAGTACTGGAGTGGATTGCCATTCCCTTCCCCAGAGGATCTTCCCTACCCAGGGATCAAACCCAGGTCTCCCGCATTGTAGACAGACGCTTTACCATCTGAGCTACCAGGGAAGTCCTAGGAACTAGACATACTTGTGATCAAATGTTGCTGACCTAAACCTCACTGAATTCATTCATTTCTGAAGCTCTTCCTGACAGGTACTGTGACTTTCCATTTAACATTAGCCAGATGGCAAGATGAACTTACTCCATTCCACTCATGCACCAACTAGTAATATTTGAAGGCTAGCATCAAACCAGATACCCCATTTCTTATCTTTCACATCATCCTGTTCTGCTCTGCCTACAGAAATAATTTCTGAAATCTTTGATCATTTGAGATACAAAAAGAAAACCAAATAAGGGGAAAAATAGGTTAAACATTTGTCCATTGACTCCTTCTACAATATAGATTAGCAGTTCTTATAGTAGTCACTAAGATAGGTTGACAGATATTTCCTTCACTGGCATTAGTGATTTGTGGACTCACTGGTTCTGAAGGTTCAAGACTTGGGAAAGCCAGAAAGAAAAAAATTGTAGTCTCACAATACTTTTTTTCTTTTTTGATAATAGTTCACGGAGTGGGACTGCATCATAGGTGCCAATTCTTTATTGGGTTTTTTCCTCCACGTTCCATTTATTCTTTAACCTCCTGGAGTATGGCTCCTATCCCCCACTAAAAACCCATCATTGTTGCCAAAGATGTAACATATTTCAGCCCAGTAGGCACTTCCCTTTCCTCCTCTTAGAGAAGCTCTCAGCAGATTTGACATCCTTGACCAGTCCCTCCTTGATACATTCTTTTGCCCTCATGGGTCCAAGTTTTCCTGGCTTTCCTTTTCCTACCTTACAAACCAACCCTCCTCAATCTGCTTTTCTGACTTTTGTTCCATATGACTTCTCAACTTTGAAGTTTCTCAGACTTTGGTTCTGATGCTTTTTTTCTCTCTTTAATTTCTTCCTAAGTAATTTTATCCATCCCCTTGGATTTAGTATCATAGCAGTTATTATCTTCATCCAGATCCACCTGTGAGCTGCACAGAATTAATCTCTTAATTGGACATCTTACTGACTTCTCAAACTATCCACAGTTGAACTTCAACTCTCCCAACCCTGACTCAGCTCTTCTTTGTCTCGTTGCTCTGTATGCAGTTGTTCAAGCTAGAATGTGGGAAAACATTAAAACAGTGTATACCTAGCTTCATGATATTTACCATATCACAATACCACCTAGGCTATTATTTACTTAATTATTTTTGCTTAACTGACTTGTCTCATCCCAAGGAATAATAGTCATCAGTCTGATGTGCTTGTTATATTCCTTCTAATAAAATATTCATATACCTCAAATCATATATACCATCATGTCTGACATGCTTTCAGAAACACATTACATTAACCTCCAAAATACATGGTGAATCTGTCCGTATTTTCTATCTCTACCATTATCACTCAGTCATCTTTCATCTGGGTCACTGGTTGAAGCCACCTAACCAGGTTCTTTGTTGCCTTCTTCTCCTCTAACCCATTTTCATACAATTGGAAGAGTGATCTTAAAATGTAAATTAAATCATGTCACTCCACAGCTTAAAAACCCTTCCAGAAGTTCTTTTCTTTTCAGAAATTAGTGTCTTTGTATTTTTATTTATTTTTTGGCAACACCATGCAGCATGAGAGATCTTAGTTCCCTGACCAGAAATGAACCCAGGCCTTCTGCATTGAGAGTGTGGAATCTTAACCACTGGACCACCAGGGAAGTCCCCAGAAGCTCTTAACACATAAACTCCCATTTTCCTAATTGTGTTCCTCAAGACCTTGCAAGATCTAGTCCTTATCTCATTTCTCTAGGGTGAGAGGAAGAATAAAGAAATAGATGAATAAAATAAATAGTAAATGAGAGAAAATAGGTACAATGAAAAATAAAATAGGACAAGGAAAGATTAAATAAACCATTTGGGGCTAGGAAGAATTCTTATTTTGGTCTAGTGGTCAGGGCAGGCCTAATTGAGAAAAAAGACTACATTTGAGCAATAGCTTCAAGTGGTGTTTGGGCATAGGGCAGTAAGTTCTAAGAAAGTGAGGTGGAAGCAAGCTTGACATGGTCAAAAAACATGAAGGAGCCCAGTGTGGCTCAGAGTCAGTGGACATGGGAGGAGGGTAGTAGCAGATGAGGTCAGCAAGATTTGTAATGGGGCAGAATTCTTTAGGACTCTAGACCATCATAAGGATTTTCCTTTTTCCTCTTTAACAAGATAGGAAAACTTTGGGTTGGAATTTGAGTGAAGGAGTAATATGGTCTGACTTTAGGTTCACTCTAGTTTCTTCTTTGAAAATAGATTGTGGAAAGCAGAGGCAGAAACAGAGCATTTTGGCTCTTGCAGTAATCCAAAGAGAAATGATACTGGTATCACCAGAATAGTAAAGGTATGAGACATGCTCAGATTCAAGATATATCTTGAAAGTAGAATTGACAAGATGTGCACATCAGTGGTTGCTAGAGAGAGAGACAAAACTAAAACTTTTAAGCTAAGCAGCTGGAAAGACAGTTGTCATTTATGAAGATAGGAACATTTGCGTAAAGAACAGGAGGTTTTTGTGGGGAGAGGGAAAATGGGGACATTGGATATTCAGTGCTGAACATTTTTTTTTATTACTTGTTAGAAGTCCAAGTAGAAAATGAGTATTGTAGTCAGTTGGGTATAACAAATTTGTTCAGGGCAAAGGATCAGGCCAGAGATATAAATTTAGGAGTCCTAGAAAATAAACAGCATTTACTATTTATTGTCATAAGACTGTATGAGATCACCAAGGGAATTAGTGCAGACTATAGATAAAAGAAGTGGTCCAGGGCATTTTGATGTTAAGAGCCAAGGAGTCGAGTAGGAAGTAGCTGAAGAGGCTGAGAAGGACCAGTGAAATAGAAGGCAAGCAATGTGAAGTGAAGGGAAGCCTGGAAGCCAAGTGAAGGGTTTTTAGGAGGTGGAAGTGATCAGCTGAGTGACGATGCTGATAGCTCCCAAGTACTGTGATTAACTAGAATTAACATTGGTACTTCTTGATGTAGGGGTCATCAGTGACCTTGACAAGAGCAGTCACTGGAAGGGCAAAAATCTTACTGGGCTCACAGGAATTAGAAGCAAGGACGATAGGAGGCAAGTCTTGCAAAGTGTTTCACAGATGTTTAGTATTAAAGTGAAAGTTTTTGCAACCCTATGAACAGATGCTTAGTATGCTGCTACTGCTAAGTCACTTCAGTCATGTCCGACTCTGTGTGACCCCATAGACGGCAGCCCACCAGGCTCCCCAATCCCTGGGATTCTCCAGGCAAGAACACTGGAGTGGGTTGCCATTTCCTTCTCCAATGCATGAAAGTAAAAAGTGAAAGTGAAGTTGCTCAGTCGTGTCTGACTCTTCGCAACCCCATGGACTTCAGCCTATCAGGCTCCTCCATCCATGGGATTTTCCAGGCAAGAGTACTGGAGTAGGGTGCCATTGCCTTCTCCGGATGCTTAGTGTGGTTCTGCCTAAAACAACACAGGGATGTTTCTTAGGAAGTTTAAGATTTTTATGATTTTTAAGTGTATGGATTATTTTCTAAATTTTTTTCTGCATTAATCAAAATGGGCCTAAAATATATTTCCTTTATTTGTGATTACATTGATAGAGTTTTCTAGTGTTGAACCATCTTTTCACTCTTAAGATAAATCTTCATTGGTCACATAGGATTTTATTATCACTATTGTTTTTGTTTTGTGTTTTTTTTTAAATACATTGATCTTTTATTCTAGAGTTTTTTCAATCCATATTTTATAGTAAGATTGATTTTTCATTGTCTTATATTGTCACTGTCTAGTTTTAGTGTCAGGGTTATATTAGCCTGATAAAATTGATGGCATGGTTTTATATAGTTGGCCTTTTTTTTTCCATAAATAGTTAATATATGAGAGGAGGATTTGAGAAAGCTACCCTTGAACTTACCTGGGTTTTGTGTCTGTTTTATAAAGAGACAATTATCAATTTCTTTGATAGTTATTGGTTTATACACCTCTACTGTTGTTTGAATCAATTTTGCTAATTCATTTTCTGAAAAATCCATTTTATCATATTTTCAAATGTATTAGCGTAAAGAACTTTATTGTAATTTTTAAAAATCTTGGTTGTATCTGTGATTATGCCATCTTTTTCATTTCTAATATTTTTGTCTTTTTAAGTCAAGTTTTATACATGTCTTTCTTCTTCCTGTTTAGTCACTAAGTTGTGTCCGACTCTGGGACCTTTTGGGCTGCAGCACTCCAGGCCTCCTTGTCCTGGGCCTCCCTGTCCAGGCCTCCCATGTCTTAGTACATTTTTAAAAGAACCAACTTTTTCTATTTTATTGGTCCTTTCTTTAGTTTCTTTATCAATTTCATTGAAACAAATTAAATTTATTTCCTTTCTTCTACTTACTTTAGGTTTACTTTTCTCTTTTTCTGTCTTAAATTGAAATTCTCCATATTGCATTATTTCAGGGGACTCATAATGTCAGCTTGTCCCACTGTTCATATGCTAAGCTTAATAATTTCAATAAAGATATAATTGCTAGTTCTCTCCATTGTTAAGGGGCCATTATTCCCTTTGCAATTACTAAGTAGAATGTAGGGTAATACTTTGTGCAAATATTTTACTACCCAGTATCATTTCACCTAATGAGTTTAATAACCATGGATAATCTTTACCCTAATCACTTGTTTCAGTGGGGGTTGTTAATGTTTTTCTATTTCTGTTATTCTTTCTACATTTATTAGCTAGTAGTATTTTGTAAAAAAAAGTTTTCCCCCTTTTTGTAGTCTTTATTTTTTTATTTTAGTTTGATGTGTGTTTTGATTTTTACTTCTTTTTAAATTATTGTGTTTTTTTTTTTTGAAACTACAAGTTATTTAATTAGGTTCTTTGCAAGAAGTTCAGAATACTACTTTGTGAGGATAAATTCCATTTGTGAGAGCAAACACAGAGCGGAGGTAGCCTTGGAGCTGAGGGACAGCTTTGATTCTTCGCAGAGTTTGGGAGTCCACAGCTTTCTGATCAATCTTGCGCTGCTCTGTGATCTCATATTTCTCTCTCTCTGTGTCGAAGATCTCACCCTCCTGGTGTCTGGGTTTACGCAGCTTCTTCTTCTTGAAGTAAGTGTCAGTGAGATATTCTGGAATTTTTACAGCACTGATATCGATTTTGGTGGAGGTGGCAATGACAAATTTATGGTGTGTTCTACACAGAGGAACTCGATTGAGGGATAGAGGCCCAGTCACAAGTAGCAAGCCACTGCCCAGCTGCTTCAGGAAAACGACCCTCTTGCCTCTGTGGCGCCCAGTGAGAATGATCAGAATGGTCCCAGGAGTGATGCTGGCATGCAGCTTCCTCACATGCTTACTGAAGGGTTTTTTGCCATGACTCAACAGTTTCCGAGGCACATCTTCAGTGGGGTAATACCTAGGCATTTTGCAAAGTTTGACCACTCGGGTACCACCATTCTTGTCTCCACCAACTGGCTTTGTGACAGTAGCAAGAACACGAACCTTCTTTTTCTTTTCGACCTTGGGTTTAGGTGCTGAATATTTCTCTTGTACAAGGCCTTTCTGGAGTACATGGCTGATTGGGAATATCTGCCAATTCCTCTGACCAGGACAGGATTTCGGCTGCAGTGGGGCTTCCCCTTCTTAACCTTCTTCACCTTTTGCACCTTTTTAGCCTTGTTGCCAGCATCAGCCTTCTTGGCTTCAGGTTTTTTCTCCTTAGTATCTGGCTTCTCAGCCTTTTCACCTGCCATCAGACTGCCTCATTCAAGAAATTCGGTTTAGGATGTGAAGACACACACACACTAAGTCCAAACTAAGCCCAGAGAGCTATTGTGAGTTTTTAAAGTAATCATTTATAGTCATTATTTATTTTTGATGCTCAAACTTCCCTGAATGTGGCTAGTAGGAACCCCCTCAAACTGGCCCTTGTATTCTTTTCACACATCTCCATAAACCTTTGAACACTTCTTGCTTTCTAACACAAAATGTCCTAAGCCTACTTTTTACTCTCCCTGTCCCAGACTTGGAATTAGCCATTTATTAATGGCACCATCTTTACTCAAAGCTGCCCAGTGTTCTTTCTTCTGTTGTGTGATTTTTCTGTCTTTAGAGTTCAATGATGTTGCTGTAATAAAGTTTACATATTCCATTTTTCTATCTTAAGAGTTTTCATTATTAAAATGGTTTTGTAGTAGGCCACCCAGAAGATGAGGAAGACTGGTTCTTTTTTCCATTAATAAAGTGGCACTGTACATGTAAGCTCTTAAAATTTAAAGTTAAAGCTCTCCTCCTCTCAGCTCCATTAGGCAGTTTTTCCCCTTAAAACCAATGAACTATTAATGTATTAAGATACTTGGCTAAAATCGATAGGTTTAGCTGCATACCCTAATGATAATGTTAGCTAGCATTGAAATGAAAGCTTGGAACATCCACTGAGTATTGTTGAGGACAGAACTTGAACCAAAATCAATTTGGAGTACTTTGTGAATATTATATAAAATCTCAGTTTCCCTGGGAGTATTTCCTTTTGAGGAATCATTTACAAAATGCTTGAACTCTACTTTACTTTATTAAGGCAGTTCAAAATCGTGTTGATTTCAGGGTTTTTTGGTTCAGATAAAGTCAGTTTATTTGGATTTGTGACACAGAAAAAAAATTTAAGACTGTAAGGTAAGTGTAGGAGGATAGGTATTGGGCCGAGCCCTGTTGCCTTTAGTCCTGCGTTAGCCACAGCTCTCAATAAGAAAGAACCAGTGTTGAAAAGTGACAGAGCCCAGCTCCTGGTTTGGAATGTGCTAGGGGCTGCAAGGTAGTAGAAAGAGGTATTCTCTTTGTAGCTCTCTTGACTCTAATTATAATAGGAATTAACAGAACAGATAAGCATATATCTGGAAATAAAATATCAGCTCCTATACCTCATGCGAAGAGTTAACTCATTGGAAAAGACCCTGATACTCGGAGGAATTGGGGGCAGGAGGAGAAAGGGACAACAGAGGATGAGATGGCTGGATGGCATCACCGACTCAATGGACATGAGTTTGGGTAAACTTCGGGAGTTGGTGATAGACAGGGAGGCCTGGCGTGCTGCGATTCATGGGGTCGCAAAGAATTGGACACGACTGAGCGACTGAACTAACTAATCACTAAATTATAGTTTCAAGAAGGATTTCTAGTGATCTGTTTCATGCTTTAGGTGATAATAGGAAATTATTGGTATAGATATTTTGCCTCACTAAAGATCAACACTAGATTTTGTAGGGATACTTAAAAAAATTGAGCCTCTAGTATTTGAACGTGTTACTCAAGCACATTAATTATATTATTGAAGTAGAGAGTAAATAACTCGGCTAACGACCATTATAGCTAATGTGAATCTAATCCAAATCATAAAGCATCCCAAAAAGTCTTAAAGCGTTGTGAAAATGAATAATTTTCCATTTAATTTGCTTTGGTGATTTTTCTATTTTATTCTTGTGTTTAATTTTAGATTATAAACCCTGTGATACAGACTATGTCACTTACATTGGCCACACTGTTGGTAAAGTATCATGGACACACTTGTGCAATACATGCTAACCAGCTGTTGAGGTCCTTACCAAAGGCTTAGTGCCCCTCTGGCACAAATCACTGTTCAGTTGTCATCTTTGGCAGAAAGGTGACATTGAAAACCTCGACTCGAATTCTTTTCCTTAAGCAAGGCAAACTCATGGTGTATTGAATTATTGAACCCTTTTTTTAATTTGAGAACTGAGATTTTTGCCTTACCCAAATGTTAATAATTCATGTGATATTTATGTGCTCAACAGACATCAACTTAAGCTCTTAGCTTACTGGGGACTCCTAGTAAGACACAGAGTGCTTTATTTAGCTTTCACCTGTATCTCTACTCACTAATTTTCCATTATTTTTCCTTACTCTTCCTTTTTTAAGATGAATATATTATCTTATTCCTTATCTCAAAAGAGAAGTTCTGTTTTATAAAGCCTTAATTCACCATTTAATCTGATAAACAGTTCCATTTGAAGGATTCCTTATCCCCACAAGAGAAGAAAATTACAGCCAGTGAAGATAGAAAGTAACGAAAACTTCTTATCATGACTCTTGCTGTGAATAAAATAATAATGAACATTTATTGATAATGTTAATGTCTTCCTCTGCCTTCGACTTTTTTCTCATTTTAGGAGGTCTTTTAGTACTTTATAAAATTCAGCAGACTTCTTCTCACACCTGGCTATTAAATGTGTTTAAGTGTTCATAGGATTTCATTTATTTCTTTCCCATAGTATTTCTGAACACTCCTCAGCACTTCTTAGTACCTCTGCCTCTTCAGGACTTACACATTTAAAGTAACGTGTGCATGTGCACTCAGGCATGTCCAGCTCTTTGCGACCCCATGGGCTGTAGCCAGCCAGGCTCCTCTGTCTGTGGAATTTTCCAGGCAAGAATACTGGAGTGGGTTGCCATTTCCTTCTGTAGTCATTAAGTATCAACCTCATTTTCTTTCTTTACATTTTTAAATGAAAAAGAGGGAATGACTTATTAAACTTATGAAACAATATTTAAGATCTGTGAAATGCAGTTTATTTCATAGGTATACATCTAATGTATTGCATGAGAAGGAAATAAGAATTATCTTTAAAAGGTGAAAGTTTTTTTTTTCCTAATTGAAATATTATGATCATACTGATAAAACTTTTTTCCAGAATTTTCTGTCTAGTAAACAGGAAAACGAAAAACCCCTTTCAGAAAACATGGATGCGTTTGAAAAAGTGAGAGCAAAATTAGAAACACAGCCACAAGAAGAATATGAAATCATCAATGCAGAGGTAAGATATCTTATCTCTATTTTTTTAAACTTTATATTACCAATTGGGGTACAAATGAAATACCTTATTTTTTTAATTAATACCATATGATTTATAATGTTTATGATTTATAAACATAAGCCCACATCCAAATTAGACTGATTTTGGCCTTTAATATGTGCTGAAAAACTTAAAGAATAAGCTAATTATGATCCTTTAAATAAATTGTAAAGATCAAAGCCAAGATGAATTTCCAAGCATATTATATTAATTTTGGTTGTTGGAAATAACCAATTCTGCTTTTAAATTTTTTAAAATAATTCTAGTGAGAAGTTCAAGTGAAACTAAGTCAGTGCTTCATTGTTTGAAAAGTATTTGATTGTTCTAGCTATACTTTTTTTTAATAAAAGAAAATTCACTTTGAACAGTTTGATACTGTGAAAGCCAAGTATTTGCTTGACCATTTTGTGTTTACCACACTCATAAATATTCAGTTGAAACGGACTGAACATACGTGTTGAATTTTTTTTTGAAAAATTTTTTGATAAGAATGGAAAACAGAACCACAGCTTATGAGTGAGAATTGCATACATAGTAGAATGAAAATAGCAATACAGTCCATGGAGCTACAGAGAGCCTGACATGACTTAGTGGCTGAACAACGAAGAATCAGGAATTCCAGATTCAAATCACACCATTAACTAGCAGGTAGTAAATGTCTTAAGCTGCCTAATATCATATCAGTCAATCAGTTGCATTTAATATGTAGGAATTAGACAAGAGCATGATTCATACATTGGTAATGGTCTTTCTCTCTCTCAAATGCCTTTATCTGTCACCTCTACAGAGGGTAAGATGCTTTGTGTAAAATCAGATCAAACCATGAACAGTTGGCAGTGACAGCATATTTTAGAGGAAAGAATCTCAGAAAGGTATTGACTGGGTTTTCAGGCTAGTCTTAAGTCATGCTTTTCACATCTGCATAATTTTGGTTTATCTTAATGATGCCACTTGATCTCTGTTAATTGTCAGATGTTCCAAAAATAAAGCTAACATGGTTCATACATTCATGAGAACTGACATAGGTTTTGTTTTGCCTTCTCTTTGTTGTTTCTTTCATTTATGTATTAGAAATGCCTCCAATGATTGTAAACATATGAAAACCATATCTTGATCACTATTTTGTATATTTGTATCCATTTAGTATTTTTTCTATGTTCATTCATAGACTTCAGCAAAGTCTGCTTTTATAAAAGATCTCATTTCTTCATCTTGAATAGTCAGACCATTAAACAGTTAATTAAATTGTGTTTAAACTAGTGGATAAATTATTGTTAAATAAACCATTTGTTTCTTTACATTGTCAGATTAAACATGGTGGTTTCGTTTATTATCAAGAGGGCTGCTGCTTGGTTCGTTCCAAAGATGATGAAGGTACCGTACAGTTTTCCTTTTTAAGAAACACTTGATTTTTCCAAGTTCACATTTTTCATGAGAAATTTGGTATTGATTTTTTTAATTTGTATTTTCTGTTGCAGTATAGTTGATTTACAGTTATTAGTCTCATATGTACTTTAAAGTGATTCAGTTACACACATACATATATCCATTCTTCAGATTCTTTTCCCATATAGGTTATGACAACATATTGAGTAGAGTTCCCTGTGCTATACATTAGGTCGTGGTCGATTATCTGTTTTATATATAGTAGTGTATATGTTAATCCCAAACTCCTAATTTATCCCTCCCCTCTACGTTTCCCCTTTGGTATCGTTAAGTTTGTTTTCAAAGTCTGTGAGTGTGTTTATCTTTTGCAAATAAGTTTCTTTATATCATTTTTTTTTTTGATTCCACATATTAAGTGATAGCATATGAAACTTCTCTTTTTCTATCTGACTGACTTAGTATGACAGTCTCTAGGTCCATCCATGTTGCTGCAAATGGCATTGTGTCATTCTTTTTGATGGCTGGGTAATAGTCCACTGTGTATCTATATCTGTACCTCTTTATGCATTCCCCTGTCACTGGCCATTTAGGTTGCTTTGAGTCTCGTCTATTATAATAAGCACTGCAGTGAACACGGGTTCATGTATCTTTTTGAATTACGGTTTTCTCTGGATATATGCCCAAGAGGATTGCTGGATCATATGGTAGTTCTGTTTTTAGTTTTTTAAGGAACCTCCATACTGTTCTCTGTAGTGGTTGTACCAATTTACGTTCCCATGAACAGTGTAGAAGGGTTCCTTTTTCTCCACACACCTTCCAGCATTTATGGTTTGTTCAGGCCCCCAATGGCCTTCAAAGCCAAATGCTCTGGACTTCCAGTGCCAAACCCTCAGGCTAGGGAGCCTGCCATGGGACTTGGAACTCTCACTCCTGTGGGAGAGCCTTTGTGATATAATTATTTTTCCAGTTTGTGGCTTGCCCACCCGATGGCTGGGATTTGATTATATCATGAAAGCGTTCCCCTACCCCCACCCCTGACTGTCTCATTGTAGCTGCTTCTTTGTCTTTGGATGTAAACTATGTTTTTTTGATCGGTTCCAGTCTTTTTGGTCAGCGATTGTTCAACAGTTAGTTGTGATTTTGGTGTTTCCATGAGAGGAAATGAACTCAAGTCCTTCTACTCTATCTTGTCGGAAATTAAGGGCTGCTTTTAGTTTGTATGCTTACTGCTTCTTTCCTCAACATATGTGGCCATTATCCCCTTGATATGGGGTGTGCTGGTGCGGTGGTCCATGTGTACTCCCAGGACAGAAGGGCCAGTGATTGGTACCTACTCACCCCCTGTACATGCTGGCTGAAAGGCTGGTATTGATTTTCAAAGATATAAAAAATAGATTTTGATTATTGATTTTTATATTTATTTAAATGACTAGCTTTTAATATCTGGGTTTGCCTAAGCTAGAATTAATACTTAACACTCAGAAGCTTTGGCAGAGAAAATGGAGGTGAGAACCAGCATTTTTTGAGCCTCTACCAAATCCCAGTTACTATGCTAGGCACAACATAGATTACTTAGTGTCAGTTTCTTACTTTTCTAGGTTCTATATGGTCTATAAATATTAGACTAACTGTATCAAGTAACATCACATAGGCTGATGCATAGAGTAATACTGAATAGGATATTGTAATAGTAAATAACAAATGCCATTTTCTACACACATCAAGCTACTGTCAATGCTGAAGGAAGCCATAATGTAGCATCTTACAGAAGGGGAATGCTACTCTAAAACACTGAAATACAGTTTTTAAAAAATTGTAAGTATATCTTATGAAATTATCTCCTCTACTTTTTTCTTTATGCAGCAGACAATGATAACTATGAAGTTTTGTTCAATTTGGAGGAACTTAAATTAGAGCAGCCCTTCGTTGACTGTATCAGAGTTGCTCCTGATGAAAAATATGTCGCTGCCAAGATAAGAACTGAGGATTCTGAAGCATCTACTTGTATAGTTGTGAAGCTCAGTGATCAGCCTGTAATGGAAGCTTCTTTCCCAAATGTGTCTAGTTTTGGTAAGACACCAACTAAAACATTGAAAAGACAACAGCAAGAGAATTGTATACACTTTTGAGACATTTTTATTTGCCCACATGAATGAATCAGAAGATGAATGCCTGATCTGTTTATTCCTGTGGACTCCGTACCTTCCTCTGTACCTCTTAACCAGGAGACCTTCCCTTCTTTAGTTAAATATCCAAATTCATGTCCGTGTTTTTAAAAGTATTAGAGTCTAGGTTGCACAGTGTATGTTAATGTATCAGTAATATATATCAGTGCATGCATGCCAAGTCAATTCAGTCATGTCTGATTCTTTGCAACCCTGTAAACTGTAGCCCACCAGGCTCCTTATCAGTAATGTGTCAGTAATAATATTCTTTGCTATTACTAGAGTACATGTTCTCATATAAATTACATCTTAATATTTTATTCAACTTTAGGCTGGGGTATTTTTTTAATTTCACATCATCTTGTCCAGCCATTGTAGCAGATTGCCCTGGGGTCTCTACCGAGGAACTAGAACAAGATGAATTAAGTTTTTGTTTGTTTGTTTTTTCGACCACACAGCTTGCGGGGTCTTAGTTCCCCGACTAGGGATTGAACCGCACCCTGGCAGTGAAAGCGCCAAGTCCTAATCACTGGATGACCAGGGAATTCCCTGAACTAACTTATTCATCATTAAAGTTATGATATTTTTACCAGTACAACCAACTTTAAATTTTATCATTTATCATTGAGTGATTATACATATATATGTATGTGTGTGTGTGTGTGTGTGTGTATATATATATACACACACACACACATAGACTTTATCCTCCCTTTCATTTTCTGCCATAAATTTCCCCATTGTTTAATAAAGAAATGCTTTTACAATGAATTAAAATTATGTCCTATCAAATTTTTTCTAAGACATACCTCTTGTGCATTTTAACCTCTAAAATCAGAATGCATATTATACAATGATGTCTTTCAGTCACTGTCAGCCAGGTGGCAGTCATGACGTAATTGTATGAATACTTTAATTTATAGCTTCCGGTAGGATCTAGAAAATACCAGCATGTGTCTGATTCATGTTGTTATACAGCAGAAACCAACACAAAATTATAAAGCAATTTTCCACCAATTAAAAAATAAGATTTTTTTTTAAAGCTTAGTTTGAGATAAACTGTCACTTGAAAATATACAAAAACATTTAGGCATGAGAGGAAGTGATCTAGTATTTCTGCAAATTTAAATATGGGCTTCCCAGATGTCTCAGATGGTAAAGAAACCACCTGCAGTGCGAGAGACCTGGGTTTGATCCCTGAGTTGGGAAGATCCTCTGGAGGAGGACAGGACAACCCACTCCAGTATTCTTGTCTGGAGAATCTCATGGACAGAGGAGCCTGGTGGGCTGTAGTCCGTGGGTTACAAAGAGTTGGACATGACCAAACGTCTAAGCACAAGACCATGAAATTTAAACATAATCAATCTGCTGAAAGCAGATGTGACTTTACTAAAGTCTTTCCTAAATACTGAATGTTCAACTCTTATTTAGAAACTTGAGTACCTTGAAACTGATAACTACAAAACTTAGAATTGATGTAGTAGTGTCTTATTCTTTGGAAATAACAGGATTATTTCCAAACCTGTGTTCGATTTAGATTGCCAGAGATAAACTTACAATCTCTTCTGTTTGACACTCAGAATGCACTGTGCCTTTTTTTTTTTAACTGTAAATAGGTGGCTATATATAATTCTTTAATTATTTTCTTTTAGAATGGGTAAAGGATGAAGAAGATGAAGATGTTTTATTCTACACCTTCCAGAGGAACCTTCGCTGTCATGATGTATATCGAGCCACTTTTGGTGATAACAAACGTAATGAACGTTTTTACACAGAAAAAGACCCAAGGTACTGGAATAATTCAATTAAGTCTTTATTTTCAGAGTATTTCTCTGGTTATTTATAAGTGATTTGGATTCAAAATTGGAAACTGCTGCTACTGCTAAGTCTTCAGTCCTGTCCAACTCTGTGCAACCCCATGGACGGCAGCCCACTAGTCTCTCCCATCCCTGGGATTCTCTAGGCAAGAATACTGGAGTGGCTTGCCATTTCCTTCTGCAAAATTGGAAACTAGTTATATTCAAACTTCAGAGTGAACACAGATATATCATTAGACTATGGGTGCTGAATTACTAATATCCTCTCTACTGACACGAGAGGAGTTCTTAGTTTAACACTTAAATAGCATTGTCATGCAGCACTTATGAATCTCTTGTATCATGACTAGATTAACCATATCATTTACACAGAATTCACTATTTATTTCATGTAGATTATCTAAAATTTAAATTGCTTTGCTTTGAGCCGTGATATACTTTAGTCTTTAAATTTTACTTTCCCCAGTAATCTGGTAATTCCTCCTTAAAGCTAATTCTTTTTGCTTAGGACTTATGCCTCATATTACCACTTAACCAGGCTGGGAAGGAAATGATAATAACTTTATCTGGCAAAATTCCTTAACTCTTACCCAGATGTACTTTTCCAAATGATTTATAAGAAACAAATTATTTCTTAACACCAGGGTCCTGTCACCTTATACATCATTTAACAGTATGATTTGGACAATGTCTCAACAGATTTTGCAAGAGAGAAAAAAATGCGCTTTAAAAACCAATCTGTGAGTGTAAAATTGATACCTCAAAACAAGAAAATTAACCCTTCACTTAATAAAATTTCAGACCTGACAAGGACCTTAAAGAAAATCTTGTACAACCCCAAGTTCATATAAAGAACTTGAGGTCTGGAAAAATTATTCCAGCCCATAGAACTAATATCCTTGATCCAGTAACACTGTCATTGCTTTCTTTTTCTGATGAGGATTGTATTAATGAGAATTCACTAGAACTATTCCTATGATCCCACTATTTTATGTGTCATTTGTGAGGACTGTCTTTTGGAAATGACAGTTTACGCTAGTAATTTATTACATTATACCAATGACTTTCATTGTAGACTATTTTCTGTCTTGCAACTAAAACTTACCATCTGTCTTTATATTTCTTAGTATTTTCAGTATGAATTACTTTCATAATAAGGAAATGTAGATGCAATATTTAAAGGCATCCAGAGAATCCCAGGGACAGGGGAGTCTGGTGGGCTGCCATCTATGGGGTCGCACAGAGTCGGACACGACTGAAGCGACTTAGCAGCAGCAGCAGTGTGTCAATATGAATTAGTATAATGCTCTTGGGATAGTCTTTGATTTATTGAGTCATAAAAATACTCTTAATCATTAAGATAGTATTTCTATTACTAAGAATTTATCCTAAGGAAATAATTATAAAAGTTATAGAGAAGGAAACTTCTTCATGATATGTTCCCTTTTATATTTATTACAATGAAATAACTAAGTTTTTAAGAATTATTATAATTCAACTTAATAGGATGTTAGGAAGCCATTAAAAAAATGATCATAAACAGTATAATTAATGTGGGGAAAGATGATAATATTTGTAGTAAGAAATACAGAATCCAAAATTACATCTGTATTTTAATTATATCTATTTAAAGACATGTGTAAAATACAAATAAGCCCTAGGTGGAAAAATAGAAAAATTAAAATTTTAAAAATGTTTTAGTTTAGTGAGATTGTGAGGGTTTTTATTCCTGTTGTTTAGTTATAAAAACTGGGAGAGGAGGAAAAAAGGATATTTAACATGCATTCAAAGGAAAAACAAGAAAACTCTGTCTTTTTTCTTCCTTACAATTACATATCTTCTCCAGGAAGTTTATTTCCTCTTCTCAGCAAAAACTCCTGTAATCTCTTAATGTGATTGAGTGTTAAATGATGTCTGTAGTTTACCTTGCAATGCATTTTTTTAAAGATGGTTTTAAAGATACATAAATATGTGATAAAGGAAATACAGCAAAATGTTAGCAGGTATAGAATCTTAGTGGTGGGTTTTGAAAAATATTCATAATAAAATGTTAGAGAAAAATTATTTTGAATGCCTTTGAGGAGGAAATGAGAAAAAATAATAGCCAGTTTTTACAAGTAGTATTTCACTAAGGAGCTTTTCTTTTCTGTGTGCATTAGAAATTAATATATATACTCAATACCAGTGAGAAATTGTCATTAGCAATGATAGCTTACATTTGAAATTTACTGGATTTTCCTCTCTCTCTCTCCCCCTCTCTCTTTTTTCTGCATAGTTTTTTTGTCTTCCTTTATCTTACAAAAGACAGTCGTTTTCTCACCATGAATATCATGAGCAAGACCACTTCTGAGGTGTGGTTGATAGATGGCCTGAGCCCTTGGGACCCACCAGTACTTATTCAGAAGCGAATCCATGGGGTCCTTTACTATGTGGAGCATAGAGATGATGAGTTATACATTCTCACTAATGTTGGCGAGCCTACAGAATTCAAGGTAAATTCTGTATTTTCGTGGTCCTCATTTAGGCTGTTAGGAAGTGTTACAATAACATAACATTTCTTACTCTAAGAGTTGATTGTTTCATAAGCTTTGGGTCATTAAAAACTGATGCTACCTTCCTGATTATAACCAGTCCCATTTCTCTTCCCTCAGAGCTAATACACCTCTTCATATTTTACTATACCCAAAAAGGTTAGCAAAGGAAAACATTCCCTATCCTAAACAATGTTAGTCATCAAAGCCAAACTTAGAGGCTTAACAAACTTTTCAAGCTTTTATAAACACGAGTTTGAGATCAGTTTGGACTGATCTCAGGCAGTTCCTCTGCTGGTCTCAGCTGGGCTCAGTGATGGCCCCGCAGTCAAGGGGCCGAGACCTCACCAAGGCCCCACTGGTGCTCAGAGCTTGACCGTCAGCTAAGCACTGCTTCAAACCCCACAGCAGGCTAGCCAGGGCTCATTCACAAGGTGATGATCACACTTCAGCCCTGGTGCAGAGTTAAGTTCCTTCAGCTCCTCATAAACAGTGCAGACTAATAAGGTCTGGTTTTCAGTGGTTTCATCTCTGGATGCTGTAGTCATCATTTCTGATACCTGCTGCTGCTGCTACTGCTAAGTCGCTTCAGTCATGTCCGACTCTGTGCGATCCCATAGATGGCAGCCACTAGGCTCCTCTGTCCCTGGGATTCTCCAGGCAAGAACACTGGAGTGGGTTGCCATTTCTTCTCCGATGCGTGAAAGTGAAGCTGCTCAGTCATGTCCAACTCTTGGCGACCCCATGGACTGCAGCCTACCAGGCTCCTCCGTCCATGGGATTTTCCAGGCAAGAGTCCTGGAGTGGGGTGCCATTGCCTTCTCTGTTTCTGATACCTAGATCTCGTCTAATTTTGTTCCACACAGCTAATGAGAACAGCAGCTGATACCCCTGCTATTATGAATTGGGATTTGTTTTTCACGATGAAGAGAAATACCAAAGTTGTAGACTTGGACATGTTTAAGGATCATTGTGTTCTCTTCCTAAAGCATAGCAATTTACTTTATGTTAACGTGATTGGTCTGGCTGACGATTCAGTTCGTCTCTAAAGGTATGTTTAATTTTCAAAAGATAATACTATTAATCAGAATACATGCCGTATTAACAGAACATCAAATTTTGAATAACAGCAATGTACTTTTTCTTAGAAATTAATTTAAATAGAATTTAGTATAGTGTGTCTTCATCAGGTTTCGGAGGTTTATTTTGAAATTACTTTTAGAAGTCTTTGCTTTTAGTGCACTGAAAAATACTGCTGTATAGGATGAACTTCAGAAGTAGAGTTAAGTGCCATTGTATTTCTCTTGCTACATATCTCTGTATCATGTATCTCTACAACCTTAGATATAGTCATAACTCAGGCCAGCTTGGCAGCTGGAGCCTAACCACTACCTCCGTCTCCCATCGCAGACAGTAATCATGCCTCCCTTGTTTCTGCTACAGTGTTTCAGCCACACCTGTTTGTATCTGTATCATCTCTTTGCCAATATTATAAAACGGCGAATGGTAACATTATTGCCCAGTTTTACAGCAGCATTAATATGTGAGTTAAGGTAACATGCACTGAAAGGAAGAAGAGAGGTCTCCGTTTTGCTTGATGCGGAAAGAGTTGTATGACCAGCAAACAGGCCATTTGTATCTCGCTGTCTATAGTATTATGACAATTTTTGCTAAAATGCAATTCCATTAAATTCACTGGATGTTTATTAAATTTTTATGTGCAGAGTTCTTTATTGGGCTTTCTGGAATGGAAAGATAGTAAGTCAAAATACCTGGCCGTAGGAGAATACCATTTATCATGAGATTAGACTTATAGACAAAGATTAAGTATAGGATGGGTTTTAATAAGTGGGATCAAAAACATAAAATGTACCATGAGGCCCGGAGGGCCCAAGAAACTTTTGGGGGTAGTAGAATTTGAGATAACCAAAGAAGATAGATAGGGTTTTGTTGAGTAGGGAAAGGAATAGTATTCTAGGATGAAAAAGTCCATCAAATGAAGCTCTAAGCTAGAGAAGTTAGGAAAATATTCAGCAAACTTCTAATAAATCACTTTTATTGAACAGAACAAATTACTAGGGGATGAAGCTATGATTTGACTGTCAACATGATGAATTTATCCATAAATTATGAAGAGGGGAAAATTTGAAGTTTGAAGGCAGGGGAATAATTTAAGGAGTCATAACTTCACAAGGTTATCTGGCAGCCACGTTAGAGTACACCAAAACACCAAGAGAGGAGGTGTATGGAGGTTAGTTTTGAGATTGTTATAGTGGTGTAGAGATCTAGACTAGAGATCTCTTCAAGAAAATCAGAGATACCAAAGAAACATTTTCATGCAAAAATGAGCACAATAAAGGAAACAGTATGGACCTAACAGAAACAGAAGATGTTAAGATGAGGTGGCAAGAATACACAGAAGAAATGTACAAGAAAGACCTTAATGATCCAGATAACCACCATGCTGTGATCACTCACCTAGAGCCAGGCATCCCAGAGTGTGAAGTGAAGTGGGCCTTAGGAAGCATCACTACGAACAAAGCTAGTGGAGGTGACGGAATTCCTATTGAGCTATTTCAGATCCTAAAAGATGATGCTGGTGAAGTGCTGCACTCAATATGCCAGCAAATTTGGAAAACTCAGCAGTGGCCACAGGACTGGAAAAGGTCAGTTTTCATTCCACTCCCAAAGAAGGGCAATGCCAAAGAATGTTCACACTACCTCACAATTGCATTCATTTCACATGCTAGTGAAGTAATGATCAAAATTCTCCAAGCTAGATTTCAACAGTATGTGAACTGAGAACTTCCAGATGTTCAAGTTTGATTCAGAAAAGGCAGAGGCACCAGAGATCAAATTACCAACATCCGATAGATCATAGAAAAAGCAAGAAAATTCCAGAAAAACATCTGCTTCGTTGACTATGCTAAAGCCTTTGACTATGTGGATCACAACAAACTGTGGAAAATTCTTAAAGCAATGGGAATACCAGACCACCTTATCTGCCTCCTGAGAAACTTGTATGCAGGTCAAGAAGCAATAGTTAGAACCAGACATGGAACAACAGACTAGTTCTGAATTGGGAAAGAATACGTCAAAGCTGTATATTGTTACCCTGCTTATTTAACTTATTTGAGAGTACATCATGCGAAATGCGAGGCTGGATGAAACACAAGCTGGAATCAAGGTTGTTGGGAGAAATATCAATAACCTCAGATATGCAGATGACACCACTTTTATGGCAGAAAGCAAAGAAGAACTAAAGAGCCTCTTGATGAAGATGAAAGAGGAGAGTGAAAAAGCTGGCTTAAAACTCAACATTCAAAGAAAGAAGATCATGGCATCCAGTCCCATCACTTCATGGCAAATAGATGGGGAAACAATGGAAACAGTGAGAGACTTTATTTTCTTGGTCTCCAAAATCACTGTGGATGGTGATTGCAGCCATGAAATTAAAAGACAATTGCTTCTGGGAAGAAAAGCTTGACAAACCTAGACAGCATATTAAAAAGGAGAGAGATTACTTTGCCAACAAAGGTCTGTATAGTCAACTGCTGCTGCTGCTGCTGCTGCTAAGTCACTTCAGTCGTGTCCAACTGTGCGACCCCATAGATGGCAGCCCACCAGGCTCCCCTGTCCCTGGGATTCTCCAGGCAAGAAGACTGGAGTGGGTTGCCATTTCCTTCTCCAATGCATGAAAGTGAAAAGCAAAAGTGAAGTCTCTCAGTCGTATCCGACTCTTAGCTTGCAGCCCACCAGGCTCCTCCATCCATGGAATTTTCCAGGCAAGAGTTCTGGAGTGGGGTGCCATTGCCTTCTCCACTGTATAGTCAAAGTTATGGTTTTTCCAGTAGTCATGTATGGATGTGAGAGTTGGACCATAAAGAAGGCTGAGTGCAGAAAAATTGATACTTTTGAACTGTAGTGTTGGAGAAGATTCTTGAGAGTCCATTGGACTGCAAGGAGATCCTACCAGTTCATCCTAAAGGAAATCCTGAATATTCATTGGAGGGACTGATGTTGAAGCTAAAGGTCCAATACTTTGGCCACCTGATACAAAGAACCCACTCATTGGAAAAGAATTTGATGTTGGGAAAGATTGAAGGTGGAGGAGAAGGGGACCACGGAGGATGAGATGATTGGATGGCATCACTGACTCAATAGACATGAGTCTGAGCAAGTTCCAGGAGATAGTGAAGGACAGAGAAGCCTGGCGTGCCACAGTCCATGACGTCGCAAAGAGACATGATTGAGCTACTAAACAAACATCTAGAGCCATAAATAAGAAAGAATGAGAACCTAAATAAAACAGCCAGAATTTTCCATCTACTTCATGAAGTCAAATTATCAAATGTAATGTCTGGTGTCTTAAAAGGCTGTATAAATGTTCTAAAACAAAAATGATTTTTAACTTTCATGATTACATTTTTCTTTTTAGTTATGGTTGTATACATTATAAGTAAATAATGTTTTAAATAAACAAATTATCCTTGAAAATAATCCACAGTCTGAAGTGAATAAATTAGGAACTCTTCTAGAAAGTCAATGAAAATATATGTCTCTAGTGCTTTACAGCAGTGGATTCTTTGGATTAATTACAAGAAATTTTCTCTAAGCTCTGTGACCATAGTTTCTACAGGTTAAATGGTATGCTCTTTATGCACACATCCCCCACCTATCCTCTCTGAACAGTGCCCACCAGTGACGTTGCTGTGCCAAGACCTCTGATTTTCTAAGGAATTTGCTCTTTCTACAATTACTCAGGAAAAGAAAGGCAATTTTCTTTGAAATATTCTGAGTCTCAGTGGCATTCTAACATACCGTCAGCCTGCTTACTAGAGTTCTTTTAAAAGGTGTAAGAGGGATGTTAGTGGAAGGCTTGAGGCTGGACCCTGCTGCTCTGAGAGAATAAATTTTGATTTCTTTTCCTTTTTTCTTAAAGTTAACAGTCTTAATCATAATAGCAGTGAGTCTCTCAGAGTAGGTGTGCGGGAAAGGTTTTGTTCTGCACAATGGTTAGCCTGGGAGCTAAAGTTAAAAACAAATTGTAAATGCTTTAGTGCTGCTGAGCTAGTTTGTAGTCCTGCAATAATGACTGTCGTCCCTGGGGCTGTCCAGGCAGTAGAGTAGGGCTGCTGGGTAAATTACTACAACCACAAGTGAGAGATCTCATGTTCTATGAGAAGAGAGATCTTGAAGATATCTTTGGGTTCTGGAATCCCTACTTGATTGGCTGTTAATCTTTTTGTTGTTTCATTGCCCAAGTTTATATATCCCCAGATAAACTTTTTTTATTAAAGGAGATTTTAAGTCACTCTAGAATCATGATAAACCATTTTCCTGTACTTTTTTCTTATTTTTATTGGTCATTATTTTTTTGTTGTTGTACTGAAGTAATCCTTAAATGAGGCATTAGATGAAAGTGGATAAAAATAAACTTGATATCTGCATCATCTTGTTTGGAGCAGACCCAGAAATTTAATTAATAATACTTAGTGTCTCAATAAAGAGTACAGCTAACTGTTCTATTTCTTTAGCTCCCGCCTTGGGCCTGTGGATTCATAATGGATACAAATTCAGACCCAGAGAACTGCCCCTTTCAGCTGTGCTCTCCAATACGTCCCCCGAAATATTATACATATAAGTTTGCAGAAGGCAAACTGTTTGAGGAAACTGGGCATGAAGACCCAATAACAAAGACTAGTCGTGTTTTACGTATGGAAGCCAAAAGCAAGGTAAGTCTTTGTGATCCTCACTGTCAGCCCCGCCATTTACTGAAAAGATTCTGTTTGTTAATTATTAATGCCCCTGATGGGATTACATTATCACAGTTTAGTAAAGTGGATCTCACATTCCACTGCAAGACTCAAATCATTTTAGGAGGTAAATGGACTTTTCTTTAAACTTGAATACTCATGCAATTTTTTAAACATGGATTAGAAAATTTATAACCAGCCTGAGTGCCAAGTCATTTCAGTCATGTTGAACTCTTTGCAGCCCTATGGACTGTGGCCCACCAGGCTTCTCTGTCCATGGCATTGTCCAGGCATTCTCCATACTGGAGTGGGTTGCCATGCCCTCCTCCAGGAGATCTTCCCTCCTCCAGGGATTGAACCCATGTCTCTTACATCTCCTGTATTGGCAGGTGGGTCTTTACCACTAGCGCCACCTGGAAAGCCCTTGAACCAGCTTAGCAAGTCCTTGATATTGTATATTGTGTATATTTAAATATTAAAAGTTGATTTAAAGAAAAAAATAGTTTGTGTATCATTATGACAAAAATTTTTAAGGAAATAAGCAATTAGAGTGAACTAAACTAGGATAGTCCCTGCCCTTGTGGATATTAAATCTAGTGGGGAAGATGCAAGATGTTGAAGAAGTAATTACTAATGTACTGATTGCTGCAAAGGAAGATGTACTGAGGACAGTGGAAACATATGGTAAAAGGAACTTACCTCATCTGCAGAAAAGGGGAAAGCTTCTCTGAGGAAGTATTGTCTCTAGAATGATCAAGAGTTAAGCTAGGGGGCTTCCCTGGTGGCTCAGTGGTAAAGAATGCACCAGTCAAGGCATGAGACACAGGTTTGATCCCTGATCCAGGAGTATCCCACGTGCCACGGAGCAGCTAAGCCCGTGTGCCACAACTGTTGAGCCTGTGCTCCACAACAAGAGAAGCCACCGTAAGGAGAAGCCTGCATATTACAGCTAGAGAGTGGCCCCCGCTCGCCGCAACTAGAGAAGAGCCCACTCAGAATGAAGACCCAGCACAGCCAAAAATAAGTAAATAAAATCATTTTTTAAAAAAGCTTAAGCTACAGGAACTTGCCTGGTGGTCCAATGGTTGAGATTCCACCTTCCAGTGCACGGGACTGGGGTTTGGTCTCTGATCAGGAACTGAGATCCTGCATGCAGTGGGGCAACCAAGCCCGCATGCACAGGAAAGACCTGTGCAACCAAAAAGGAAAAAAAAAAAAAAAAAGTTAAGCTAGAAAGGGAGAAGGATTATTTTATAGAAATTCACCTCTTTTTATAACAATGAACCTTACTGAGAAGTAAAAATTCATTTACACTGTTGTAACAAGTTGAGTATAATAATGAGGGGAAGAGTTCTTCCTTATTTGATAACACACTAGTGCCCCAAAGTGAAGTTTTCAAAATGAGAAAAAAATTAGATGGCCTGGTTACATTATTTTCCTTATGTAAACTAGTGCTTTTTCCTTAGTTTCTGTAAGCAGGGTGACAACCAACATTTCTACCCTTTTTCTATGAAAGGAAGATCAAATATGGTTCATATTAATTTTATCTGTCCAGAGAACTACAGTGAGGTACAGTTGTTTGACTTAAAAATAATTTAGATGTTAAAATTTATAAAACCTGACCCACTTTGAAACATTTTAAAACTAAAGTTAAATAGGTTGATGAAGAGGATGTGAATAGGTGTTAGGTTAGTAAGAGATTTCAGATTTTAATGACTGAGAATTCTGACAATTGAGTACCAAAAATTGAGTTGTTTAAACTTCTTTAGTTAATGTATTTGTATATATTCAAAGATAGGAAATGCCCATATATAACCTGAGGTATATAGGAAGAATACTATGCTAATATATGTAACCTTGATAGTTATTTTGGTTTGTCCTGAAAGAAAGAAAAAAATTAAACTGAGTAGTGAAGAACTCGTTATAAAATTAGTTAACAGTCATGAAAAGCTACATTTAATAATTTTCAAGCCAGAGTCTTACTATCTTTTCTAGTTACTCTAATATTGTGTCAGCAGAGTAGCTGAAAATTAAGGACCCTGATGGACTTTGAGAGACCATAACTCTTTTGTCTTAATTAAATGAGGTTGCTGCTCAACATCAATAAGCATCACATAAAATTGGGGATAAAACTGTTTCAAAAGACTTCTTTACCTGCATAATACATCTTCATTTCCAGGATGGAAAATTAGTGCCAATGACTGTTTTCCATAAAACGGATTCTGAGGACTTGCAGAAGAAACCTCTCCTAGTACAAGTGTATGGAGCTTATGGAATGGATTTGAAAATGAATTTCAGGCCTGAAAGGCGGGTGTTGGTGGACGATGGCTGGATATTAGCATATTGTCATGTTCGGTGAGTCATGTTTTGTGTGGCATATGAGGGCTTGGAGAATCATCACATGTCCGGAAGAACAAGATGATGGGGAGCAAACATTGATTGCTCATTTATACTCCTAAACCTGTGCTAGTGGAACCTGGTTCACTAGCAGAACCCTGGGTCTGGGATTATTTAATCCCAGGAGCAAAAAGGTATCTTTTTAGGATTTTACACCAGATTTTTAGAATTTTTAGAATAGATAAACCAGTCTTTGTACTTAGATACATTATTGTTTCCATTTCATTCTCCTGAGTTTGGATTTTTCTAAAATAGCTTCTTAAGCTGGACTCCCTTTTTTCCACTCTAATTTCCATATTATTTTGCTGATTTCAAGACACAAAAGTATTTTGTTTCTATTTAAATCCTTTTCCGTTTTCCCATCTCCACAATAAAATCCAAGTCCTCCATATTTAACATCCTAATGATGTGGCTTATCTTCATAGTGGTGTCTGTCAGCACTCCCCAAATACACCCTCCTCTCCAGCCATGTACATCCTACACATGCAGCCTTTGCTACTTCATTTGAAATGACAGCCTCTGTGACCTTCCACATGCTGTGTCTTGATGCCTTCCCTTTCTTTTTGTTGTTGTTCAGTTTCTCCATCACGTCCTACTCTTTATGACCCCATGGACTGCAGCACACCAGGCTTCCCTGTCCTTCACTGTCCCCCAGAGTTTGTTCAAACTCATGTCCATTGAGTCGATGATGCCATCCCTTTCTTTGCCCTTCTGAGAACTCACATTCTTCCTTCAAGATTCAGTTTAGGTGTCATCTCAAAGCACTCATGTTCCTGACTCACATATATAGACAGGTGGATAGTCTCTGCTCTGGTTCTGCTTCTGTTATAGCAGTGACTGTGTTGCTTGGTAGCTGTTTTTCCCTGAAAAATTATGACCTCCAGGACAGAGGATTTCTACTTGTTTATATTTTTAAGGCCTGCATTTAGCACAGTGCCTGGTAAATAGCAAGCAGGCACTCAAAGCATATTTGTTGAATCAAGTTTTGATTGTCTACAACAGGGGTTGGCAAACTTTTTCTCTGAAGAACTAAATAGTAAACATTTTAAGTTTTGCGGGCCACAATGGTCTCCACTGCCTATTCCTGGTTGATATTTATTTTTTTCCCCAACCTTTAAAAATATAAACATCCTTCTTAGCTCAAGGGCCATATAAAAACAGGCCTCTGGGAAAATTTAGCCCACAGGCTATAGTTTGCTGACCCTGACCTATATCATTAATATTTTTTCCCCACTAAAACTTTCTTGCCCTTTAATTTCAGGGGAGGTGGTGAGTTAGGCCTCCAGTGGCACGCTGATGGCCGGCTAACTAAAAAACTCAACGGCCTTGCTGACTTAGAGGCTTGCATTAAGACGCTTCATGACCAAGGCTTTTCTCAGCCAAGTCTAACAGCCCTGACTGCTTTCAGTGCTGGAGGGGTGCTTGTGGGAGCATTGTGTAACTCTAGTCCAGAACTGCTGAGAGCTGTGACTTTGGAGGTGAGTACTGTCTCTCCTGTTTACTGAACAGGGAGTTGTGAAGTAATAGACGCTCTAAGAAAAATTTCCTGTTCCCGTTTTACCATTGCATAGAAGTATAGCAGAGCTTTTACATTTTAAACAGAGAGTTGTAGCTATGGGAGAAGTTCCTGACAGTATTCTTTATTGATTTTTAAGGATTTCCACTAAAGGATATTAGTGGCTATTCTCATTGATCATTCTATATCTGTAAGAGCATTTAGAGTTAGTGGAAAAGCGGCAAAGCATGTATGATACACCGGATCTAGGAAGTCAGGCCGAGCACACTGACTCTGGAATGCATGAAATCCTTTGACTCTATTGGCATCAACATTTCAGTCCTGGATTTAGGGACTCTTTATTTTCAGATACTCCATTCTTATTAGTGGTCTTTAGGAACAGTTTTTCTGTACTTTAGTTGAAATACTTTGAGCTGTTCTGCAGAAGCTCTATAGTCTTTTGCTGATGTCCAAAATTATGAAATTCTAGCAGCTCATTCACCTCCACCATTCTCCTGCTTCCTGGTTAGTGTAGGGGCAGAGGACATTTTCCTGTTCCCTTCTAGGTTCTTCTGGGTGGTCTAAGAATTAATTGACACAAGGCAGATTAACAGAAGAAAATGAAACAAAAGTTTAGTGACATGTATACATGGGAGAGACCCAGGGAAGCTGAGTGACTCACCACAATGACCAGAGCTCTCACCTTAAATACTGTCTTCAGCTAAAGGTGGAAGAGGACGTTGGAGGTACTGATTTGGGACTTCAGGAGATAGAAGGCAATTCACGTGGAGATAGAAAAGTGAAAGTCTGATAAACAAATGTTTGTTAGCAGAGACGAGGGAACACAGAGTGGACTCTGGCCTCTAAGCATTTTCCCAGCACATGTCATCCATATTTATTATCTGGTGATATTCCTGTAATAGGCCCTCTGTCTAAATTCTTCAGGAAATTATACAAGAGGTCAAAGTTTCTTTCTGAGACTTTTTGGACCTTGACTATTTTCAGCTTAAAATAATCTGAGGGTGGCAAATTTTGTTCTTCTGCAGTAGATAACTCTAGAAGATAATTAGGATAGAGAAAGTAAATTATTTTCAGGGTTTTTTTTTTAATTTTAATTTTGAGGGTGTAGGCTTCTATGAAGTAAATAAGTGTTAATAATCTTACCCTGTAAATCTGTTTTTAATAGAAATATTAAGTATAGAAGGGGAAAAACTCCATGCAAAAAGATGATAATGGCAGAAGTATAAAGAAAATGTGACTAACTTCTGATTTAGAGAAATTACTTTGACTTTAGAAGTCAGAAAGGAAATCATCAGAAATGTGTGTATAAGGATATTTACCCCACATTGCTTGTAACAATGAAGACATGGAGTTAACCTAGATATCTAACAGTTCATTCAGAATTTGGGGCATATTATGTCTGATTGGTAAAACTAAATTATGTGGCTGTTCTCACTGTGAGGCAAAGCTGGGACAGGACCTTTCTGGCATTTAGCATACAGTGAGAGGCAGCTGGTGTCATAAGGTTAGGGATACTCTAAATGCAAAAAAGGAGTTAAGTCAAAGATATTAGACAGACAAAAGAATTGCATTTGCCCAATGTACTTGCTTAAGTTAATAGAAAACAAAGCTGAAAAACAGGTTATCAGAAGATTATAATGGCTTCATGAACAAAGCAGCTGCCATTTCTTTTAACACTGGTTATAAGCCAATGAGTGATTTTCTCTTTCAGCTTGGATATTTTTCAGATTTTCTTCAGTTAGCATTTGTTACCTTGTTACAATGCAAAGTGTCCAGCTGAGTTTATTCATGTGTTCTGGGAGTTTTATTTTTAATTGTGGTAAAATAACATAAAATGTATCATCGTAACCATTTTTAAATGTGTACATTTCAGTAGTGTTAAGTACATTCACATTGTTGTACAGTCAGTTTCTATAATTAATCTTGCAAACCTGAAACTCTGTACCCATTAAGTAGCAACTCTCCAACTCCCACTTCCCCTAGGCTCTGGTAACCACTATTCTAGTTTTCTTTGAATTTGACTACACTAAGGTACCTCCTATATAAATGGAATCATACAATGTAAGTCTCTTTACAAGTGGTTTTTTTTTTTTTTTTAACTTAGCTAATTTCCTTAAGGTCCATTGTGCTATAGCAGGTGTCTTTCTTTTTAAGGTTGAATTTCATTGTATCGTTGCATTTATATTTTGCTTATCCATCCATCCATCAGTGGACCCTTGGGTTACTTCCAGTACTGTTGTGAACAGGGGTGTACTTGTCAAGACCCTAGTTTATTTCCTTCGGATACACACCTAGGAATAGAATTGCTGGAGCATGTGGCAATTCTGAGTTTAATTTTTTGAAAAACCAATACACTGTCTGCACCATTTTCCATCCCCACTAACAATGCACAAGTATTCCCATTTTTCCACGTCATTGCCAACACTTTTTTTTTTTATAGAGCCTAGTGGATGAAAGGTGGCAGCACTTATTATATGAAAAAAAGAAAACTGAAGGCGAGAATTGTGAAATTGGAAGATAAACCTTTTGTCATTCAAGGAGTCTGAATACCTTAAAAGCCAGTTACAAATCTCAGGCCCTGGTTAGACTGGGTAATTAATCTGGCTCGTGGGAAGTACATTGCTGCTTGAGCTCTGTTCTCTCACGTCAGCATGTATATTCATAAAGTATAGTATTTATCTGAAATTCATTTTACCATTTTATTAATTGAAATTTACATCTCTCTGACTTTTTTTTTTAAGGCACCTTTCTTGGATGTTCTCAACACCATGATGGACACTACACTTCCTCTGACATTAGAAGAATTAGAGGAATGGGGGAATCCTTCATCTGATGAAAAACACAAGAACTACATAAAACGTTACTGTCCGTGTCAAAATATTAAACCTCAGGTAGTGAAAGGCAGTTGTAATACTATCCTGAAGCGACAGAGAAAATGATTAGAAGGATGTGTATCCGAGGTGAAGCAGGAATTTAGTAAGGCCTTAATATTGTTTGTCCTTATAGTACTCAGACACCTTCCAGCCCCTTCCCTGCTCATAACTCCTTGTTTGTTTCCGTTTAATAGCTCAGGAGACTAGATTCGGTAAAATCAAGGTCTCACTAGTCAAGAAAAGGTTATTCCAGGTAACAAATAATCTAGTATTGGGATGTTGTAAATCTCAAAAATATCAAATGAGGGGAAAAAAAAAAAGGCTATCACTTAGGGGAAAAAAAATAGAGATAATTGTTTTCCATAATCCATAAGGTAATTGGTTATCATAATCCATAAGGAATGGGATCATAAGGAATTCTTTGTACATCTCTTTCCTTTCAGCATTATCCTTCAGTTCACATAACAGCTTATGAAAATGACGAACGTGTACCTCTGAAAGGAATTGTAAACTATACAGAGAAACTCAAGGAAGCCATCGCAGAGCATGCCAAGGACAGCGGGGAAGGTAGGAAACCAGCGGGGAGCAGGGACCGCCGCCGCGGGTGGGCTGCTCGGAGCGGCACCTGTGGTGCTGCAGACCAGATCAGCCCCACAGTCATAGGCAAATCACTGTGTTGACTGCCCAGCAGAAGCAAATGCAATGACTGGGGCTGCCTTGCCTCTCTTTCAAAGGACAGCATTGAAAAGGTAGGCAAGGCACAAGAAGAAAGTAAACTGAAATTTATCAAACGTAACTTGGAGGTATACTATCCTACTGTATCATACCATTCCTTCATTTAACAAAATTAACTGGGCTATTATTCTTGGGATTCTTTAAAGTTTTTGCTCTGGAGCTTCCGTGCCCAAAATAGCAGCTCTAATTTTCTCTAGATCTTTCAGTTGTATTAAAGAACTCTTACCTTTTTTTTCCTTGTCAAGACATGGGAATGTCTGGGCTCAGGGTGGAAAGAGCTCGCATACAAGTTTTCACACAGTTACCTTCCATTCAGTTCCACATCTCACTCACACCCATTGCGATGGCTGGTGTTTCCAAGTCACAGGGCTCTCAGATCCCATACGACCCATTAGCTTCTTCCTAGGTCACAACCTTCTCCATGTGTCTTTCCATCCACCTTCCTCTGTCTGGGCCTCCTCCTACATTTCCTGTTTCAGGAATTTGTTTTCTACTGCTCCCCACCCCACCCCATCCCACCCCCTACCTCTTCTTGTTAGTGGTGGTGGTGGTGGTTTATGCCTTTCTTCTTCACTGTTACGGAGAAGGAAGTGGCAACCCACTCAGCATTCTTGCCTAGAGAATCCTGTGGACAGAGGAGCCTGGTGGGCTGCTGTCCATAGGGTCACACAGAGTCGGACACGACTGAAGTGACTTAGCATGCATGCATGCATTGGAGAAGGAAATGGCAACCCACTCCAGTGCTCTTGCCTGCAGAATCCCAGGGACACAGGAGCCTGGTGGGCTGCCATCTATGGGGTCGCACAGAGTCGGACACGGCTGAAGCGACTTAGCAGCAGCAGCAGCAGCTTCACTATTATTTTAATAGAGTGCTTGAAAAGGAGAGGGGATGAAAGGGTGGGTCTCAATTAGCCAAAACCCTTCTAATTGTTTCATATGTTAACTCTTTCAGGCTATCAAGTCCCCAATATTATTTTAGATATTCAGCCTGGAGGCAACCATGTGATTGAGGATTCTCACAAAAAGGTATGTTGTCAAGCCCCTCGAAGGGGTAGATCCCCAAGTAGTGATGTACTGTGGCTACACAGGGTTGTGCAGGCTATGTCACCAGCTGTTGGGTCTGTGGCTTAGACTTGGAAGAGGAGAAATGCTGAGTGAGTAAAGAGGAAAGGTTCCTGATGAATGAGCTCTGTCAGAGAAAGTAATGGAATCTGTCGTTGGGAGCTTCCACCTCTGTGCCAGATAAAAAAGTTCTCTTGCCGTAAATTGCTGATTTCATAGTTACATGAAGATGGATAGACAAGGAGAGACTTGGAACACTGCAGTTTTCCCACAAAGGCCTTCTAATTTTTTTTTTAATGCATTTCTTTTAGATTACAGCACAAATTAAATTCCTGTATGAGGAACTTGGACTTGACAGCACCAGTGTTTTCAATAATCTTAAGAAATATCTAAAATTCTGAAATGCTGCTTTCATTGGGAACTGGAAACACACTGAAGTCTTTCATAGTCATATTTCCAATTACGTTCACAAAAGTGAGTTTTTTAAGTTAGTAAATAATTTTTTAAAAATGTTATTCTCCATCCAAATTTGGTTTCATAAACAGCTCACTTGCTTATACCAGTGTCTCCACTGAGGCACATGCCCCTTAACCCAGGAAAGTAATTTTCAAACCATGCTGCGTAGAAGCACATAGAGAAGGGAGTGAGGGAAGGGCTGCTGACAGCAGAAGTCTCCCCTTTCTCCTGTCAGAACAGCTTAGTTTTACTATGATTTTCTTTGAACAGTTTACACATCAAGGTCCTATTTCTGCTAGTGAAAAATTTTAGGCACTCTGGCAATCAAGTCATTCTCCAATTTCTATACCTGCATTGTATGGAAGAAGGTAACATGTTTCCCATTAAAATTCATTAGATATTTCTAATCATCCGTGCTTCCCATTAAAATTCATTAGATCTTTCTAATCATCTGGAGTCCTAGGTGCTCTGATCATCTTTTATTGATGTTATTTCAAAAAGTTACAAGTTCCTGCAAATGATAATTTTCTTTTAAACATTTTATTATTCTTGAAAACATTTAAGAACCTTCCCTAAAGCAGTTTCACTCAAGTTACAGAAATATATCAGAATTAATGACCATTCGGGACTTCCCTAGAAGTCCAGTGGTTAAGACTTCATGCTCCCAATGCAGGGGGCACAGGTTTGATCCCGGGCCAGAGAACTAAGATCCTACATGCCACATGGTGCAGCCAAAAAAAAAAAAAAGAATTAATGACCACTCATAAAGTTTACCCAGAGCATGCTGCTATATGTGAAGTTACTGCAAATGCTTAGACTAGAACAGAATGCCACTGTCTCCATCTCTTTCATAGAGGTGCCTAACACAAGCTGTACAGTATGTTTAGTACCCTGGAATAGCATGCCCGGTTGGAAACAAAACATCTATCTTTGAAAGCTGTTTGACGATGAAGGAGATTCCTAGTGTTGTATTCAAGGATGAGTCCTTCTCCACTGGCCAGTGTAACAGCATGCGTGTCAACTTCACGACCACTGTAGGCAGAATTGGTACTTAACCTTATCCTCACTCTTGTGGGAATATTTGAAATCATTTCCTTTAGATTTAGCAGTGATGATTCTCCAAAATTCAGAACCATGAGGAAGACTTTGTTTATCCCATCCAGCTCTCTTGTGTACATGATAGAATGGTTGTCATTCCTCAAGTAGCAAAACCACCCCCTGCTGAGGAGCAGCTCATTGGCATGAAGCAGGCTTAATTCTTGATATAACTTCAGTGCTGATCTGGGCTGAGTCTTTTGGACCTATTTTTTAAAAAAAGAATATTAACATAAATGTTTGATTCTTAAGAGTATCAAGAATTATTTCGCAAGAAAACTTGCTTCAATTTTGTCCCTTAAAATAACTACTAAATTTTAAGTATGACTACGTAGAGGGGTATGGGGTAGCAAAGAGTCAGACAGGACTGAGACTGAACCGGATGGTTTACTTAGCTGCTAATAGCAACTACAGGTAGGGTTTCCCCTTGTCTGGGAGTCCTTGCAGAGTGCACAGTTTTCTGCTACATTTTGGCCACAGCGATTTGGACATCAAATTTGACTCCACTAAATGTCCATATCTAATTTAACGGATATTTAACTTGCCCGAATAAATCCCTTTATGCTACATATAACTGGCAGAAAAGCAGCCATCCTGGCCATGGACTCCAGGGACTTCTGTTGAATTGGAGTTTCTCTGTTGTCTTTTGTAGAATAATGTGTAGGTTGGTGTAACTTCAGGAGATGGTAGTTATGAACAGAAAATTGCAAAAATGGATGCAAAGCAAAATGCTGTCTGAAGTGAAAGAGATTGCACTAATTTGTTTTTTACCCATAAAAGTAATATATGTCCATTAAGATTGAGGTAAATTTTATAGCTATATAAAACAGACATAATTTAATGTTATATTTTTCTTGTTTTTTTTCCTTTAACATTTCAAACATCTTCTGTTATTAAATGTCATTTAATGGTAGAATAATAATCAAGTTGAATGGTTATACCATACTTAACCATTCCCTTTCATTTTGACATTTGAGTTTCTAATATGCTTCCCCCAAATTTGCATTATTTATTTATGACAAAAATATCAGAAAGACAATTACTGTGTCAAGGAGTATGGATACTTGATACATAATGCCAGATTTGTGTTCATATAATCTGTTACCAAGTCAGTGATAACATTCATTCATTATAGTCTTGCCAGTCATGTTGATTTCAGCAGTAGTGGTGGTTATTTGGGGCAGGTGTCTAATGTGTGGTATTTAATAAATGTCTGAAAAAAATGTCTATTCTGTGTTTATCAGGTACAGAGGTATTTATGGTATATGCATATGGTATATGTATATGACTTGTCAACTTACTATTAACATTTGTATAGCCTTAGATAATGCATGAAAAAGCATAGTTCAGTGCCACTTAGATAAAAAGTGCCCAGTAAGTGTTGTTACTTTTGTCCACTTGATTTACTACTTTCTAGAGGTATGTTCAAGTGTCTCTCTGTAATTGTGATTTCTTAGTTTCTCTTTGCAATTCTCAGAGTACTTGTTTTATATATTTTGAAGCATTGTTAGATGCATAGATTTATAGTGGAATGTTCTTTTATCATGATTTATAGTGGAATGTTCTTTTATCAATTCTTGAAAACTGCCTTTGTCTCATAATGCTTTTCGTATTGAACTCTAGTTTGTCTTCTATTAAATATTTCCCCACCTGCTTTTTTGTAACTTTATTTTTTAAAATAGACAATGCATGCATACAATATAAAATTCAACTATCAGAATAATATACAAATAAAATGGTTTTATTCAACCTCTTCCCCTAGCTTTCCATTTTCTCTCCCAGAGATACACCCTTACTGTGTATATATTCTTCCATTTTATGTATCATAGGAAATGTTACATTCTGTACCTATGCAAACATAGGTAAACATACTTTTTCCTTCTTTACACAAATAGTGGCATGTTACCATTCTGTAGCCTTTTTTTTATTATTATTATTTAGTAGGTCAGAGGTCATCTCATACCAATCCACTCTGAGTATTATTTTAATATGCATTAAAAATTGTATACTTGTCATTTGTATAGATTAACTATAATTGATTCAACTGGTTTTCTATTGATAAAATATACAAATCATTTCCAGATTCTTCTGGAAGAGATATCTAGGAATGAAATTACTAAATTAAAAGCTGTATGCATTTTTTTGTTTTGAAAGCGATAGTCAGCTGGCAATCTTTCTGGGCCCTTTTGTTTTAGCTATATCTCTTATGTCAGATTTTGTCTTTGTTTTCTAATCCAAGGGTTTTTATCTTTTAATAGATGAATTTAAGCCATTTATATCTGTGATTACCAGACATAATCCTGTAGCCTTATTTCATCTTTTATTTTAATTGCACTATTGTGCACTATTGTTTTATCTTCTTTCTTTTAGCTTTTTATTGGATCGCTTGGCTTTCTTTATGTACTTTTTTCCCCTTCTAATATCCTTTGAAAATTATCATTTATGTCTGTTCTTCTAATGGTTACCCTTAAAACTGTAAGACCATTTAAAAACATTTTTCTTAACACAGCAGTGCTGTTGAGTATACTTCCTGCAGCGCTGAAAGCTCTGTATTTGTGCTGTACAGTGTGGTAGCCACTAGCTGCTGAGCACTTGAAAGGTTGCTCGTGTGATTCAGGAACTGAACTTTTAATTCTGTCTAATTTTAGTTATCCCAGTGACTGGTGGTTACTGGACAGCTCACCTCTAGAGCGCATTACTCTGTCTCAATCCTTCCAAAGTGCACTGGCTCCCGCGCGTGTGTGCTCACGCACTCGCTCTCACACGCAGCCCTTCCTGCCACTACGTCCCATATAGAAATATACCACTAGCATTTTTACTCCAGAATACCTTGCTTTACATTATATATCAAAAATTTTTCATCCTTAAATTTTGCTGATTCCTTTCCTCACTATATTTTATACATCATATCTTCCTTTTAGATTCCTTTTGGTTTTGTTGGAGTCCTCAGTTTCTCTTTCAGAAACTGGCTATACATGGTAACATTTCTGTCCTTGTTTTTTCATTTTTGCTCTTGAATGCCAGTTTAAGTGGATATAGGATTCTTGGTTTAGAATCAAGTTTCCATTACAACTGTGAAGATAACGTTCTAATGTGTTTTAGTATTTGGTAGAGAAAGCTGATGCCAGTTCAATTTTTAGTCCCTTTCTCAGGCAATCTGTTTTCAAGTTTGATTTCTTTCTGTGTATTTTTATGGTTTTCTCTTTATTCCTCTCTGTTCTTTTCTAGAATTCACTTTTTGTTATATGTTGGAAATCCTAGATTTACTCTCCACATATCAAAAATGTTCTCTCTATACTGTTAACTTCTTTGCCTTTTTTTTTTTTCATTTCCCTTGGAATATCAGTATCTTTGTAACTGGTTCTAACAACTCTTTTATGACTAAGGATGTTAATCGTTTACAAATAAATACCATATTTTATTGCCATCCATTTGCCATCATTTCATTTGTAGTGTTTTATATTTTGGTTGTGTATTAAAATACAATCATGTTGTGTTTAAAAAAAAAACTTCTTTGCTTTTTTATAGTACACTCTGGGATAAAATCTGTGTCAGTTTTCCAGCACAGTAATTAGAATCTATTTTACTGTTTATTTTAACAATATTTTTACATTTCTAAGCTATCAAATCACTTCTTTAAAAGAGTTAAGGGACCACAAAAAATAACCTACCAGGGAAGGGGTGATTTTATGAGTAATGAAGTCTTATGTCATTATTTTCTTTGCTTTCTTCAGTGTTTTCCTAGTGCCTCTCATGGTCTTAATTGTTCTCAAATGTAGTGTGGTTTTTGGAGATTCGTTTACTTTTGTACTTGATACTCCATGTTTGCCTGTCTTCAGTGGCCTGTCTCTAGTAACTGCAAAAAACCACACTGGAGGTAGGTCTGGTTTGTCTTTGGGGGTGTGGGGGTTCTTTTCCTGCTTAACAGTAATCAGACCTAGGGTCCTGCCCTCCTTTGAAGGCCTCTGTGAGTTGAGGAGTGAAAGCGCTTATTTCTGAGATCGCTCCTCAGTGAATCCTCCCAGGGACATCACTAGAACTGGCTTCTCTTCTGCTGCTTCTCTTTCTTCTGTGCTTGTACAAGTTTAACGCTGTCTCGGGCTTTGCTCTACTCATTCAGCGGAAGTCTGATCGCCAGTCAGGCCCTGGGTTTCCTCCGCAGGCAGATTCTTGGGCAGCCAGTCACAGCGGTGCAGGAGCATTCCTGCAGTGCTCTCGCCTGTGCCCACCAGCGCTCTTTGCTCCTGTGTAATATTTTAGACTGGTTTCTGTGCTCTTGTTTCTCTGTAATCTTAACTTTACTTTCTATCTTCTATAAATTAAATTCTCACCTTATTCTAGGGCTCGTATGGAGGTGTTTTATTAAAATGGGGTTCCCTGAGACTTTTGGTCACCTTGATTATGATATAGCATCCCCCTAAGCATGACTCATGATCATTTTAAAGACTTGACTAATCTGACCATTACTGTAATTGGTATTTGCGTTTTCCCATCTGTGCTAGTATACATTTTTATGTAAGATTTCTTACATATCAGATTCAGATTGGCCTATGGGAGTATTCTGGACATTGGACATAGTGAAAATCAGTAAGTACACTTAATCCAAAACACAAATGTTAAAATACAGATTTTGTGTCTCACGGACCTACCTACAAATATATCCCTGCGGTGCTTGGAGCTGTAAGTTGTGGGACCAGGAGGGTTTACTTGAAGTTCTGTGTCAGAATAATCTGGGGAGTGTTTTCAAAATACTTAGTACATGCTCTAAAACTTGTATCCTCATGTGATGCCAATAATTTCTCTTCCACTTAAGTAGTTTAGAGTGTGTTTTCCCATGAAAACACCTGAAACTATCTCACATTTTTCTGATCTGAGGAAATGTGTGTGGCTCTTTGCTGGAATTAATGCATTCCTGTTTAAGAAATTTGTTTGCTGAACTTGGCAGACTCAATCACCATGAGAACAGAAAACAGTAAAGACCAAAGCTGGAGGGAAGCTTTCCAGAGCAGCTCCTTCTAGGGATAATTCACGTCTTTAGTTTCTGTAGGTAAACAGCCTTGCTCTTAAAAATCTTGCCCTAAATTGATTTATCTACTTTCCTTCCTTCCTTTGGAGAGATAGGAAAGGAGAAAGGATAGCTGGCTTGCTGAAAGACCTCCATAAAATGTCCTTAATATTTCATACCTCAGAATCATTCCAATGATGAGTTGTATACCATCTGATAATGCTTGTGCACCACTTCGTATTTTCACAAAGACATGACTTGCAAACTCCTTAAAAATGAAAACTACAAAAGAAGCCCTATGTGAATGATTTAAAGAACACCAGTTAAGGTCTGAGACAACTCAAGGTGAGTGTATGTTGTCAGCAACAGAAACTCATTTCCTGTTTCTGGAGTCAGCATAAAATTTTCATGGATACTTACGTCAACATTCACAGTGTGGTAATCTGAACTGGTGGGTAACCAGGTATGATTGCCTTCAGAAAAACCAGCATTTGAGCTATTGTCCCACTGCATTGGTGACTTTGAGAAAAGAGTACCCTATATCAAGACCATAAAGAAAAAAACAGTTATCTGGTTATTAAAAGAATGTAATTTGGCCATGATTTATTAGTAATAAGTATTTAATTCCCTAATTTCTCAGCTAGTACTCAAATTCATTAGCATTCATAAGGAAAAGGCTTTAACATTCAGTACTTAAAACCAGCTTAACACCTTATTGGAAAACAGTTTAATGACATCTTGAGTGTGAATAAACTACTAACTGAACATCAATACATGCTTGGCATCTTTGCTGGTTTTCCCTAAAAATGAATAATGTCAGACTTCAAAACGTGCTATTTACAGACTCATTCTACTGTGATACAGCAATGGTGACTTCAATTTTACAGCCATGTACAAGTAAGCCTAGATTATATCCTTTTTAGCCTGGTTATTGCATGAGTACACAAAAAAATTTAGGGGCTTAAACAGAAAAGGTTTCACTTTGACCAAATATTAGGGAAATTGGATCTCACAATTTAAAGCTAACCATACAAATTACAGGTTCAAGATCATTTATCTGCTCAGCAACATAATTGTGAAATCCAGAGCCTCAAACAAAAAGAAAATTTAAACTACTCAGGCCTAAGGTTGTACATGACATTTGTTAACATAAAAGGAAGAATCTTTGTGCTATGGCCAAGCCAGGTCTAAGCAATACGGACAAGCACTATAATTGGTGTCCTTAACTCCATGTTTCAGGTAGAAGGCAATGAATAATATTCCAAACTCAAAACAGGGCTTCTTAAATCTTAGTTAGCCTGAGAATTGGCTAGAAAATATCATTGAAATGCAGATGCTGGACTCCATGTGAAAAACTCACTTGTGTGGCTCAAGGAGCAGCATTTTTGACAAGCTCTCCAATCAAGAAAGCTGAAAAATTATCACTGCCTAACAGTAAGAAACAAAAGCTAAGTAATCATGATTTGGGTAGCAGAATAGAAATAGAAAATTCTTTGATGTGGCAAAAAAATGAGGTGTGGTGCATGGTTAAGTTATATTAACTTACAAAATCATAGGTTTCATTGAGATTTGCAGCTAAAATGTTTCTCATTCCAATTTCTTCCCCATGTAAGTTATAGGAGTTCCAGGCAGTGTGAAAACAAGCATGTTCATGATGTTGACGTATTTCTCTCCCAGACGAGAAGTCAGCCGGACATTGTCTGGTCCACCAGTCTGAAAGGCAGATACTTTTTTTTTAAGTGCACTATATAGAGTTTTCTGGAAGATTTACCATTTCACAAAAAGTTCACCAGGCAGAAAAACATGGTTAACTATGGGTACCTTGTATCAGCAAACATGAATTTGAGCCCTAACCCTGCTCCTTGGCTGGAAAATTGTGATCAACAAGATGATGGTAACTCTTTATTTTACGATGGTTCTGCAAATAAGACGTAATTTATGAGAGTACCTATTAATATTTTTACACATTTGGATAAGAGAATACTGACAGGAATGGAAATATGTTTCCCCCTGAGGAGGGAACAGATAGAGGGACAGGGTTGAGGGGGAAGGACGGGTGACAGGGAGGGACAGGGGGAAAAGGGGTGGGATGGGGAGGGATGGGTGGGACAGAGGGGAGGG